>UFQX01000235.1:0-300000 GCA_900497675.1 Arapaima gigas | reverse complement strand
TGCACCAGTGGGAACACAAAATTGAGTTTGATGCTCTACACGTCTGCATTAAAGCATGCAGTCGAACAAATAATTAATTTTCACAATAATCGAGTAACTGAGGGTGCTACGTGATCAGTCAATCTGAAGGCTGCTGAAATGGAGTCATCGTGTGATTCTTCTCTCGTCTCAAGACTTAAGAAAAAAAGCATTTGCAAGAACTGAATGATCCAGTGCAACTTCTTAATAACAACAAATGGAACAAGAACAAAACGAGACGAGAAAAGGAAGACAAGAAAGTGATTATAAATGTATTTCATCAGTAACTACAGCAACGTTATTGTTCACACTCCCTAAATTCCCTAAACTCTGGAAAAAATATTAGAGGAAATCTTCTATAAGAAATGTTCCATTTATTTGTGCTACAGAATGCGTATTCTCTGTGTTAATAAAAGTTACTATTCAAAGAAAGGGGATTTTCAGTGGTCTAAAGTCAAATTCTCATCTTGCTTGGATACAATAGATCAATCAAGGTTTAATGAACAGGACTCAAACTCAAAAAACTAAAAGTTTATATACAAGTTGAGAAACTTTTGGTGTACTCCACATAAAGGTACTTTACTATACTGTTCCCAAACACTGCAACACTCAACCGTATAAATTTATGAGTTTTTATGTTATGTACGTAACTTTGAATCTCTTCTACACAACAAGCATAAAAATGTGTTGAATGAAATGTGACCTGTAGACTGTTTAGAGTAACATTGAACACTGTTTGTACTATACTGGAAATGATCTAATTTTGTTTTAAAAGTCAAGTTAAAGTGATCAGATTAGGTTCAAATGTAAACTTATTCACCACCAGCTACAGTTACATTTATTCAGCTGATGCCTTTCTTGAAAGAGGCTTACAGTATTATGCTACAGAGCCTTGCAAAAGTATTCAAATGCCTTGAAAATGATCAACATTGCCTGGATTAAAAATTATACATATTTTTCAAATGACATTTTTATAGATAACTCATATGCTCTTTGTTAGAGCCAAAATAAGTTATACGTTTACAGATGTTTAAAAGAAAATGAAAACTGAAATATGCTGCTAAGGATTCAAATTCTTAAGCTCTGGTAATTTCAAGCTTACCCAGATGAAAAACTTCTCCCCAACAAGAACACAACTGTCTCTTAAATGGACATAATTGGTTTCTACCTGTAAACCAGTACAGCAATGACCACATTTTCTAGATTAAAAAACACTTGTTTTTTGGGGTGAATGGTGAAGCTATGAACCTGAAAGAAAGGTCTGAGAATTAAAACTAAAGAATATACTACAAAAGATGGACAGTCACAGAAATACATACATTAGAAAAAGGGTGCAAAATAATTTCTATGTCCTTGGATCTCCCACTTTGAACTGCTGGATCAATAATCAGAAGGTGGAAGCCGCATCACACCATCCTGACACTGCCTAGACAAGGCTGACCCTCAAAACTCAGTGTACGAGCAAGACATAGACTTGTGAGGGAAGCCACAGAGAAGCCAAAAATCGCTGTGAAGGAGCTACAGAGGTCAGTGGAGGAAAGGTGCACCAGTTCACACTGTCAAGAGCACTGGATAAAACTAAAACTAGACTGTATGGGAGGGTGGTAAGAAAGAAGCCATTAGTTGAACAGAATCATATCAAAGCATGTGAATGTCCCAGCTAAAATATTGGGAAATGTTTTGTGGTCAGATGAGACTAAGATACAGCTTTTTGGCGAAATTCAAAGCGCTAACACTGCCAACGTTTCAAGAAATACCACCCTACAGTGAAATATGGTGGTGGTAGTATCGTGCTGTGAGGTTACTCAGGATGCCAGAGATGAAGCATCTTTCAAAACTGAAGGAAGAATGGATGAAGCAAAATATAGGGAAGAAAGAGAACCTGCTTTGGTCTGCTGAGAAACTGAAGCTTGGGAGAAAGTTTACTTCTCAGCTGGACAATGATCCCAAGCACAAGGCCAAAACAACACTGGAGTTTAATAAAAAGACAAATGTTCTACGGTGGCCAAATCAAAGTACTGACCCCAATACCACTGAGAATCTGTGGCACTGTTTGAAAATTGTGGTTTGTCCAACCAGCCTAAACAAAATACAGTGGATTTGCCAAGATGAACGGGAAAAGATAACTCTGGAACAGAGTGCAAAGCTGGTACATATTTACCCAAAAAAACTTAAAGGTGGCTCTGCCAAATATTAATAAGTGGTTTAAATACTTATGCAAGTACATATTTCAGTTTTCCATTTTCCAAATATTTGCAAACAGCTTATTTTGTCTCTGACAATTTAGTGTTAGAGCATATGAATTCAAAATCAAAATACTGAGTGAAAAAATGTGTTACTATTACTTGTAATCCTGTAAATGTTGATGACGGTCTGAATACTTTTGCAAGACACTGTACATGCAACAGTTTACTTGTTTATGCAGCTGGGTCATTTACTGTACCATATCATGTCAGTGATATTACAGCTGTGAATCTATGAATTATTATTAAGGATATGACCATCATATTAGATTTCAAAACGGAACTTCCTTCTGTCCAAAAAAACCCATATTATAATGACAAATTCGGAAGAAAGTTTATTGTTTAAAATGTATTAAATGTCTTGTTAAACATTTCAATTTAAAAAAAGACATTAAAAATACATAAGTTTTGAAAAAAAAACAAATAATCAATTTTAAATTAATTTCTGCGGAACATATTTTTAATGAATTTACAATTAGTGTTGGTCACATGAACGAAAGCCAACTGGATTTGATAAAAACTTAAAAGTACATTTATACGGGTCGTCTGTAGGTTCATGGCTTTGAATCCATTGTTCTACATTTTTGCATGTGCTATATATTCACCACCACCACTGAACATCCACCCACCGCATCATCACCACCATCACCAACGACTGTAGCACTATAATGTCTGCACTGTCACATTGTTTAATGTAAAATATCCACTTATTTATTTACTTACTCGTTCATCTTCAGCTTATCTATTTATTTATACATCTACTCCCAACTATCTTGGTTCTTCATTGCTGTCATGTGCTGTTATGCTGTCTGTTTAGTGCCCAGGAGAAACAACCTTTCATTTTCTCTTGTTCGTCTTTACAAGGACAGAATGGCAATAAAGTGAACTTTTGTGAACCTTGTACTGCACTTTTGTCCATTTTTGTTTTTACTTGAAGCTTATTTATATTAGCAAATCTAGCATGCAAAGCATTTCTGTCAAGCTGAATTACCAAATTTGATCATTTGTTCAAATTACTTTCAAACAGTGAAAATATGTAATTTCTCAATGAAATAGAAGTAGTAGAATAATTCAAATTAAGGCTGAGACCCCTTTTTGATACTGGTAACAGGGAGCTTTAATCTGGTTCGCAATGATACTAAAGACCAGATTTAAACCTGAAACTAGGACTTAAATCTGACTGCTGTGTTATGTAGCAGAGCAAGGATGTGTCATTTTTAGTTTAACAAGGCAACATAAATTCACCTGAAAGTGAATATTTTTGGCTTGTGGCACGTCAGTTTCAGAACATTTTTGTGTTATGTTCCCGTATGCCTGCTTTTCTATGGTCTTGTGTGTGAAGTCTGTCTCACCGAACGCCTAACTGCACTGGAGGATAATGAGCAAGACTCAGTAATGCAAGCACCCTTTAAGTTTTTTTTTCCCTTCTTTAACATCGACAGAGGCTTGTGGCTTGGTTCAAATTAGTCTCCGAACAGCAGAGAAGTAACACACTGCATAAACTGATTCAAAATAGATACCACAGATGAACTGCAGACAAACTGCGGACAAACCCCCTGAAAACGATGCATGTCACTACTGGTGTTCTTTGTTCTGGCAGCAAAGCACACGGGGATACTATTCTGGACTGCCACTTAAGGAAACGATTCTCAGCTTGAGACGAGATTAATATCGTTCAGTTCTGTGCTGGGGGAGACTGGGAAGATTGGTGTTGGGCATTGCCTTGTTCTGCTGACCTGACCTTGTCATGTCAGTTCCTCTTTCGGAAAGGCTGCAAATCCTAATTTCCTGAGAGACGGCCCACCGAATCAATGCTCTTCGTTTCCACACATGCCAATCATGAGGCAAAGACTTACCAATGGTCGTACCAAAAGCCCTTAGCCCCCTCTCTTGGCCTGGATCACTGATCAATGCCTTTCTTTCCTTATTCCACCTCTTTTAATTACGTGTTAGCAGGCAGCTTTGCTGTCAGTAGCTAACTGGCAGCATCCAATGATCCTAGAAAGCTTCTCTCTTCACTGTTTTATGTTTAACATGCCTAGGAAAATTCCTGTTTGACTGACCTGTTAAAAGAATTCAGATTCACCTCTCCTTTACTACATTTAGTTTTAACATATTATACATATCTCAGAATTCTGTTTTGTTTACTCAGAGCACTTAGAAATCCATATATCCAGGTAAAATTCTTAAGGTGCAAAACTAATATTTGCTTCGTCAAACTAAGTAGCTGTTATGAAAGCCTTATTCTCTAAAAATGCACTAATATGTTTCCGAGATCTAGGCCGTCATCACTTGCTTAAAAATTCACTTTCAACACTTACTATATTTATTTTCAACAGACTAAAACATCTTTATCATAAGGGTTTACTCCTGACATATAGTGAATCTTTTGCAATGGTTTTAGTCAGCTTATCATTCATCATATTGTATGATCACTTTTTATAAAAAAGGAGTAGTATTACAGGTATAAAATTTTTCACTCAGAATACATGTGCTATTAAACCTTGTTGCCTTCAAAAACTATAGGTCTTACCTTCTGCTTTTATAACTGCCTCTTATCTACATCATTTCAGCATGTGCAGACTTTTGTCCGTTACCAATGGCTTCATCAAATATGGAGTTCCACAGGGTTCAGTTTTGGGACCAATACTGCTTTATTTTTATATGTTACCTCTGTGGTGGTTTGTATAAATACCTAAAGTTAATTTTCACTCTTATGCTAGTAACGCACAAAATAATGACGCTGCATCTAGCTATGACACAAATTAAACACTGGAAGAATTAAAACTGTTTTTCTCTGATCTTGTTGCTTTGAGGAAACAAGACAGAAAGATTGAAGTTCAGTAATGTCAACGATAAGCTGAAGGAGTTCAGAGTATAATTTTTTAGATTCTCAATTTAGTGTTCATTTTGACCAGGGCTGATCCTCAAAAATTAATATGAATTTTCCATCAAGTTTATGCTTGCAATAGTTTATAAGTACTGTGAAATGAAAGACATTTATTTCTGTTTAATATATATATATATATATATATATACACACACACACACACACACACACACACACACACTCAGATATATTAGTGTATTAAAGTAATGACTTAATATCTACTACTGTACATTAACACACTCTGAGTAAAGTTTTTGTTGCCACTGTCCATGATTTTTATCTCTGTCTGCCTGTTATTGGTGTTTATCCAACTGCCAGATAAAGTGTTTACCTGCCAGTGTTTTATTGTTTTACAACACTGAATCACAGTGAATTTAATTAGGTTTCTTGTCACCGATCATCAGAAAAAGACTCTAAATGACAGAGTGGACAAAAATCTCGACAAATTGATCTAAATGTATTACAATTATCTGCTTATCCTCAGGAGGGTAGTGCCAGTCAGGAGCCTATCTCAGAAACAACGGTTGCTTAGCTATGAAACAGCCCCTGGATGGAACACCAGTCCATCACAGGGTGACCACACACATCCATTCACACTCACTCATGTTGTGCTCCCTTGTATACCTGCTGTATTAGGGTGATTCCTGATTCATATGCGCACACTGTGGGCAATTTAGAGTGACCAATTAACTTGAAACACATGTCTTTGGACAGTGGGTGTAAATCCATGCAGACACAGGAAAGCATGCAAACACCACACAGACTGAGCCAGATTCAGATTCACATCCATCAAGTCCAAGCACTGTGAGGTAGGAGTGCTATTCATTGAGCCACCATGCTGGCCTTGTACTACAATTATTAAACACAAAATAATTAATTGCCTAATGATACACCTGCTTCAAATCCATATTTAGTAGGAATAGTTACAGCCTTGAGTGTGTGGAAAGCTCTATGTCAGCATTGCACATATGGATATTGCAATTTTTCCCCATTCTTCTTTGCAGAACTGCTCAAGTTCTGTCAAGTTGCAGGGGGACTGTGAGTGAACAGCTATTTTCAAGTCCAGCCAAAAATTCTCAATTGGATTGAGGTCTGGACTCTGACTTAGCCACCCTAGGATATTAACATTGTTGTTTTTAAGTCATTCATGTGTAGCTCTGGCTTTATGTTTGGAGTCATTGTCTTGCTGGAAAATAAATCTTCTCCCAAGTCAAAGTTCTCCTGCAGAATGCAGCAAGTTTTCCATGGGCTTTCCCTGTATTTAGCTCTATTCATTTAAGCTTCTACCTTCACAACTTTTTCCAGAGCCTACTCCAGAAAAGCATCCACACAGCATGAAGCTGCCACCACCATACCATGGGGTTCATGTGTTTTAATGATGTGCAGTTTTTGGCTTAAACCAAACACAGCATATAGTATAATGACTAAAAAGCTCATTTTGCTCATTAGCAATGGTCGCACCAAAGGCCTTAGCTAGTGAGCTTTTGATCTTATTAGACCATAGAACCTGCTTTCACTTGATTTCAGTCTCCCAAATGCTTTCTGGTAGACTCTAGCCAAGATGTCATTTGAGATTTTTTTGGCTTTCTCTTTCCCATACACCTATGGCTGGTGAAGCTCTTAGGGAACCTTTTTATGCACAGTCTCTCTCTCATCTTGTAACTTCTTCAGAGTTGTCATAGGTCTCTTGGTGGCCTTTCTCACTGGTGCCCACTTTCCATGGTCACTCAGTTTTTGAAGATGCTTCCTCTAGGCAGATTTAAAGCTATGCCATATTCTTTCCATTTTTTAATGACTGACTTAACTGTACTCTGAGGGATATTCAGTGACTTGGAAATTTTCTCATATCCATCCCAACTGGTACTTTTCAATAACCTTGTCACGAAGTGGGTTGGAGTGTTTCTTTGTCTTCATGCTCTAGTTTTTGTCAGGAAACTGACTCACCAATAGTTGGACCTTCCAGGTACAGGTGTATTTATACTACAGTAACTTGAAACTCCATGACTGCACATAGATGAACTCCATTTAACACATTATGTGACTTTTAAAACCAACTGGCTGCACCAGTGATGATTTAGGTGTGTCGCAGTAAAGGGGTCACTACACCAGCAATTAACATTGTGTTTAATAATTGGAAAAAATTTAGGTCAGTTTGTACAATTTGTTTTCACTTTAACATTTAAGAGTCTTTTTCTGATGATCAATGTTAAAAAAATGTAACTCCACTGTGATTCAATGTTAGAAAACATGAAAAAGTCCAGGGGGAATACTTTTTACAGGCATTGCATGCATTTTTTCTTTCGTGCCCCGCACAAACTCCCAAAAGAGGTAGCACACATGAAATGAACTATTTTGAACTGTAAACCATCAGGACATGTACTTATTGAGGTTAAATGTTTTCTAGAAAGAAGCATAACCTAATAACCATTTCAGAAACTGCCTATAGTATACTAATGTATCTCATTTTCTTGCTTGCTCCAGATGTTTGAGCTACCAAATCCCTTTTTTCTGACCAACCCTTCAGAAGTTTGCCTCCCCTTTGTTGACTGTCATCTTTCTACTTTTTAACTGGGTAGCATTATAGTTACTTAATGCACACATCGAGCACCAGCCTTTAAATGACAAGCTAGTGTCTTTAACAACTAAGTCACCCAGTCATCTCCTAAAATAACTACGATCAACATGATCATTCAAATAAACTTCCTCTTTGCACATATTACATGCATTTGCTCACAGTGAAAGGAGGCTTGTGAAATTCAACAGAAATTAGAAGCACCCTTCATGACGCATGAGCACAAACATGTCTATGAACACATTCTGCAGTCGCTTAACTGTCCCTGGAAAGAAACTCAAAAGCTCGTGCATTCGACATTATACAGCGTGGCTGAGAACACGTGCTTCCATTCTGGGAAAAATAATCTTAGCTCACTGTCAACTCAATCCTGTTTGAAGACAAGTCTTAATCATAACCATAAAAGTTCTTTCTTTATGTTTTTCCTTTGCGTGCTTTTTCAAAAAGGTGAAGTCTTTGTTCCTTTTGTGAAAATGAGCTCATCTTTGCACATTCGTTTTACTAAGTCCTGTCTTTGAGTCTCATCTCCCTGTTAGTAGTAGCTTTTAAACTCTAACTACAAATTTAAAAAGAGTCCACATCTGAGCTGAAATGCAATGAATTATATCAAAATTTACAAAAACAAAACATTTAAAAAATTATTTATTATCTGGCATTAATTCGGGGTAACATTCAAAAATAGACTTGTATACTATGCTAATTAGTCATTCTATTTTTTTAGCAAAGTAATTTATACTGGAGCAATTCAGAGCTGTGCTATGCTCCAGAGTAATAGTGTGGGAGCAGAGATTTGAAGTTAGGACATTCTCGACAGGGTCAGCCCATCACAGGGCATCCACACATTCACACACTATGACCGACTAAGGGTTGTCAGTCATTCTGAAGCATGCCTTCAGGAAACCAGAGCATCTGGAGGAAACCCACACAGATGCAGGGAGAAGGTAAACTGTACACAGACTGAGCCAGCTTGACACCTACACTCAAACAACCCAGGTACCATGCAGCAGTACTACTACTCACTGTGTCACCAGGGCCACTATCACACCTAAACCTAAATAAACTTTGAAAAGTTGATCAGTGCTCAGTTGGACCAAAGTTTTTGATTCATATTTATTTTGAGTCACGAGTTCAACCTTAATTTACAGTTTAAAGAGTTTTCGCATCAAGTAAGGATCTTGGAGGTATTGGTCTTCAGAACTAAAAATATTTCAGTGATGCATATAGATGGAAAGCCACAGATATGCAGCTCAGCAAAGTCATTTAAAACATCTGAGCCAGGGACGCCTTGCTGGCCCAGAATAATTTGAGATTCTGTCGTTCTGCGTTTATAACTGACTTAAGATATAGGCGGTCTCGAATCTGCGAGATGTTTTTGGAATATCGTATTAGGTTGTTAAATTATGCAAAAAGGAGTGTTTGTGAGCAAAGCTGGCCAGCTGCCAGCGCACTCCCGCGCCGCAGAGAAATCCGTTTCTGCGTTGACAGGTGAGGGCAGTCGCCACCGTTTGAACACCACGGAGCCTCGCGGAAACCGGGGACAGCTCGCGTCGCCCTCATGAACCCCAGGCCGACAAAAGTTTCCGATTTGATTTTCTTATATATAATACATATAACAATCCAGGCTTTTTTCTGAACTGGGTTAATTCGGACCACTTCAGCTGCGAGCACCGCAAATGCGACATTACAATAACCGAGGGTCCGCACAGCCCTCCACGCACATCAATGGTTCATTAATCTGCACGTTGCAGCTGCCGCGATGAAATCCGTGACCCCAGCTAAGCCAATGAGGAGCGGGTTGCCGTGGTAACGACCTTTTACCCCCACTGCTGGTTGCTCTGTGCCCGCCATTCTCACAGTCCCGCGAGGTGCGCGTTTACAGACCGGAGGGGAGGGCGACGCGGGGCGCATCATTTTAATAACATCGTCGCGTAGACGGCAAGTTTGAAAAAGTGTATTATGCACACAGCTTACTAAGGGAAACGCTTACAGCCTAAATTTTATTTCATTATGACTTATTTATGGCTAATTCGTTTACGTTTGACATGAGTTAACTTGCTGCTGTGTTTCTGCGTTTTGGAAATTGTAACCTCAGTTAATTTACTTTCGTCTTCATTTAAGTTCGCATTTGAAAACTTTGAAGGTAATTTTCCTTTTACAATTTTAACACAGTCGTATTATGAACACGGGTCAGTAACCAGACAACTGGCTTTGTTTGTTGAGTTTTTATTATTTTAACGTTCTGTTTTGACAATTAGGGATGGATGCCTTTTTAAAAGTTGTGTAATTTTGCATATACATTCAGAAATTGCTCATTTAATCTTAAATCTTAAACAGTATTTTGCTAACTTTAAATTTTAAGTGATAATGTGCGGCGAGAAGATGTTTTATGAAATGCAGTAAAGGGCGCTTGGCGCGGCTCCGCAGTGCTTACGTCAGAGGCACGTGGTCGCTCTTTTCTGTTACTTATTTTCATAATTAAAGTGAAGCTGAGAGTTTTATATTTGTTGGCCTTTTTTGTATATTCTAGTTGTGTATGTTACATGGATTGTAATGTGAAAATACCTGCCAGGTTTAGACAGTTCATGTACACAAGTTGAAATAGAAAATAATGCAAAAAAATGAAAATGAATACTTTACTTTTTGGCAATTGTTGCCAAACCATATATACAGTCATTACCTGGGTCCATAGAATTTACAGAAGCCTCATTTTAATGTGTTCTCTCTTCAACACTGCAGGAGGTGACACAATGAAGGACTGAATATGAGCTCAGTTGAGAGTAGCACAGGCTGAAATTGTCTGTTTGACAGTTAGTAAGCTCTGAATGCAGACCTCTGAGTTACTTGCATGAATGTGAGGACTGGATCCCTGCGTTTCCAAGATTTTCCCAAAAAAGTGAATTTACATTTATTCTTTTAGAAGACAATAATAAAATCAGACAATAGCTGGAGAGGATGTAATTCTACTGTAGTCTGTGCACATGTTAAACAGATACATAGAATATATATAAACTTAATTTTCCGTACCTGTCAACATTTTAAAATCACTTGTTGGGAATTATGTGATGTCCCCCTGCATCTTTGCCTGCAGTTCCCAGAGATCTGGGACACTTGTGGGGTTTCTTAATCTGGGCAGAAACGTCAAAGCTGTCTCGTGTTATTACGTTGGCCACATGTACTCGTACTTTACTGGTATTGCACTTCTAATGTTTTTTTCTAAAAGGTTTTGTAAGTGTCATAAAACACAGTGCTGTATATTGAAATTTTCACTGGTAGACAACATAAAGAGTTAACCGATGGACAGCAAGATGAAACTGCTTTTTGGGTTTCTCCTGTGTCCTGTTCAGCTTTTACGTTTGGTGGATCTTCAGCGGGCAAAGGCAGGGAAGCTTCATAAACAAGCCATCGTAGTAGATGTGTGGCGTTTACAAGCCATGTAGAGCAATAGCTGGGCAGTCAGATCCTTGTAATTTTGCCCCCTGTGTTTACAAAAATTCAAAGGATATACAAGGGTTTGTTGGGAGAATCAGAAGGACAGGGCTACAGTGCTGACCTGTCTTAACATTAACATGGAATAAGATATCAGAGGTTAACCCAGTATATTCGTTGTTGTTTGAATCTAACTTTCTGAAAATGTGTCAGGAAATGTTTGGATAGCAGGAGCCTATGTTCTATTACTTTATATTGAAAAATAATACAAACTGCCCTTGACTAACAAAGTAATTGACACACAACACTCAAACTTAGGACAGTCAATAATAATAAATAAATAATACTAATAATTTTTAAAGGTTGTTAATCATTTTTAATAATTTACAGGAATTCTGACAAGCGATTGGGCATTTTAATGTACAATGTACATGTACAATGTATCGTAGCCATAGCATCTGCTGACAGCTGTACAAAAACATATACTATGACATGACTGAGCACTTATAGCTTATAATGCTAATACAAATGTTATGAAAATGCATTAAAACATTGAACATGTACTTGCACAGTATGCATGTGTGACACCATAACATAACAATTACATAAGGTGAACACCATATGAAACTGTGTGCTACAGCATAATGGAAGCGCCTAAGCACAGCTGTCTACCTTCTTCACATCTCACACAGTATTAGTAGTTCTCATGAGTGTTATATCACAAATATGTGGTCACAGTAGGCTAATTTGGCACGTGACTTTTCTTTTTGGTGCATCTCATAGAACTGAATTCACACTGAAATCCTTGTGCAAGCACCATGCTTGTCTCCCATAACACAGTGTATCTTAAACCAGTGCAAGTGTCACAAAACAGCAGCTGGCACTGCGTGAAGACATAATACTTATGAACAGTAAATACCTGCCAACAACCACTGCTGTATCCCCATTACACCAGTTACATCTCTACACCAGTCAAAACATTGACTGGTGACTGGCCATCAAAGACTTCAGCAGAAAAGTCGCAAGAGATCACATCACTTGTACTTACTACATCTCACTGACATATGGCACAGAATACTGAAGTATTAAACAAGGTTATGAACATACTGTACTTTTTAAAAAACACTGGCAAAAAATACAGTACTGAATTATTTAGTAATGGCACGGATTATATTCTGTACTGTGGTCAGAAATAAAACAAAATAGGGCAAGAACATCAAAGAATGTTTGAAAAGAAGATACAGTGTGGTCGACTTCAATTAATCATAATGTCATGAATACAATGCAACTTACAGCCGATGCAGCTTAACATCCTGGGTGTCGGCCCGTAACTCTGTTGTAAGTCAAGGACATTCTGTAATGCGTTCCGGTGTATCCCAAATGCCCCCAACCATTTTCCCTCAAATAAAACTAAAAAAAAACTTAAGCACTTATTTCAGTCCAAATTCCAGGATTTCTGCCAAATGTAAAGCATTTAAAACACCAGTTGCCTAATTATTAAACAATGAATTCACAAGTAGATGTATTTGTGTGTAGTACGTAATGATACTGTATAATATCAGATACAAATTCTATTTTTCTTCAACACTGAACTAAATGTAAATAAATATGTTAAAAATGCAAAATTTATATAAATAACACTTAAAAGTTAAAATTATGTCTTCAAAATGTTTAAAGAAGAAGTGTCCTATTCAGGTCAATCGTGTCTTGCTCTCCCCTCCTGAAAGCAGCCAGCTGTTCCTCCAACCCTGTTGGTCAGCTCATTGAATATCAACAAATATAAAAAAATATTACATGGTCAGTGTTTGAAGAACCACCTGAACATATCTACAATTTATTAATAAGCAAATATGAAGTAATTTGTCCAAGTATTTTGACAAGTTCATCATTCTTTTCAGAATGTCCTGATTGGAGGAGGTTTTGAGAAATAACCCACCGTGAAGTAATTCAATCTTGTATAGTTAAAAAGCAAGATATGTCATTTACAGGGGAAAACTGACTATTAAACAGAGGAGATACTAGAAATAGAAACCTTTTTCAGCCATGCAAAATTAACCCATTGTCTCCCACCACTCAGCTAAGAGCAGAATGAAGTGTAAGTCTATTTGTTCAACTGCTGAGGGTGTTTTTTGCTGTAGGGCCTTTCACTGTGCTTGCCAGAAATTCATATTAGTGTCCATCAACATTAGCCTGGGTTCTGAGTTGATGCTACAACTACGTTGCCACAGTTGGTGCTGGGTGGCTGTTCAATGAGGTTTCTGCAGCTGCATGCAAGCACTGAGGGGCAGGAAGAGATGGCTAAGAAAAGGGACTATCAACTCCAGTCATCATTTGCCATCAAGGATCCCAGACTGGCAAAGCTGTCGCCCCCACTTCCCAGCACCATGGCCTGGTCACGGGCGCACTGGGGCTGCCAGCCGCTACCAGGGTTCCATAAATATAAACACACTTCATGCAGACTGACTGCTGGAAGCCTGACAATTAAGGGATGGAAGGCGGCGCATTTGCATACATATTAAAGTGAGGCCGTTAAAAGGGAGCGGGGGAAGGGGAGGGGGGGTGTGGAGGAGAGGGTACAAATGCAAATGAGTCTTTCATCAAAAACCGAGGACACAGACTGACACACAGGCGGAAATATGCACTCCCTCCCTGTCACAGTGTACACCCGATTCGGGCACCCAAAGGTCCTGCTTCTGGAAACACCCAAGAAGGAGGCCTGACCCTGCCAGGCAATCTGTCTGCCAGCCATGGCTTGTTTCAAGTCTTCAAAATAATTAAATTATAACAACCCCTCCACACCAACAGTGGTATGAGAATGAATAAAATAACAGAGCTGGTAATGTTAGCACTGTAGGGGAAGAATTTGTTAGAATGGAGCTTTATACACTGAGTTCATATTCTGAGTTTTACACCTGTGTGATGTATACAAAAATGCACCGAATACACGGGCGCTTCTGAATAGCAGTGATTAATACCCGCAAAACAACAGGCTATATTCATATTGATCTCAATGTGAATTACTAATAATTCCAGTATGTGTAAAATTTTAAAAGAATATCCTAAATGAAAGCCCTGCACATAATTTACAAGCTTTTTTAGATAGATAGATAGATAGATAGATAGATAGATAACCATGGTAAATCTATTTAAAGTTGGTTTAACTGCGGCAGAAGGTGTACATAAAGTTGCAGTTCACTATGTGGTCAAATTAAAGCCTCAGTGACGGGTGTGTCCTGCATCTACAATGCCCAGCGAGTCTCTCGCTGTATCTAGCAACATGGGGAGAGAGAACTGGTATGATGGGGTAGAAGGGTGGTAGAAAGATGTGTGTGTGTGTGTGTGTGTGTGTGTGTGTGTGTGTGTGTGTGTGGAGGGGGGTATTGGAAGGGAAGGAAAGATACTTTTCACTCTGAGGAGTAGAGCCCTTGCACATCTTTGTCCAGCTGGTTGGTTCCACAGTGTCTGCCACCACCATCACCACCACCCACTGCTCAGATCACACATTACACACATTCCTGTTGGACCTGCAAGCTGCACACACTAGAGAGAGGGAGACAAGGGCAGTCTGATAGGAAAGGAGCCTTTCTTTAAACTGGAGAAAGGAAAAAAAGTGAGGAATTTAGTCCAGGCATCCATTCAATGTGTTGTATTCTATCAATACCACACAATCTGTGATTGATAGGTTGGTCCCCCGCGTGCTTGACTCCTGAAGCTAAATCTCATCCAAAAAAATGGGAAAAAAAAAATGTATAGTGGTGCTGATTGTTTGAGCTGTCACTCGCGATTTACATTGATGACAAAAAAGATGTCGCCTCTCCGATCAAGAATGTTTTTCCTTGGTGATCTCCCTTATTGCTTAGAAACACAAAACACACTGTCAATATCCTTGTTCTGACACGAGCACGTGTGCCGTCTGTCCACAGGGATGGTTTAATCATATCCACAAAATGCTCCTCTAGCTCCTCACTGTAAGACATAATGCCTGGGGCATACGCATCCTACAAGAAGACAGCAACTTGCATTGATTTGAGTTTCAGCTTGCCATGCTTTCACAAGGGGCTATCAGCATTGTAGATACGATATCTGTACAGCACTGTATCTGGGCCTCCGCTGCTTATGACCTGATATAGACATAAAATTACTGACATCTGGAGTACATACAAGAAATGCACAGAAACATACAGACAAAATAAAAACACCTTTGATCTGTTTACAGTCACTTAATCACACATTAAAAGAATGAGTTGAGGGACTCTAAGGGACACCATGAAGCAGAAAAACTGAAGACACACACAGGGAAGGGGGTTGAAACGGACTTCCTGTCACCAGATCTGAAGCCGTCTGAGTGTCTCCGGTTTCCATGGTAAATTATAAAGCATGGCAGGTCCTGGGGGACTTCCAGAAGTAAAGGAAAGTTCTGCACTTTGCTCCCAGGACATTTTTGACCATATTTGGTTTTTGAGTGTTAAAAGTTTGCATTTGTATATAACTGTTTTCACGTTTATCTCTAAACGACCACCTAATATGCTGAGATAGTTAGTGATAACAAATCACTTATAAAACAATATTAATACACAAAGTGTCCATTTTAAACCATGTCTTTCATAATCAATGATAATCATAATATGATTTTTATTTATTCAGATCTCAGAATACATAAGGCACAAGGCAGGGAACACCATGGGAAATTACTTACGCTTATTCACTGACTCTTACAACAACAACAACAACAACAACAACAACAACAACAACAACAATAATAATAATAATCATCATCATCATCATCATCATCATCATCAACTAACCCTAACCCTGGTGAGATGTTAGGGTTAGCATCATCATCTAATTTTTGGTCCACTCATTTAACTTAGAAAACTATTTCTTATGAGAAAATAAGAACACAATTGATTAGTAAGAATTATGCAGTCTACACTCACCAGCTACTTTATTAGGAATATTGTTCTAACACTGGGTTGGACCCCCCCTCTTTGCTCTCAGAATAGCCTGAATTCTTTGTGACTTGGATTCAACAAGGTGCTGGAAACATTCCTTAAAGATTCTGGTCCATGCTGACATGAATGCATCAAGTAATTGCAGCAGATTTGTGAGCTGCACATTCACACTGCCAATCTGCCCTTCTGCTGCATCCCAAAGGCGCTTTACTGGATTTAGATCTCGTGACTGAGGAGGCCTCTGAAGTAAATGGAACTCATTGGCATGTTCATGGAACCAGTTTGAGATAACTTGTGCTTTGTGGTATGGCGCATTATGCTGAACGTAGCCATTGTGGTCAATTTGTGGCTGTGGCATTTAAATGATGCTCGATTGGTATTGAGGACTGATGTGTGCCAAGAAAACATTCCCCGCATCATTACACCATCATCACCAGGGTGAACTGTTGACACAAGGCAGGTTGGGTCCATTCTATTTACTCCAAATTGTGACCCTACCATTTTTGTGTTGCAGCAGAAATTGAAATTCACCAGAACAGGTGACTGTCAAGTTTTGGTCAGCCGGTGCCCACTGTAGAGTCAGCTTCCTGTTCTTGGCTGACATGAGTAGAACTCAATGTGGTCTTCTGCTGTTGTAGCCCATCTGACTCAAGGTTTGATGTTTCGTGCTTTCCAAGATGCTCTTCTACCCACCACTGTTATAAAGAGTGCTTATATGAGTTAATGTAGCCTTCCTGTAAGCTTGAACCAGTCTGGCCTCTCTCATCAACAAGGCATTTCCGCCTACAGAACTGCTGCTCACTCAATGTTTTTTGTTTTTATACCATTCTGTCTAGACTGTGGAGACTGCACTGTGTCTCCACACTGCTCTCCCAAGAGAGCAGCAGTTTCTAAAATACTCAAACCACCCCCTCTGGTACCAACAGCCATGCTGTGGTTAAAGTCAGTTAGATCACATTTTTCCCCATTCTGAAGTTTGATATGAACGTCCACTGAAACTCATTGTCTGTGTTTTTGTGATTTTATGCATTGTGCTGCTGCCACGTAATTGGCTAATTCGATAATTGTGTAAACAAGCAGGTGTACAGGTATTCCTAAAAAAGCGGCCAGTCAGGTCATGTCATTTTATTTTTACTTGTTGCAAGGCAGAGCTCTAGAAATAACAAATAAGCAACTTGGTGCTAATGGACAAAAATTATGCTTTTAAAATTGATAAATATTCCCAAGTATAGCAAATTTCATAGGCTTTGGAAAAATATAAAAGACTATTTAAAGGATATATGGCTGTGGATGTACTCTTTGCTGTTTAGCTAAGGTACGAGTTCTTTTTCATATGATAATTTTAATTGACTTTTTATTGAATTGACTCGGCAGAGTTACAACTGTTGGTAGACAGTATGCTTGTTCTCCTTCTTGATGTAGGTCTTCTTTGGGAGGTATGGTGGTATTGGTCACAGCCTTTTAATGTTTACCCCATGTAAAATGGGTCACCTAGCTCACAGTGTTATGCTATCATCCAATAGGAATTTTACATATTACTGACACTTAAATAACTGGCATTCTCAGCTGTCCTTTCTGACCAGTGGCAATGCTGCATGTTATTGACATCCGCTTTATTGACTCCTCACATCAATATTTCTGACCAGTGGGACTCCTGAATATGCAAGCCACTAGACAGACTTCCGTTCCCTCCACATTCCATGCTGTCCAATGGAAATTACGTACATTATTGCGATAGGTGAGACCACCTCACTTTTTATTGTAATATTTACAGAAAGCTACCAAAAATTAGTCACTTTGAGCAAAGTATGCTAAAAATAAGTACAAGAAGTATTTGCAAAACACTGTTTTTAGACAACACAATGTGCACAAAAACAGGCTACACTCCAACAATCCCCTTTTCTTCATACTTACACGTCACATAAAAATGTGTCCTAAATTCTCCTAACTCTGTTCAAACTGGAACAACTTTATACACCCCAGGCTATTCCAACACAAAAACAAAAACATTTTACTTTCCCCTCATAGATGTTCAAGATTCCTTGAGTAATGTGCTAAAATACTTCACTCCCAATTTGTTTTTCTTGCCGCCTTTTTATGCATGTAAGTTTATCAAAACTATAATTTGTTTCTTTGTTATTTTGCACCTATAACCCACAGTCATTATAATCACCATATGGATTAAACAGAACATATTGGATCAATTTTACAACCAAGTTTTTATTTAACTTTTTAAAAATTCTTTTTATGCTACTATTTACATGCCAAGCTGTGCTTGTGCTGAGCAGTGTGGTTCTTTCACATCACAGAAGGCACCGATGTTAAACCACCAAGTGGCAAGTAACCCACAATCCAGTTGTGAACTGCCCTTGACCTCCAGTGAAGTGTTGTCATAAATCAGCTCCAGAGCAGAGGTGTTTGGCTGATTCCTCAGACTATAAAGGACACAGTTTTCACTAAGAACAGGGGACTCTGCACTTGGAGCTTAGTGCAGGCTGAATGCTTTCTCACAGGGTTAAACATTAGTATGTACCAAAATACAATAACAATATTGCTATACATTTCATATCTAACTCACCTTTGTACTAGAAACTATTGTAGGGAATTTCATTCACTTTCCTCTGACCCCAAATTCCTTTCAAAATACAGATATGTCATAATACTATATGAGCCTGGTATCACTTGCACAGTTCTGCTTAACCTATTCTCATCTCTTGCACTTTTAACCAATTTAGGATCTAGATTTGAAAATATGGCCGAGAAAAGCAAGGTCAGAGGTGATTAAAAAACCACAAATTCAATAAAGGTGTGTCATAGTTATCAGCAAGGAAGCTAGCCACATTCAACTTGTAAAATCCACACAATAGAGAGACAAGATTAAAGAGACACAGCTGGTGAACAATATTAGAAAAACCGAATAAGATGGTGAGGGCGTGCAAGTTCAGTTAAAACATCCCAGGACATTAAAGCTTGAACTGTTATGTAGAATGTTGTGAGCTCACATGACTACATGCTCATCTATTTTGTTAATGATTATGATAATATACTGCTATTACCTGGATTAAATGTTTATTATTAATGTGAAAATATGTGTAACAGTATTTTTCTCTAAATGAAGGTATTTGTAAAAAAATCTTTTGTTTTAGGCAATTCCTTGTACAGATTGTCTTTTTTTATATAAACTAAGCTTTTTTATTGAAGTTATGTTAACTGGGTGAAATTGGTAACTTTTTAACATGCAAATTAGAATTTATGTGGAATACTCATTACTGTGATAGTATTAGAACAATGTTATGGCTGTGTTATTACTTCAGCATGTTCCCTTTTCTTTAATCATTAATGAAATTTAAAATGGAATTTATTAGTACTGAACTTAAATAAAGGATCAATTAATCTAAATTATTCATCTGATCAAAACCCAAAAACAACAGTTGTAAGTGTTAGACTTGTGAGCTGCAATTAAATAAAATCATACTGCACATTTTTACATTTTCCAGGTGAAAAGTGAACATATTTATTCATGTTTCATCATCACAGGTTTTGAGAGAGAAATGCAAATAGTAGAAAAACTGCAGCACTTGTGGAATATACTTTTTTGAATTATTCCAGTCATTCAGCTCAATCAAGGGTAATAGCAAAGTGTTTAAAAAACAAAATACACCGGAGTCAACTAGAATGAAAACAGAGCACTGCCAGTGTACTGCAAAACAATTGCACCTGTGATGGTTTGCAAAGATAATGGAAACAAAGCAGCAGTGCAGATGTCAAAAATAATCTCAAATAGATTATTTGCTTTGCTTAAGTAAACAATAAAATGAAAGGTGAACAAAGGTAGTGTAGATGCCAACCATAAATCTTGCTTGTTCAGTGTATCTATGGCTCAGATTAGGTTTTTAGGAAAGAACAGAACAAAACAGGAGAGGACAAAATAGGAAGGCACATAAATAAAGCTGCAGGTTCCTACAAATACTTAAATAATAAATAAATAATAGCAAATAACAGAAGAGAATTAGCAGTTACAGTAACACTAGACAAATGTGATAAACTTAAGATGAAAAGTCAAGGTTTTTAATATCTGAGTATGTTTGCAGTGTCATTATCACAATTTGTGACCACTGCCAAATGAAAATCTACGATGTGCTTATAAAACCTGAATAACAGACCCCATAGTGACTGCACCTCTAATGGAACTGGTGGCTAACAAAACACTGAGCTTCAGAGGTCTGCTCTTATTGCTGGGGCATAAAACAGCCACTTACCCCCAGCCAGCTACCTTCTGCCCAAGACCTGTTATTGTATGTATGGGGAGCATGAACCACACGCTTCCTGTCCCAGCTGGAACCCAGGGAGATCTCAGCCCGGTGTCCTGACAACCAGGAGATGGAGAAGAGACCAAAGTATACAGCACAGCAAAAGCAGAAGGCGTGAAAGAGCTGAGCAAAAACAGTAAAAGCAGGTCAGGTTGCCACAACCCTTTACAGTCATTTATAGTCGTATATACAGCATTAAATATATATTATTTATTAAAGCAAGAGAGCTGCTCATTTAATCATTCTTCAAAACATAATAGCACAATGTTTCACCTCAGAATGCTACTCGTACCCTATAAATATTGTTTAAACTTATATGTAAATATTAGAAAAAATGTTGGTTAAATAAAGCATAAAAATGACATTTTGGACATTGATTAAATATTTAGCTCTTTTTTTTTAATAACAGGCTGAGTATGATTGATCTTGATGTCATAAAGTTATTGTATGATGTAAAATAAGGTTATTAATCACTGGTAAGGCATTAATGATGAGCCACCTGTTGTGTTTTCAAGACAGGTGGACATCAGAAAAGAAATGCAGATGGGGATCAATATTCCATCTCTTGCGGAAAAAAACAACTGATTTGGGAATTTGATTTGCCAGATTTGAGCACAAAAAATGTTCTCATTCTGCTCCAGTGACCCAGTGGATAGATGATTGAAGGACATAGAAAGACTACATGGTCTTGAGAACCTGAGTCCAGCATTAACGGTGTAGACCAAAGGCTCTTTGTGTTGCACATGCTAAGGTTGTAAGTCACCTTGTCAACTAACTAAAGAATAAAATCTGAAATTTTCAGATTTTATTTGTTTATTTTTTTAATTAAAACTGTTCATCAGCATTCTTAGATCACCATGTAATTTGATCTATAAAGGGGTTTGTGATGATGTCTGTAAATAGTTCTTGCCTAAAGTAAGAGTATGGGACTTCCCAGTATGAGCTGTGATTTAACCTTTTTGTATATCTCCTCAATGGATGGTGATGTTCATGTTCAGATGATCCCTCAACCCCCAGAGCTGGCCTTGGGGTGGGGTACTGCCAGCTCTTTGCTGTCCGTTGCACAAGCTACCGCAGACCCAGGGGTGGGAGCCCACCTCACCCCCTCACCCCTCTAATTGATTCCCAGAAGATGTGGCAAAAAGTAGCATTGTGGCTACTTTCCTGCAGAGAAATAAAGCTAAATAAAAAACCTGAAATGTATGGCTATTGTGAAAAGGTGCTTAAACTGGTCTAATGCTTTTTTGATCATTACGAGTGTTGCCTCTTTTCACTAGCAAAAATTTCACCTAGTTCCTCAAAATTTATTCACTGGTGCTTTTGTACATATTTAGAATATACACATTTCACCATTCCACTATACAAATTACACACATACTACTAAAGATTCTAAAGTATTGCTTACTAATATGCAAATCGTATGTGTGAAAGTCTTGGATTTATTGTGGATTGTTTATTTTTAAGTGCACCTTGTGCTCTGTAATCCTGATGCATGTAACATGGATGATCTCCTGAGATGTATGAAAAATAAATTCTGTCAGATGCCATGTCTCAAAAGATTTCCCAGTGTGTCCTTATAATTTTTAACAGTGAAGCCACATTTAATTTACACAGCATTTTATTTTATAGTGTATGTTCATGATGAGATATTCAGAGAATTTCTAAAATCACTACCATATGCCTGTTTTCATATCAAGACCAACCATGGAATTTTTGAGTGGAACACACAGGTTTTGGTTTTGCCCCACATCCAGGGATGGGTTCTGATGCCAAATTATAATGAAATAATGCCACCAAATTAATCCATGAATTAATAATGATATGCAAATATGAAACCCAACACAATGAACCACCTTGTAAATACAAAGGGATAGAACAAAAAACAGCATGGAATTCAGCCTTATTCACACAGCAGTTTTTAAAGTATGTATATATACATCAGAGGTTATTTTTGGTAAGGTTTCTAATTGCTAAACTTTCGTTTAAAATTTTCACAGTGGTCCTTTTTCTTCTTTGGATGTTATTTTAATTCTGTTCCTCCTGCTGTCTGTAATAAACCTGCATGCTGAGTGTTTAAAGATTAATGTGCCAGCCTTCCCCAGCATCTCTCTTCCCCAATTCTCCAATCCCACCACCGCCCCCCTGCCCTGCTCTCTCTTCTACCCAAGCAGTACCCTCACGTATGCATATGCAAATGCTCAGCCCCATCTCAGAGGAAGTAATTGTATGCATTTTTAACCATCCAATCGCCTGGCAGATAGGCACAGATTGCCTCTGTTTTTTTTTTCCCTTTTTTTATTTTTAGCTCTGTGCTTCCCCCTCCAGATGCAGAGAACTCATTCCATGGTGCCCGTCTGCTTCCGAGTGATTAGCAACGGACCACTTTCCTCTGAACGCCCCCTCTCCCTCTCTCTTCCCCTCTCCATCTTCCCTCCCTCTTTTTTCCACTGCTCTTGCTCTCCTTGCCTATCTGTCTATCTCCACCCCAGACGTGTTTTTGTTTCTCTGAGATTTGGCAGTTCACATCTCCACTCAACGGTTGTTTTCGGGGATTTGTAAAAGAAACGAGAGGTGGAAGGAAGGAAGACAACGCCACCAAGACACCACGATGTGCAGAAAGTGAGATGCTGGCAGACACAGACACGTCACATGTTTGTTTTGTATGATCATTGTGATGCGCAGAACTGATATATCACTTTTATATAACAAAGCATGAGTCTCAAGGCCCACACAAATGCCAGAATTCAGAATTCCTTGTCCATTCAGTGTGATTATGAGACACAGAGGTCTGCCCAGTTAACCAACCCTTTATCATGTTGTTTTCCATTAGCATTGTTTTTCATTCCATACACACAATGTTTTTCCTGCTCATTTACCCTTAAACAAAATCACATTGAAATGATTTAATTTGAAAATTAAAAAAAAAAAAAAACTTAGCTGTAAGGGGCACAGTGGTCCTTCACAGTTCCTAGGCTGTGTGTTCGAACACAGATTCCATTCTCGTTCATTCTCAGCAGATTTTGCATGATCTCCATATGCTTGTGTGGGTTTCCTCCCACAGTCCAATGACATGTTACAGGTGAATTGGTAACTCCAGATTGCCTGTATTGGGTGATTTTTCTGGTTTGTGATCTGTGAATGATTTCAGGGAACTCTCTGTATTGCGTTTAGCTTTGTAAGTTATCTTGGATAAAGGCGCCAGCTAAATGCTACATGATAGACATTGTGCGTTGAGGAATGTGCCCAATAACTGCATAAATGTAATGTTGTACTTTACATGTGAACTTCATGAACACTGTTCTGGATGTGACCCTCAACTATTAAACTATTTCCCAGAGACCCAGCCCATTCTATGAAAATATATAAAGCTGCACTAGTTAAGGCCATTAGATATCATGCGACCGTAAAGTTAGCTGAATTTGGCAATGACCTTAAGGTAGTGTTTTTTGCGTGGTCCACAAAAGGATGTTTTGAGTAAGAAGGAGTACCTCTCAACTGTTCTTACCAGTTCAGACTGGGGGTTGCAGATGTCTCTGTAGCTTGTATAATATTGACTTATAATGTGTTTCAAGATTTCATTCCAACAGCTTTGTGTGTGTTTACAAATGAAGTGAAAAACAGGTGAAATGGACAGTCAACTGTCAGTTGGTCAGACTTTGAAATATAACCATCAAATTTTTTCTATGACAACAAATGCATTTAAACACAGTAAAAAGGAACACGGAATAACAGTACAAAATCTTTGTGCTTAACTAAATATTGCAGTAAGATGTTTACTTGTAGTTGCTCAGAAAGCCAAATATTTGACAAAATATTATTACTGTGTGTACTGAACAAAAAAGACTATACCAGTGATCAGTTTTCCTGACTTATTGTTTTTCAGCTTTTTTCCTTCCAATTCACAGCCAAAAATACTTACCAAACAGCCAGAGTTATGTGCCATGCTTGAACAAGTGGACTCTTCTTTTTGTTCATCTCTATAAACTTGTGCGTAGGAGAAGGTGATAAACAGTCGTTTCAAGAAAGATGCGAGAGAGACGGGGGAGGGGATGCGAGACACTTCCAGGAGTATGCAAAAAATTGCTAGGAAGCGTGCTTCAAGAACAGAAACTGCCTGAAGGTCACCCTCGTTCTTTCTACTGGCTTGTCCAAGACTGGATGTTTGCCTATGCTCAAAACCATGGAAAATGTACAAAACAGCAACACGAAAACAGACATTTTTGAATGTTTTGTTTTAAGACCTTTTAAAGCAGTCCCTCTGCCCCGATTACCTGGTTAGATACAGCGGTTGGTCTAGAATATTTTCTGCTAATGCTACAGAAGACCAAAGACACTGTGATGGTCCTTTTCAGTTGTTTAGTGTGCCACAGTTTCGATGTGTTACAGCATCACATTTTCTCACAAAGGTTCCAAAAAGGGCAACACATTTATCACATGGTAAATAAACTGTGGAGAACACGAAGGCCTTCCCCTGCCTGGTCGGCTTTGCCCCCTTAACTAACCACAATAGAAGCCAGATACCTTTTATGGAAGTGCTGCTTCACCCAGCACTTCCAGCCTTTTTCTAAATATATCCATCCAGTCAACTCTTTGTTAATCTATCCCAAAACCCACTTTCTACTAAAACAGCAGACTGGAATATGCTGCGCAGCTAGTAGGAGAGTCCTTATGGCTCCATTGAAGACACTAGCTGTGCTCCACTTTAGATTGTGGCATTCCCATGCAGCCATTGTGTTCATTTTTTGTTGGGTCCTGTGTTGGCCTTCACCTACTTCTGTCAGGGTTATTAAATTGTAGAAGAAGGGGAAGGAAAGACAAATGACTTTCTTTGGTGAAATTAAACCATGCTAATTTGATAAGTTAAAATACTGCATATGGAATTGATAGTTTATTATTAAGTACACCTATCTAGTAGTATGCTCTGCCTCCTTTGGCCTTCAGAACAGCATGAATTTTTCTGGGCATAGACTTTACAAGATGCTGGATGCATTGTGCAGGAATGTTGCACCATGTGGAAATAATTGTGTTCTAAAGTTGCTGCAAATTGGACAGCTGCACAGTCTCGCTGTGAACAGACCTTTCCACCTCATCCCAAAGATGCTCAATAGGGTTGAAATCCAGGGACTGTGCAGACCACTGAAGCAATGAAAACTCACTGTCATGTTCCTGGAACCATTCGGTGACAATACGTGTCTTTTGACATTACGCATTATCATGCCAGAAGTGTCCATCTATGTGTGGATAAACTATGGTCATAAAGAAATGAACTTGATCAGCATCGATGTTCCCATACACTGTGCCATTCAAACGTTCTTACCCGGGTATCAGGGGCCCTTTGGCAGTTATAGCCCATTCAAGACAAAGTCTAATAAGTGTGGTGTTCTGAGATGACATACTGCTGATAAATTTTGAATTGGAATGTGAATTGCCATTCTCAGACTGATGCTAGAAACACTGGTCTGCCTGATTCATACCAAATACTGGAGTCATGATGTATGACGTACTGAAATGCACAATTTGTGTGAAGGTGTGTACCTAATAAACTGGCAGCTCAAATTAGGATTTTAAGTGGCAAAAAGCTAAGGCTCAGAAATTACTCTAAGTAATTCCTGTCGATGGATCTGGTCATTTTTGGGAATAAATGTAATAATGTGTGGAAGATTTAACCCAGGTTAGTGAGCCTGTAGGACAGTTTGCTGTATATGTTAAAACTTCAGTTTGTTTACATATGAAAATAAAGAGCTCTTGTCTTTGCCTGGTCAGTTTTTCCGAAATCATATGGGTAAATTTGCATTCAGATGGTGTTAGAAGCTGAAAAGTGAAACAGTGATACTGTTTATTCCTCTTCACTCGCTCATTTGGTCCTATTTTGGGCTGCATTTCCATGTGTCAATGACCAAGTATGCTTCTGCTGGTAACGTCCAAGGGTCATCACGTCCTGCAGTATAATGCACTGTTCCCACACTGGTGGAAAGTTACTTACTGGTTGATTTCTGGTTGAAATCTCCCTGATGCCTTGGACTGACTGTAATTGTATTTATGTATATGGAGGTCTCAGCAAAGCAATAATTGACCTGGTAAGCAAACCTCTATTTAAAATGAAATCAACAACAATTTCTCACTTAGGTTTCAGCCAGTCAAGTCATACACTTACTATCTTATTTTATTGAATGCTTTTAGACGCAAATGCTGTATGAGGGCCTGGAGAAAGCTTTATACTTTAAGAATAAAATCAACTTTCTGATGCAAAACATGTTTAGGCAAAAACATTTAGAGGAAAAAGTATTGGAATGGTACGGGGCATGAAGTGGCTATAAAAACTATTCTTCCATTGAAAACCTGTAAATATGCTTAGGAATACAATGATGATTGTCATTAAGAAGTGGAATATGTATGGATCCACTAAGAACTTACTGAAATGGAGCTGTTGCTCTGAAAGGGGCATCCAGAGGATTCTGAAAAGGCCACCAGCAATACAATAACAACTTTAGAAGACCCACAGGCCTTTAAATGAAAGACTGGTAAATGTCTACAGTACCAGTCAAAGGTTTTAATACATCCTTAAAATCAGACATGCCAGAGCCACAAATACAGAAGCTGGATGTCTGATGAGTGGACCTCACGCTTATGTTTAAACTGTTGGAGTCCAAATGGTGGGCATTTGTTAGACACAGAATGAGTACATGCATGAGTGGTGCCTGTGTCGTTCCAACTGTCCAACATGGAAGAGGCAGCATCCTGGTCTGAGGTGGCTTTGGTGATCACAGATCTGTTGATGTTTACCAACCTTGTGGCAATCTCAACTGGCATGGCTACCACAGCATAGTTCAGAGGTTGCCATTGCACCCGGATTATGAGTAATTGGGCAGTTTCTCATTGTTCAGAAAGGTATAGATCCAAAACACATCTCAAAGTTGGGCAATGACTCTAGGACAAAAATTTAAGGACAACTTAAATTAATAATCTTCGAATAAAGCATTGTCCATAATAAAAAATAGTCTGTAACAATTGTACTCAAAATTTTGACAAGTACTGTGTGTGCCCCAGTAATTTTCAAAAGTCCAATTCAGCCACTTATCAGAAAAAATGAGTCATTTCGTGTATGTAAATCGGCAAGGGGGAAATTCTGAATCTGTGTAGCCTTTTTTGTGGTCTGAAGAAAAAGGGTTGAACTTTTCGGCCTAAATGCACACCTTCACATTTGGTGAAAACCCAATCTAAAACATCATACACAGAAGACTATCCTTTCTGTAATGTGTGCTGGATTGCAAATTTCTCTCACAGGTGTGTTTCTCTGCTGCAGGGACTCAAGTACCTGTCAGAATTGAAAGGAAACTTGATGGAGCAAAATACCATCAGTCTCTTGAAGAAAACCTACTGGCCTCTGAGAGGCAGCTAAAATTGGAAAGGAAGTTTTGTTTTGAACTTTGCAGCAACCCTAAGCACAGAGCCAAAGCAGCAGCGAAGTGGATAAAGAACAAAAAGGTAAACACCCTCGAGTAGCCCAGTCAGAGCCCTGACCTCAATCCGACTGGAAATCAGTGGAATGACTTGAAGATTGCAGTCCATCAACAAGCACAACATGACAGGATGAAGCACAAGCAGTTCTGCAAGGAGGAATGGCAAACGCTGCCAAATGTAGGTGTTCGATGTTGTTACAGACCTTTTCAAACTGAATTATGGCTGCAATTCAAGTGAAATGTGTTTCTGCCAAGTACTAACCCAGGTTTTTATTTTTAATTACTTTTCAGAATTTTTGAACATTTTTTTTAACTGTTGTATGCTACTCTTAAATTAGTAAAGGCAAATCAAAATTCACATTTCATGTCTTGATTGCGGGTTATTAAGCCTTTTTTATACAGAGGGGGTGCCCACTATACCATAGCAAAATGAATCACAAACACTTTTCTTACAACTTTATTTCACATGCAAAAAAAAAAAAAAAAAAAAAGGTGGACTTTGTGTCACAATTTGACATTCCATTAACATCTTTATGAATTGGTACCTGAAAATCATTAAAATTTAATAAAATGTTAAAGAAATTTTGAAATATCTTTGGTTGTGTATAAATAAAAACATATTTAGGACACTGTGAATACATTTTGGAAGCATAGTAAATCAACCTCAGTAGCAGCAAGAAGCAACAATAATCAATATATGCTGTTCTACACTGTAAATATATGTGCCAATGCAATATTTTCTTCAGAAACACTTTTTTAATCATTAAATACAATTACCCTATTTTTGCAACTTTTGATTTAAAGTTAAATTGTGCCCTACTGGAAAACATTTTGCTATCTTTTGTATGGTTTAGGGACTCATCTTTGGACTAAATTGTCTTACAGTGAGACATGGTCGCAGATAAGGACCAGTGTATCTATACAGTAATGATCAGAACAGCATGGTTTAGCCCAACCATCAGAGATGTAGATGCTTTTACCTAATTTACAGACACTTTTCTCCAAAGTGCCTTACAGTGTTAAGTTACTTGCAATAATTTACCCATTGATACAGCTGATTCATTGGTACCTCGATGAAGGGCAAAACAGCAGGAGCAGGGACTCAAACATTGTTTCTTTGTGTTCAAAGTAACAGCACTAACCAATACGCCACCTACTGCTCCACAGCAGGAGGTACAGTGTCATAAAGGGAAAATATGTTGTAAATACCCCTACTCTCAGAATCAATGCTCTTTATCCATGTTATTGCAGTTGGAGACTCAGGTGATTCTTAAACTTTATCCTTACATCCTTACCCTTTGTCATCCATAAATCCTTTGATCACGTTGTTTGTCATTATTCAGAGAGTTTGTGAAAAGCACTTTAGAGGTATAACAGTGTTATTGTTGATTTTGTTACCTTGCTGGGACAGGCCCTTGCAGTTTCAGCAAAACCATTTGGGAAAGAACATGGGAAGCAGAATGCTAGCGATGTCTGGGCCCACTGGGGGCAGAGCTGGCACTCTACATCTTTGAGCTGCCACCTGTTGTGGAGTGAATCTTTAGCTGGGAAGAGCACTGAGGTTCCGGACAAAGGGGGAGTAAAAGATGGCCCATTGTAGGTCCACTAGAACAGTGTTCTCCAACATGAGGGGCCTCCCTGTCCTGTGTTTATCTAAAGAACCACTGTGCCTTCTGGCACAACACAGATGCCACAACATCTGCTGCCAAACGTGGGACTTAGTTGACAGCAGCCGGCCCCAAATCACTGCAGTAAAACAGATGATCCTGGCATGCTCAAAATGCTGACTGTCGACATTCCAGTCTTTTGCATTTGCATAACATTAATAACACAAAGTGAAGGTGTTCATTGATGAATTTAGAGCACTGACACCTGAGCCACTGGAAACAGCTGCAGACCCAAGACTAGGAAAAGAGACACACCTTTTCTTCACCTTATATCCACACCTGTAAAAAGTACAAAACAATACAGTGGCATAACAGTTAGCTTTGTTACCCTAAATCCCCCTTTTTGATCAAATTAACTTTATTCTGATTTTGCTAGTCATGTAAAGTAGCAAATTTTAATAGTATCTAAACATTATAAGTCACTTTGAAAATAGCTCTTAGTTGACTGAGTAAATACTAGTAACAAGGTCAAAGTTTGCATAGACTATACAAGTGTATTGTTTTTGTGAGATTCTCATCTCAGTCTTGCTACACTCATAAGTGAAAAAAATAAAATTGTACTGTACATCAGTAGGTCCTGGTCTACCATATGAAATGCAAAAAGATGTAAATATTTATTACTGTTACCTGTTTTAATAATACGAACACAGATATGTTAAAAAATGAGGTAGTTTAAAAAAACAAATAAAATAATTATTTATAAAAGACAATAATTTTGACATTTAAGACATTAAATTTACATGATTAGCACTAAAATCAATTTTTCTAGCTGTTTTTTGTGATTTTTAGTCATCTTAGTCAGCTTCAGTCTAACAATAAACACAACAACAACAACAACAACAATAACAATAATAATAATAATAATAATCATCATCATCATCATCATTATTTAGATGCCAGTGGTGTCCCATCTAGGGCTTAATGCCCTGTGGTCCAGACCTCTGCAGCCCTGAGCAGGACAACTAGTTAAAGATAATAAATGAAGATATAAGTAATAAATGTTTTGAAAAATTTTTGGTTGTAAATATGTAACATTTTAATCTATATTTTAAATGATTTATTAAAATTTGTTTTTATGCTAAATAGAAACTAACAATTATTATGCAAGAAACTAAAATTAAAATGTGATCCAAAATACGTTGTTAAACACTCCTAAAGACAAAATACTCAAACTGTGGCAACTAGTTTTGTGATTCGCTTTCATAATTTTCAGTTATTTCCAGTTATTTCCGGAGAATGACTTGAAAAAGCACTGACTGTATGAATTTAAATATTATTTTAATTAAAAATGGGTAAAATGGTTAATGTAATGAGAGACATGTATGGGTGTGAGCGTTTTGCTTTGGCTCAGCAGAGTGCTGGGGACACAGTGAGGGGAGAGAGCACTTCTCTGCCACACTAATGTATAACCACAGTGACACACAAGGTGTCATCACAACCACAAATCACTTCAAAACCAGCGCTGGGCTTCATCACCCCCTCCCTCCCTGCTTCTTCACAATCCCCCCTCTCTGCCGCTGGACCTCCCACACACACACACACACACACACACACACACACACACACTTACGTGCACGCACAATCACATAGACACTCACTCCTCCACCACCACCACACAGCTGTATGTGTGTGCCTGCTCACATTTAAAAGACTGAGGGTTCTACAATATATATATATATATATATATATATATATATATATATAAACACTATGGAAAGGCAGAGGGTGCAAGGCAGTGGCAGGTGGCAAACCCACTCCAGCTCTCTTAAAGCTGAAGGAGTGCAGAAACAAGGTCGAGCAAGTCAACAGTACTGTCTCTGCGATGCTGCAGGACCTTTATGCTAATGAAATCTGCAACATGCCTGGATTTGTTTACCTGCTCCCCCTCCCATGCCGTTTCCTCCTTTCCCAGCCTCCCTGACTGCCTCTTGCTTGCACGCAACAGTGCTCTCCTCCTCTTTTCCATGGGTGCTTGAGCTTGTAGGTCCAGGCCCAGGCACCTGGTCACAGGGAGGGTCCTGGTCTAAGTTCGCCGCGTTTGAACATGCAAGCTGGCATGCATCATGATTCGTCTCATAATGGCAGGAGAACAAGAAAAATTATTTAAAAATAGCAAGAATGTTAAACAGAACTGAAGTTCTGATATAGAGATGCATTACTATAATAGTGGACAACAGAAAATGGACCCAAATGGACATGCACACTACTGTTTTAAAGTAAGCTCTAAAAATATGTTTGTCATCAATGTATAATGAATTTGTTTAAACTTAGTATAGACAGGTGCCTTGCACTGAATCATTCACTCAAGGACCACTTTTATAGAATTCACATTTGAGCATTAATTTATAAATAGCAGCAAAGAACTGTGGGAAATTCAAGTGAGCTGTAAGGTGTTATAAGGAAATTTAAAGCTTATTTTTTCTGAAAAGAGTCATCTCTAACCCAGCATAACCTCTGCTTCTAGAGGTGATTTGTGAGGCTCCACGCTATTTTAAAAGTAATGCAAAGCGTACAAATACTGACGGCCTTCTTGTTCTGCAACAAAGGCAAAGTATGCACTAAAATCAACCAAACAATCTGAATGACTTAAAAGTGACATCTTAGAAAGCACCAGTACAGCTCTTCAAAGTCATAGACAGTGAGAGGCATTCATCCTCACAACAGACTTTATTACATAATGGACATTCTGGTTTTTATTTAATTCCACTTCAAGTCACAAACTTTGGCAATACTTTTCAGGTAAATAAACACATTTTTAATTCTACTTTCCTACATTCAACCTTAATTAAATTCAGTATTTTTTAATGAAGCTTCATTCAAATAAATAATGATAATTAGACAGACAGACAGGCAGGCAGGCAGACAGATCTGCTTTTGGTGGATGTAAATGGCATGGGGGTGTAGGGTTTGCTTCAGCCAGGCTGGAGACAGTGAAGTAAGATAATCTTGTTGTCTCTCCCTTAAACTCTTAAAATTGCCCATTTCCCACACCTTTCTTTTCTCCATCACAGGCCCACTGGTTCAGTGGGGAGATGAGAGAAAACGGTTTCTACAGCAACAACTGAAAATTCCATGACTGTATCATACTGTCCTCCTGGTGACCATACAAGCTGAACCAGTAGAAATCATCTGGAATTTCATACCTTGCTAAGTAATAGGTAGTAAAAAGCACAACAGCACAGTGGTTAAGGTAGACTAGGAAAATGGGTAAAACTCAATGTCTATAAGGAGTCATTGGCTGAGCAACAACAGTATAAGGTAAACTTTCTAGCTCTCATATTTTGTCAGAGAACAAAAAGCAAAGGTGGTTATAAGAAGCTAAGAATCCCTTTGGTGAAGTGTAATGGAGAAGTCACACCACACAACCACAAGGAGACACATCCTGGGTCTCTGTTGCAGAGAGCAAAGTAGCAAAGTAGCAGAGCTGCTTAACATCAGACTTAGAACATAAAATCAAGTGCATGATACCTGGTAAGAAAAAAAAACATTGTAAACAATAAAAATATTTGTGAATATGAGGAAAATGATAAGAATTTTGCCATTATTTGCCATTTTGCCAAAACAGCTTCAGTCCTTCGAATGTTGTGAAGAATGTGAATTGGGGTATCTAACAAAGGAATATGCAACCAAGTTAGGTAACCAAGGGCACCCTGTGGTGTGAACATTGTTTCCTTGTGATGCTTAAAAATTCCAACACAGTAACACATGTATTTTAATAATAATTCCGAATAAACTCAAGAGTAGTCTATGCACGTTGCAGTGAAGTTAAACTCCTTTCGTGGTCTCCACTACCATGAAATACTGAATGTAGAGTAGATTTCCATCCTCTTCATCTCTCAGATAACTGAAGATTTCTCTTTATAGATGATATCATCCTGAAGAGAAGTATTACACCCCTGTCCATGCTCACTTGTCAATCATGTAAGAGGTATAAAAACCCCGCAGGCTTTAAAAATTCCATTCCACTGTTTCCAGGATCCTACGGCGGACACTGTATCAACATCTCTCCCCTGTCTCAACAACCTTGCTTGGCAGTAGGTGCGAGCCCCCCCGCCCTTCCGTGGCCTGTAAGCCAAGATGGATGAGCGTTTGCTTTAATGCATGATCACAGTCTAACACCCACAACTCCTTAGTTATTTGACATTCGTATGTTTACTGTTTCCAGTACTTTTTCCTCCTTTTACAAAATGCTGACAAAATATTTAAAATTATTTAACAGTATTTCATCTAACGAAAATAACTGTTCAGCATCCCTCTGTTAAATTTTAATGACTAAATATTTTCTGGGTTACAGCTTTTATTTATTTACGTTTTCAAGCGAAATGCAAATGAAATCCAAAATTCAACAAATAACTCCACACGTCAGTGACTTCTATGTTTCAGCTAACGTTTTGACTTCATGGAGTCCAAAGTCATAATTTTCAGACGGGCACAAAAAAGTACGCTTTTTGGCCTCTAGGAGCTGCTGTCGCCCTGGAAACACTGAGCCAATCAAAGAGCTCTCCTGCTCGCCAGGGCGGGGACGGCGCGCGGCAGCCCTCGCTTTGGGCGCGAGACAATAGGGAGTGACGCGAGAGGAGGTGCGCGCACGGGTGGAAGCTGGTTTTGCGCGGCGCGGAAGAGGAGCTTTAAGTTCGTACGGCGGAGATGTATAACATGACTGGATTTCGTATTGTACGAATGTGAATAAGCCTCAAATAAAATGTTAACAACACAATGTTTGCCTGATGTTAAAATACGTTGGTATTGTGTACGTGAAAAAGAACATTCGTAGGCATTTAAAGTGAGTGGCGGTTTTTCCTGTTTTCCCCCTTTGCTGCGGACTAGTATAACACTGGATGTCATTCAAAGGTACTTCACTTGTTTATCGCTACTTTCTGGCCATAAACAATGAATGAGACATTCTTACTGTCAGTGATATTTCTTCCACACTGACTATAGGAAGGTTATTCAAAAATACTTGTGAGAACGGAAAAAAATATTTTTTGTCACCCACGGTACTGTTCTACACTCAGTCAAGTTCACTAAAACTACATGCTGTACGACAGTACTGACATTTGCAAGCAAGTTTTTTAAAAAAAATACAGAACCTGCTCATTTGCATTCACTGCAGCAGTTAATTTAAATAAATGTCAGTTTTAACCTGAATATAGAAATATCAGAAAGTTTAAAGCCCACTGTCATCTTTAGTAATTCCCCCCCTGCGTCATGCATGTTGGTGGCTTTTATTTAAAACAGAGCTTAATTTAACTTTTTCTTGAACCTTGACCACTTCAAGATCTGATTAAAGCCGAGCCTCTCCTTATGTACTTAATCTCCATACATACGCTTGAAGAAAATATTACGCTGCGTGTACTTCACAGAAAAAAGTTTCCTTTCATATAGCACCTTATCACTGATATTAACAGCAAACTAATGTTTTTATTTTATTTTTAACTTTTACTGAGTTAGTTTTCAAAAGCAAAGGTTCGAAGCAAGCTTGCGTTTGGCAGGCCGTAAAGCTGTCCACAGACCCCCGATGGCCTCATGAGGACCCTGCTAAAAACCTGAGCTCTAGCACGTATTCAGGAGAAGTTTGGCTGTGTGACCTGTGCTGTATTTGGTTGAATCCTCTTTTCCAGCAGACATACAGAGCAGTTCCCAGCTTGTGTGAAGGAGACTTGCAGGCCACATTCTTGTTGCCCATTTGTTTTGAGCTCCTCGACTCTTGCCTTCCACCCCCGCTCCGCATGGTCTGTAGACCCCACATGGTTCTGTCCTTCTCATGGTCTTCTGTAGTGAAGCACGAAGGTCAGAGCAAACACAGCCAGTCGGTTCCCTGCCGTCACCCTCTTCATCCCTCTGGGGGCCTGGCACCCTCGCAGCAATTCCACCCGTGCAAGACGCCCAGAGTGGGGGTGACAGCAGACTGCCTGAACAAACTCCACAGGAGACCAACTGGTCAGGAGTTGCAGGGCCTTGCATTATGCTTACTCAGCAATCCTACCGTGTCCCACAACCCAGGATCTGCAGCCCGATGGCATGAGTGACTGAACTGCCCCAACCCCCACCCAACTCTGCAGGGTCTGCATTCTGAGTAGCCTTTTGCTACAGGAATGTTGATAGAGGAGACGCCTCCCCAAGCATATGCACTTAGTAGGGACAGGAGAAACACAGACATTGTGGTTCTGAGAACAAGAACAGCTGGCTTTTCACAGCATATTGTCTGTCTGAATAAACAATAGACAATAAACACCATGGACATATAACATTCTTCAAGTCTAACATATGCAGTAAATCCATACCCAAATTTACGTGAACTTATAAGGTCATAATCCAAAGCAGGCTCCTTAATTTAGGGGTTTTTCGAGTGGTTGTTAAAGCACATGCTTCTTTATTAATAATACAAAATAAAGGTTAAAAATAAAAATGTGTCTATGCTATTACTGTCGCTGACATAATTTTGTATCAAGGTAGTCCGTTTTCAGTGCAATAAACTGAGTAAAATATTTTCTACAAAATTATCTGAGGACACTTTCATCATTTTCATTAAGAGGTCTTAAATAATGGAGTAAAAAGGTTGAGATCCTCTGAGGAAAAATTTTAAGGACACGGAGAAAAATTGATGCCTCAAATGATGTGATCATCTTAGTTGTTCTGAAGTGTAATTTGCCTGTTTAGATATGCTGGGTAAAATACAGTATTGCAGATATTGCTACTTTTTCCTCATTTCATTCAGCAGCACGTGCAATGGTATATCTCACAGTGTCTTAAAGCACCTATGCTTATTAGAGGTTTCTAACATGACTTTTAATCCCATATTATAAGTGATTCTGGAATCCTCAAAATTTGATAGTTTTCAAAAGTTAAATATGGATAATAAAACTGAGGTGGGAGGTTGGACCCGGCCCCTTTAAGAAACAGTTAGCAGATCTTAGGAAGTCTGACTAAATCTGGAAGCCCAGGAGAATGGTGAAGAATGAAGCTGAGGTGAATGAAATCAGTTCTCCTCCCTGCTGCCTTTGAAGGTGTTGTTCTGCTTTCACTTGTAACAGGTACCTATAGAGTCTCATTTTAACCTCCATTCAGTGTGTTATGTTACAAAGGATGTCAGAAACTAATAATAAAGTATAAACACAAACTTATGAGCATTTTTATTAACTCTTTCTTAAGTGTGATTCATTTGATTATAGTTTTGTATACTTAACAAAAATTCTTTTTTTTCTTCTTTTAAATCATGTTAAATCCTGTGATTTACAGTACTGTGCAAAAGTCTTTGGCACCTGTGGGAAAAATGCTATAAAGCGAGGATGGCTCCAAAAATAATGCCATGAATACTTATTAATCAATAATCCTTCTAAAAAGTGCAGTAGACAAAAAAACCTCAATCAAATAAATATTTGGTGGGACCACCCTTTGCCTTTAAAACACCATCAATTCTCTTATGCAAACTTGCATGCAGTTTAAGGTAGAGGTTGGTAGGTTCTTCCAGACATTTTGAGGAACTGGCCACAGTTCTTCTACAGACTTTGACTGTCTCTGCATGTACTCCCAGACTGACTTGATCATGTTGAGATCAGGGTTCTGTGGGGACCATACCATCTGTTGCAGGATTCCTTCTTTTTGCTCAAGATACTTGTGTACGACTGAGATTGGGTGTTTGAGGTCATTCTCAGGCTGCAGAATGAATTTGGGACCAATCAGAAACCCCCCTGACGGTAGATAAGAATCTACCTGTACTTCTCAACAGACATTGAAGTTGCATGCCTAAGACATTTGCACAGTACCGTATAAAAAATAAATGCAGTGTATTTAAGTAGTGAACCAATGACTGCTCCTGAAACTAATCAATACTGGTTTTCAGATCTGCTTTAAAAAGGGGTGCCGTCATGTCAGACAGTTTGCGTTCCGTTTTGATGAAGCCTTTTTATGCATTCACAATTTATGCTTTGCACATTTAATAGGTGCCCAGAAAGCAACTCTTTAGTTCCTCAACTTGAACCAACTGTTCCTACACATAAATGGAAACTGATAATCCAAAAGTCTCATAAAAACTGCAGCCTTGAACTTTCCGAGCTTATCAGTGGCATGGTGTGAAGCAGGATCACTCGATGGACAAAGTGAACCAGAATTTTACTGATCAACAGACTGTACCTAGCAGCTATGCTCGCTTAGAACAAGATAATCCAAGTCACATCGTTTCCCTTTACAACTGCCAGCTTCCGTTCTCACAAGCATCCCTAAGAACCGGAAAGATGTTATTTTTATTGATTGACAATATATTGTCAATCAACCATACTAGCGGCCTGATGCTTGATACTGCACTTTTTAGGCACTGAACTAGATTTAAAAAATGAAACTCAAGACTTTCATGATATTCTGGTGTATAAAAACATGATTTCTTAATGGTAAAAATTAATATAAACCAAAATTCATACAGTTGTTAACATCCAGCATCTCAGTTCATGCCAGTTATTTCACTGAGGCTTTGAAACTGACATTTTTCAGTCTGTCTTCTGCAACCAGTGTGTCCCGACATTTTCTTCATGCCACATTACAGTATGAAAGTTATGTTTGTGCCCCATTTTCCCTGGCACACACCAAGTGAAAGGACAGGCTTGGAAAATGTGTGCTGTAAGCATCAGGAACAGTTTTCTGCTTTCAGCCTAAACTTCACTGTGCCATGTTTATAAACACCTTAACTGTGGGTAACAGTGACACGTTGGAGTCAAAATGCAAAGATCAGCTGCTTCTGCCATGGGAAAAAGGGGTCAGTGGAGAGTGGCTGAATATTCTGGAACATCTTACCCTTCCAAAAGGGTTGATATCAACCAGCCTTATTCTCTGGTCTTGACATTCCATATTCTACTGATCTCACTTTCCAACTTTCCAGCATCTGGAATAGCTATATCTATTAGTAAGAGGGTCTTTTTTCTTTTTGTGCTGCACCTTCAGGATGATTCGCTGGTAATTTGTGGTCTGTAACTATCGGCAAGTCCCAAGTTATGGTGATGTCTCTGATATTGGCAGTCTTCTCAGGCTTATGTTCATACTACTTATGAGTCACTAGAACCCCCAGGTGTCTTCACATTGTCCACTGAATGTAGTTGGCCACCTTTTTCTGTGTGTCAGTGTACTCAGCCGAGCCTAGGCCGCTGCAAATTTGTTGCATACTCTACATTTGCTGTCCACTTTGTGCTTCAGAATGTTCTTCTGGTGGTACCTGGTGTTCAGTGCCTAGCCCTGTGATGCGATGATTAAGCTTTCCATCTCTCATTTAAGCCTAGAACTGCATAACCATACCATGGTTTCTTCTTTGTTAACTGCCAGGTTATCAAGATTTCTATAGAATTGTCCATGCCATAGTTTGCGCTTCAGCAAGTCTCTTTTCTCTTTCTGAATGCTGCTCCTCAGCTGTACTTTGGTGTTCTTAGCAGTAGCTTCTTGAGAAAAGTATTTCTCTTCGAGCTGTTTTACTTCTCTTGGGAGATGGTACTTAACGTTTTCTCCTGATATATATTCTTTCAACATCAGTCTTTGAATGATGAATTCCACTCATAGTCAAAAATGTTGTTGTCTTCCAATCAACCTTTTGTATCTTAGTCTTTAGCCAATCCACTATTCCAAAGCTGTGAAGTGGGATTGACACTGCAAGACTGTTTATAGTTGCTGTCTTGATCTTCGAACTTAACTCTGTGTTGAGAATCTGCTCGAATCAGCAATATTACTTTTCCTTGACCTTGTCTTTCATCAAGGTATGTTGTATCCCATCTTTTGCTTCTATACCTAAGTATTTGTGTGCCTCTTCAGGACTTCATCTCTTCAGTCTCATTATCCAGGCAGATATTTTGGATTTGGACTACCTTCTTCAGCTTGGGCTCATTTGTTTAGGCCAAGCTCCATTTTGATGTTGTCACTGAACACTTTGGCTGTAGTGAGTGTTTTTTCCAGCTGTTATTATTAATTCTTATTATTAATTCTATCGGAAGAGCTTCAAGCTGTCCATGTAAGAGAGGCGGATGATCAGCTTCATATCATATCTCATCTGCTGAGCATGTTTGTGGGTGGTTTAAGTGCTAAGAAGAACAGGAAAGCAGACAAGGAGTCCCTTGAAATATTCCACATTTGATGGCAATATTTTTGTTATGACGTAGCCTCTACTGAAGAACAACCACATTTCTGCCTTCCACTCCTTCATAGTTGTTTCTATAAAATGAGGTATTGTCGGACATATTGAATAGTTTCCCATGGTTGCTACTATCCAGGTATGAGGTACAGTGTCAAATGTTTTCTTGGAGGTTATCCGTGTGATACCAAAGTCTTAGATGGTTCTTTTCAGCCGCTAATTATTCACTATAAATTGCCAGAAGTATGTGATTGTGTGTGTGGTCATGCTGCGGTGGACTGGGGTCCTACCTAGAGTGTAGTAGAGTAGAGTCATAGTCTAGTGCCCAGTGAAACTGGAATAGAATCTGGACCACCATGACCATACCCAGGATAAAGCAGTTTATGAAACTGGAAAATGGATTATTATTACTGTGGTTGTTGTTGTCATCATCCTTACCATCATCATTTTTATTATGTTGCTAAGGCAGTGCTATTATCCAAAACATTATGCATTTCAGTAGCTGGGTATTTTAACAGGAGCAAACCAGGTTAAGTACCTGTCCCAAGGGTAAAATAGCAGTGCCCCTCCAGGCCCTCTGGCTGTCAGCCCTCCAGCTAAAAGTCCATACTCTCAATGCCTGTGGCACCTGTACATACTTAAGGCTGTAATATCAACAGCTATGGACAGTCAAAGTGATGTCATGTTTGGGAACAGAGAACCATGTCTCTGCTTACTGTCAGTGTGAACCACATAGTTCATGTCAAAAAGAAGTTTTGCATTGAGGAAACACCTGAATTCCATCCTTCTTTGTCTTTCGCAGAGAGACCACAAATCTCACTTGCATGTGTACATTCTCATAAATACCTTCTTTTCTGGGCAGCCATACCCATCACTTATACAAACTTTCAGCAGCAGCACTGATGCAGCTTATACATGCAGGGTAAACATAAACCTAACAGAATTGTCTATAAATATCCATCGATATTCATGTTACTGCACAGTAAACACCCTGGTTCCTATTGTAAAGTGACTCAAAAAGCTGCATTTAAAGTAGCTATATGAACTCAAATGGATTATTATAATTCATAAGCAAGGTTTTTTTTCTGTATGAATACATGGCTATAGTGCGTAAGGCCATTTTGCACAGCAGTAGCTTAATGCTGCATGTGTAGTGTACATACTGCACATACAAAGTGTTTTGTGTAACAAACAATCTTAACAGGAGCAGCAGAGGAGGATATTATCTACACCATAGTATACTTGTGAAAAGAATGTTAACTTTTACTATTATTAAATCTTTTTTCAAAGTTTTTATCCAGAGTGATTTACACTGTGAGGTTTGTATACTAAACACCTTGCAATGGTGCATTTACACAGCTGGGCAATTTTTATTCAATTAAACCAGGGTAAGTACTTTGATCAGAAGAAAAACATTTGGAGAAGGTGCTTGAATGTTGATTCACTGAATGCAAGGTGACATCTCCAACCACTAAACAACCCTATTAAACACTTGAACCTTGTACCAGAAGGTGCTCAGTGCTCAGCTAAGTACGAGCCTGGTCTAAACCCTGACCCAAGCCATAAGTTGCCTTGTTCACATACAGTAAAGCACGGCCTTGCATGCAGACTATTAACCCAAGTCCTTAACCACAACACACCTGTTGCCCTCAAAGAAACCCAGCCAGCTAATTGGATGAAATGGAAAGGTTCCTTCTGCCAAGTGTTTACATTAATGGATTTCCTCAGCAATCCCACTCACTGTCTACATCTTCATCGTTGCCCGTCTTTGCTGCATCTGCTGATGCACAGGTCACTTTCACACACTGAGGGTGACTTGACAGTCAACCTGTTGCACCTTCCCCTTGATGAAAAAACTGACTGGGTTACAACCGTCTATGAGCCATTGAGCCCAGAGCCTCTGTCTGCAGTTGCCAGGCCGACCCCCATGCCTGTTTGTGCAGCAGTTGAAATGCGCATGCCACCAGACACGGCATGATTTGTGCAGGATTTATGAACCTAAAGGCCACCGCTTGTCTTCTATTGCTGCATTTGAGCGCCCCCATGGACGGCGTGAGAGTCTTTCAGTCTTTCTTCACGTGGGTGCATGACAAGGATTCAGCATTTGGTTAACATTACCAGGCAAAGCAATGATTTACATGGTCAGGGGACAGTAAACATATTTTATCACTTACTCCAGCAAACTGGCAATAAATTTCAGGTTTTACAGCTAATCTTGCAGTAGTAAATGGAATTAATGAGAACTGCCCCCTGTATTGAAGCTGGAAAAAAATGGAATTCATGTGCTACCTGTCTAACAATCATTGTATATAGAACACTTAAAAGCATGTGGGTGCAAAACAGGGCCTTCGTGTTGAACATTGACTGGATGTCAGGCACAGGTGCATGTAGTTCAAAAACTATAAGTGTTCCAAAGCATTGTAAACTGAATTATAGTTATCAAACTGTGTAAGTTGTAAGATGTGTTACAGATGAGGAATAAACTTATGTTTTTGCCTAGATCCACACCATTATTTTGCTATAAGCTTAGCATTTGTATGTCTTTATGCAGAAGGCATTCTGAGATAATGCAATAAAGAGAATGGCAAATTTAAAATTTAGATGTTGCATCTTCCATAGGATCACACAGGCTGTGTTCTGGTGGTGCTCATATACATAGATACATAAGATCTGTGCATATGTACACAAAAACATGCACATGTGCATAGATTGTGTGCGTAGAACTACACACCCAAGCATGCACATGTGCAAGCATGGATTCATGCACTCTTACAAACACAAACGTACAAAACATGAACATACATACATACGTACACACATACATGCACCCTCCTTCTCTGTCTCTTATTGATGTGAGTCACTGCATCTCCCAGAGTAAATGTCAGGCTTATCTTAACACTCCAAAAACTGAATTTTATTTCCAGTGTCCTTTTACTCTCCATGGTGAGCAAGGGGGTCGAGGAATTTAATGCTACAGTCAACAGGATGAAAGAGAGCCGCTCTATTCCCTGATAATGTTTATTATTTTATTATTATTTCATTATATTCATAGCCTTTTAGAAGTAGATACACCATGACTGTGTTTACTCACTTTCAAACAGAATTGTAAAAAGGTCATTTTTAATGTGGGTAAGTAGCTGTTAAATGCATAAAAATGCCTGTAATGTCACTAGACTTCTGAAGTAGCAAGGATGCTTACTCAAGTGTTGTAAGAAGTTGTACACTCCTTATCATTAAAATGAGCAATAAAATGTGTATGGCACACACATGCAAGCACTGTCTGCAAATGATCGTAATTGCATTTGGTGACAATTAATTCTAAGTTATATTATATTCAGTATAACTGCAAATCGATTAGCCTTGAAATGCAGCCTTGAAATTTCCTTAGTGTGTGAACGGCAGATACAAACATCCACACAGCAAACACTGTACACCTGTACTGACAAAGAAAAATGCACACAAAGTAATTTTCAGGAATAAAAATAATTTAATGGCAGAAAGTTTTGTAAAAGCGAGTAATATTAATATTGTGAATACATAAAATAGACAGTCAGAGCTGACTACACTGTTCATGTATAGCAGCTCTACAGAGCTGCTCTTGGCCCATGCTAGTGAGAACAGGTGCCTGTAACTGACTCAACTGGTAGGCTATGGACCTGGTACCTGCGGTGGGCTGTGGTGGGCTACAGTTCCCCGAAAAACCTCAGCAGGTGTTTGAAGCTGTCTGATACACATCTGGTGGTACTAGGAAAGTAACGTGGATGCGGACCACGAGAGAGCTTTTCTTCGCCTGCCCTGTGTTTCTGGGATAGGCTCGGAACCCTGCACTGAATGAATGGAAGCTCAGACAGCTGGATGGATGGATGCCTGTACAGCAGAAATTTGGAAAATTCAAATACATTTTCTGCCTTGTTTTGTGCTGCTGCAGTCTAGGCAAAATTTGTTTGAACATTGTAAAGTACACAGAAATGCAACACAATACAGGTAAGCACAAAAAAGAATGTACAATACTATGCAATACTGCACACTACTGCCTGAACTCGGGCAGCTATGCAGCATTTGTCTTTTATAGGGGTTCCAGAGGTTCTCACTGGATTAGTGGACGTCCAGTGTGTCCCACACATACAGCTGTGCACTGCAGCAAGTGATCCCTGAGGCAGAAGTGCTGCAGCTCTGCATGCTCTGAGCTCAGTTCCTCTGGAAGTCACACCGCCTCCGCAGAGCCTACTTCACGTTCCCCTGCACACTGAGAAGGCGTATAATGCTCAGTTACAAAGCAGTCATAAATCAACCACTGGGGGCAGCAGAGCGTAGAGCTGCTGCCGGGACATGAATGAATGTCAGCATGTTGGCACTGGATGCCCCTCCTCATTTCATCTGCCCCAAGAAAGCTCAGCCTGGCTGGGACTTGAGTGTGGGGGGAACTAAGTAAGCAAGTGGGACGAAACTCTATAAGGTGTTACGACCACAGTGACTGTCCCCTGGGGGCTATTAGCACTTAAACAGTAGGACTCAGACTCAGTGGGGAGCATGGCACCTCCCCTTCTCGTTCCGAGGCACAATTAATGTGCAGAAAGAAAACAACAGTAGAGCATCTTCACAGTGGCCATCGCTCATAGACACGCATTGTCAGACCGGCAACGACACAATCACGTAAGCCATGACTACCAATCTGCAAGCCACACAGAGGGTAGAACGCTACCCCAAAATAATCTACTGTATATTGTGTATATTTACAAAAATAAATAAATAACTATGGAGCAGTAATCTAAGCAGTACAGGTGAAAACATGGCAAACACCTGAACAAGGAAGAGGTATTCAGGAGGGAATCCAAATGATAATGTTACTACCCTAATATACACCTCTTTACATGCTAAACATCATATGAATAAACCTAAATATTTATTCAGTCGCAGTGGAGGTCACAATCTCTAGAATCGGGAGGCAGCCAGCAGTATAGTGATTAAAGCTGTTTTTATACATCACAGAACTCTGCTTCGAATCCCACCTCCTCCTATAGCGCCCTGGATCAAAGTACTTACCCTGAACTGACACAATAAAAGTTGCCCAGCTGCATAAATGAGTAAACATTTATAATATGTACTGGAGAAAAACATATGTTAAATGATAAAAATAAGAAAAAATAACGAATAAGAGTTTCTCCCAGATATGTTTGTACAAAGATAAAAGAATGCTAAATCACGGGATAACATTTATTGTGAAAAGGCTCTTCTGACCACTCCATATAGTAGATGGGGTCTTTTCCAGTGCCTGGTTCTTACTGTTGTCAGTTTGTGTGAAGTAACGGCTCACTGCTCCTTCTTGGATTTTGGCTGTAGTCGTCAGTTTTCACAGGCTCCTTAACATGATTTGGTATGATTTAGCCTTCAACAACTAACCAATAAAAAATGGTACTCCGAGCATATCTCAAAGCAGGCCCAAGGATCTGCTGTAGAGGAGTGTATGAAACATGGGCTTGTGACTGGAGGGTTGAATTTCACAGATCTAGGAGGTGGCCTGCCATTTTGGTAACCACATACATATGATCCCAAGAGAAAATTCTCTCCTCTACTTATGTCCTTACTTACATCCTTGAAAGGAATGACACCACGATTTCTGTGACTCAGTCATCTTCCTCTGTTTCTTCAAGATCCTTCTGCTGGTTTTCATGGATGTCTACGGTATTCTAAAAAGTCTCCCGCAGAAATCACAATTCAAAAGAGTTTGTTTTTCTTGGCGATTTTTTTTTTTACAAAATTGGCATTCACATCCAAATAGTATTACAAATCTCTAGACTAAGAGATCTGACCTATTATGCTCTACAAAAAATGGCTTTATAATAAAAGGGCAAAATTTTAAGCTGCTTTTGCCTAAATAAACAATGGAGCCAAAAATATAAAGCAACCCAGGGAGTTCAGGAGACCTTTTTTTGATCAAGTCCAAACTCCTGTAACCAGGGTGTGTGTCTGCAGCTACTGCTAATTCGCTATACTGCTACAATAAACTACAGTACAACCATTCTAATCCACTGGCATGTTTTTTCATGTTAAGTACAAGTTGAAGTGGGATATAGACCAGGATGCCCCTCCAGTATTGTAAATAGAGGCTTTACTATGATTTTACTTCCCCCTCATCCAAGGAGGGCCCCTTGGAGCAGCAGTCCCCCACATGCCGAGTGCATGCTGACGGGTGCACAGGGTGGCAGCGGTGGCAGGCATGTCGGACTGCTAGTGCACTGCAGCGTTCTCATGCACAGGGTGGCAGGGAGCTCTGCCAGGGTTCCTATAATGGTTCCTCTTACAGCACATCAAACATATATGCAGTACTGTGCAAAAGTCTTAGGCACCTGTGGGAAAAATGCTATAAAGTGAGGATGGTTCCAAAAATAATGCCATGAATACTTATTAATCAATCAACCTCCTAAAAAGTGCAGTAGACAAAAAAACCTCAGTCAAATAAATATTTGGTGGGACCACCCTTTGCCTTTAAAACACCATCAGTTCTCTTATGGAAACTTGCATGCAGTTTAAGGTAGAGGTTGGTAGGTTCTTCCAGACATTTTGAGGAACTGGCCACAGTTCTTCTACAGACTTTGACTGTCTCTGCATGTCCTCCCAGACTGACTTGATCATGTTGAGATCAGGGTTCTGTGGGGACCATACCATCTGTTGCAGGATTCCTTCTTTTTGCTCAAGATAGTTGTGTATGACTGAGATTGGGTGTTTGAGGTCATTCTCAGGCTGCAGAATGAATTTGGGACCAATCAGAAACCCCCCTGACGGTAGATAAGAATCTACCTGTACTTCTCAACAGACATTGAAGTTGCATGCCTAAGACTTTTGCACAGCACTGTACATATGAACCAACAAAGCCCTGTAATGGACAAACATACAGCAGCCAATATTTACTTCAGCTCTACTTGCTCAGTAAAAAAACATACTATACTATTATGAATACCTATTCATTCATACGTGGCTTTTAAATGGGAAGAAACATTTATATAGTCATAACAATACCTTTTATTTTCATCACTAAACACTTTAAATATACAAAAATGAAAAGTCCTGCATTTGAGAAGCTTTGTAAACATGTCCAGTGCAAAAATATCAGAATATATTATATTATTGATAAGAAAAATGTATATAAGTGTATAAATATTTGCTCTCCATATACTGTATATAGCTAAGTAAGTCTCATTCAGTCACTCATTTCATCACTCAGTGTCTGAGGTCTATTTTTTTATGTTTCAACAAGGCGGAATATATCATAATATATTTTTTCAACTACTACACGTTTAAAGTTATAACACCAGTTGATTGGGCAATGGGATTTTCTCTTTAAGTAAAATATAATTTATAGTTACAAGTGCAGTTCATTCTGGTCTTTTACAGAAAGGGTAGAAGATAAGAATCCAGAGGTCAAAGGGCAACCACGAGAAGTTCAGCCCACAGAGGACTTTCTCAAAACCTGGATTAAGTCCCATAAGTCAGGTTGTGGTCTAAAATGAAGCTATCACTTGCCAGCAGCAGAATGTCATGGGCACATTGTGATGTGCGCCTACATCACATGCTTTCTCTGCATTGTGGCAGTCTAAACTAATAAACTGAAACCGAAAGGTCATAAAAAAGTGATGCCTACAGCTATTTCAGTCTAAAAAAACTGCAAACAGTTTGCATAAGCAACTGAATAAGCAGTTTTCAGAAATTGTCTTTTGTGCTTTCGCTAATTTGTGTTTAAATACTGTTCAGCTTTAGTGACTGTCCACAGTCCCACAGGGTCCCCAGAATGGCAGTGTCATGAGAAAACTATAGGAAAAACTATGTCATCTCAAGCAAGGATTCCAGAGGACCACACTTGACTTCCAGTTCCATTACGACCTCCCTCTTCAGAGCCACTGGACCCAGACTCCAACACTGGAAGCTGCTAAGTTCAATAATGTATACCTCAGTAACTGTTCTTCTTGGAGTCCTGTGTATACAAAACACGCTGCGTAATACTCAAAATACTTCTCTGTATGCTTATTTTCATCTACAGCCACGTTATTATTTGTATTTATTTTTGATTCATTTATTTATCTGACCCTGTTGTTCTAAGAGACTTCCAGTGTTAGATTTGTATACTAAGGCATTTTGAGTATTAACCAGCATTTTACCCAGCAAGGATGAAGGAATAAGGGGGTGGGGTGGGGGGGTGCAGGCATTCTTTCCCAGTCTGTCAGCGGCGACCTGTGGGATAGGGGTTCCACATGAGGGGGCCTGCCTCTGCACATCCCTGCCTTTCAAGCCTCCCACCCAAGGTCTTCCCCTGCATTTCCTGGAACACACCTGGATCTCTGGTTCCTTTGAAGTGGCTTCTGCCTGCACGTGCACAACAGTTTGCGCTTGTTGCCCCGGGCAACAGCTCCACAGGTGACTGTCTACGGTTACCATAGTGTAAAAAAATTAGAGGACCACGTTAACTACAGATGAGTTACCGCTAACTGAGTGCCTGGTAAAGGCTGCATGGGCAATTCAACACCTTCCATACAGTACAGATTACATCCTCGTGCCATGGTACTCACGATAGGTATACACCTTTAACTTTTATCCTCAGTGTTGATCAAAGGACACAGAACCCTGAAACAACATCATTTCACTGCAGGGCCTTTTAGTAACAATATATTAAAAACAGCTTTTTCGCGCAAGTAGTGTTCCTGTCAGCCTCTGAGGTTCACATTATAATCCATGTAACATCTCAATGGACATTAGAACTCACAGAATAGAGTAAGAGAAAAGAACACCTGATTGTGCCCTGGTGGCATAATACATATCCTCTAACATGTTTATTGTCACCAAGAATGCTTTACATTTGAGCTCTAACCACTACACCACCTGCTGCCTCTGAATTGCCATAGTAAGTTACCTTGCCATGTAAATGGTAATTTTTAAGTTGCTTTGAAGAAAAGCACCAGATAAATAAACAAGCATGGATGTGATTAGTCTTGCTGCTATTTCTACCTTCAAGTCTATTTTATTTAGATATGTGCACATGCATCTCTGTAAGTATCTGTACTGTTGGTATAGTATTTATTTGTTGTACTTTTCCTCAGACTCCATCAGTGTTTTACTTTTGCTTCTTTGACATTGATGTGTTTTCTTGTTGTGTATGAAAGAACATCAAATTCCTTGTATGTGAAAATGTATCTGGCCATTAAATTGCTACTTAATTAATAATGAAATATGTTGGGTTTTGTGGAAATGTGAACTGAAATGCAGGCCTGGCTGATCCCTTTATGAATATATTTTATATCTGTAAAACTTTATGAAATGGCATCTTGATCAAGGTGTTCTCTGGGGATAGGCTCTTGCTCACCATGACCCTGTAATGGACAAGCTGTTACTGATATTCAGTTGTTGGATGAATGAATGAATGAATGAATGAATAAATGAACGAATGAATGAATGAAATCAGAATATAGAGGGATTCTTGAAAGGATGATTTGGGAAGGTTATAAGAATGTAGTGTTTTCTCCCTCAAGAGAACCAAAAAGTTATCCTTTGTTTTGATAAAATAAATCAAAACCAACAAACATTCTGCAGCCCTCAGTCGCAGTGGTGGGCCAAGGGAGTGCCCCCCCCTCACCTTGGCAAACGCACCTCTCACAGTGGTTTCATGTTCACGCCCACCTTTGGTCTTCTCCTTCCTTCAATGCTAGTGTTTCCCCAGTGGGTGGCTTAATCCCCGCAGTCACACTTCAAAGGGAACCCTGAGAGTGTGCTGCTCTGGCCTGGAACTCATAGTCAATCTGCTGCCTTCCAACAGTGCCCACGCCCAGGCTGCCGTTTGTGTGTGTGTGTGTGTGTGTGTGTGTGTCTGTGCGCGTGCGCACATGGGTACTAGAGTACTGTGCACATACCTGGTCAGATACATACACTCAGTTCACACAAGCTCCAAAAATGCTAAAGAAAATAAAGGGTATCTTTTCAATGCTAGTTTTCCTCTGTTGTCTAGAAGATATACTGGAAACGTTACTTAAATATTCTTTACATTTTTCCATGTGACCTTTCCAAACAACAGCCTGTATCAGGGCTTTCAGATGACTTTTGAGCAGTGTACAACTCACAGAGGTTTATCCACAGTATACTCTGAGCTCTCCTCACTAACTGCCCTCCCCTGCATGTGTGTCTAGAAGTGAATCTGCTGTGCATTTCTAAAATTACCCTGTGTGATTCAAAAAGAACACTTTCATAAACTCAGTAACTAAATATCATATGCTTATACTGTCTAAACTGATTTTTGAAGCAACCTTCACAGTCTTTTCTTAATCTCTCAAATGTTTACTGTATGACATGTTCATAAAACAGTTAGTTACTGAGTAATACATTTAAGTAAAAGTATGTTAAATACAAATATAACATTCTTTTTGAATACCCTAAATAGTTGTGTATTTCTGGTGTGTGGATGTGGATTTTACATGAATCCCAATGCCAAGCAAACGGCGCCTTTCAATTCTTTAAAATACCCTTTTTGAAAGGCTGATTTTTTAAAATGGTGTGTTTTACATTATGGAAAAACACCACACAAAAACACTTGCATGCGCACACACACACACACACACACACACACACACACATAAATATACACAGGCAGTGCACCTTAATTGTGTTACAACAAATGAAAGATGTATTATTTTCCACTTATCTTCATGTTTGCAGAACTATTATGGTATCTAAAAACCGGTTTGTAGCTTTTAGCAACTCAGTAAAATCAGTATAAACGCTCTATTTACCACTCTTCTGCTGTGGTATTATTACCCTCATCTGAAGAGTAAGACTCCCCCCAAAAAAGTACATTTGGAGAGATCTTAAGAAAGAAAAATGACATAACCCCTGCCACAGACCTAGGCAGTATGGCCTACAAGACCTGTGCAGGTGAATGCTGAGTGTAAGACTTGCACACTATGACCAACTAACTCTCTCATTTCATGGCACTGCAGTCCTTGAAGAACACTGACCTTCTTCAAAATCAGCTTGCCGTCTTCTCCATTCTTTACTGGATCCAGCTGTTCTGTCTTTCTCGTAGGTTTCAGGTTGTGTTTTCAGACTGTGGGGTTGTCGGCACAACACTCAACCTCCTGACTGAATGAAAAGAATGGCCAATGTAGACTAACCAATTAACCTGAAACACATGTCTCTGGAGAAAACCAGAGAGCCAGGAAACGTATGCAGACACAAGGAGAACATGCAAACTCCATATAGTCTGAGCTGGACTTGAACCAATGCCCAAACAGTTCTGGTGCTGTGAGGCAGCAGTCTTTGCTGTTCTAGTATGCCTTCCCAACAGTACACTATGACAACAGACTGTTCATTATAGGCCTAGAGTAGGCAAGGGAAACCCTGTACTGCTGACCCTACTGGATAAGGTCTCGGCAATGGTGGGGGTGCTGAGAAGGAAGGAACAGTTGTGGAGGCTGATCTGGTGGCCGTACATCTGAGTACAGGTGTCAGGAATGACAACTGAGTATTTTCTAAAGTCTCCCAGCAAAGTGTCCAATGGAATCTGAGCAAGGATTCGGCTATGATTATTCCTAATGTCATGTTTACCCATCACTTATATCCAAAGCAACTTTATTTCACATTAATACATCTGGAAATTAATTGGGGATACATATGGTTAATTTGCTTAAGTGCACAAAAACAAAGCATCAGGAGGGACTCAGCCCCCCCCCCCCAATTCAAATTGCATTCTCATAAGAGCCAGACTACCTGTAGCTACACCTCTAGTTGTGTTTTGTAACTTGAGCCACAGATGGATGGCACCATCCCAACAATAATCACAGTACTTAAATAAAAAAATCCACAAATGGGTAAGGCTTCATGAAGGCGACAACACACTTGTGTCAATTCACAGCCATCTGATCACAAACCTTCTCAAGTCAGTCAGCTCATTTCTAATCCCACAGACTTAATCATATTTGTTTCAGTGGACTAGATAAACAGTGCTTAACAGCACAAATAAATAACAAATAACTGCTCCTAAAGGGTAGATTAATTGCCCAAGGAAGCAGATATTAGTCGCTGTATGATTACTTGGTTACATTTCATAAGTAGAGCTGAGCTTTTACAGCCTGGATATGCTTTTTTAGAGCTTGACATGGCCAGTATGTTTAATGTTCAGTTGAGTCCAGGTTCAAAAAACACAAATAATGTGCACAGTTGAACACTACAAAAAAAAACATGTATAATGTGCACAATTAATCAAGCAGTATTTTATGTTTGTACATTTTAGGGATGGCAGCAGAGAATGTTCTGGTTACAACGTTCAACTGGAAAGCTTGATAATTAGTTCTCTGCTCTTGCCATTAACCTGCAGCAAGGTATTAGTCTGAATTTCTCCAGTCAAAACAAACAGACACACAAATAAACAAACACTGTTTTTAAACAGGGAAATCATTGGAAAGTTTTTATCTATCATTGTACGTCAGCTTGGGCAATAGCTGCTGAATGCATAATATTTTGGGTGGGGAATAGGGAACTATACATTTTTTTTTTTACAGAAACAACAGAGGATTCAGGGCGAACATCACAAAAGAAGTTTCAGCAGTCCAGAGTGCTCCCCAGCCAGGTAACCATGAGCCCACTGGATACCATCATTATTATAACTTTGATTTTGGTGACACCTTTGTTCAAGGGGACTGAGATAAACAGCTTTGCAATGATTTAGCTATTTACATAGCAGAGTATTCTTGCTTAGTTCTGACATACTGTCACTTAGCAGGCAGCTCTGGGGGCTCATGGCAATATGGTGGGCAGTACTTCAAAGTGCCCTGACTGTTTTTGGATGTGAGTTCAAACACAGCTCATTCTGTGTGGAGTTTGCATGTTCTCTCAACATTTCCAAGACCCTTCTCCTATAGTCCAAAGACAGTGTTTCATGTGAATTTGTGACACTAAATTACCCATAGTGTGTACATGTATGACTGTGCTCTGATGGACTGACATTTCATCCAGAGTGAACTCTGCCCTGAATCCTCCAGTGTGTCTAGGATTGGCTTTACAGAACCGCAACCCTTTGTTGGACAAGCAGTTATTGATAATGGAATGGTATTCTTAACCTTAACCTTGTTCAGTGGCACTACAGAAAAGGCAGGATTCAAACTAATCACCTTTAGAATGGTAACAGTCCTAACCACCATGTTACCTGCTGCTCTAGTAAAATTAACATCTAATGTTGATCTTCAGGCGAGGTGGAAATTGGGTCCCGGCTTCTGGGACCCACTGAGGGGAATGCAAAGGATGAGGGACAGTGAGTGGGGGAGATTCAGATAAAGCCACTTATCTTGGAAATCCTGGCCAATAAAGCAGGGCAAACAGAGGACAGAGCTGCTTCTACTCTGGGTACTCCAGCTCAGCAGGAGTCAAACTGGAGTTTATCCGGTCTCATACAGGTTTTTGCTGTTTAGAAGGATAGAGAGAGGGAAATAAGGTTTTAATTTCAAGCAGAGACGCATAGCTCCCTCTGAAAATGGACCCTGGAGTCCATAGAAAATGGTAGCCCTAATGCAACCTTCAAAAATCATAGCTGAAATGTGAAAGTACCCACACAAAACTATCTTACTACTAATTCCTTAATAGTTCTGCCTGAACTTTCCAGTTCCAAAAATCTGCTAATTCCTTGAGGTAGGGAGAAAATATGGGTCTCCTCCCCGCCTAAATTCATAAGCAAAGGCCATGTATATCAACTAGCACTCATTTGTTTATACCCTCTGTCTGTCACTCATTCTCCATCTCTGCCTTGTTTGCGGTATGTCAGATTCCACACAGAATGTTTTCTGGAACTCTACAGACTTTTACTGATGCTGTAATCCTGTTCAAAACCCTGGAGGTGGCCACTCACTTGACCAAAAACGAACACCAGATCAGCCTCCATCCTCCAGAGAAAAAAGACTGAAGGAAAAACACAAATGAAACTACAGATGTCAGGAATTTCCCCTGTGGTCCCTACTACAACTATTGCATTAATGTTGCATTATCTAGCTGCTCAGACATTTGTATCTGAACCAAATAATCAAGCTTACAGTTTTCAAACTTTGCCCACTTACCACATAGTTTCTTTTCAACCATTTTTGCTCAAGGATCTTAAGGTCCATTAACAAAGTTCAACAACCAGGAGCTGAATATGGATAGATGTCAAGCTCAGGTTGCAACCTAACAGACACTGGGTTCTGTGAACCTCTCTAAGAAACCTTCCCAAGTGAAGTAAATTTTAACATGTCTACCTCTCCTCCTTCTTCCTAAGCTTTGGAAGAGGAAACCTCGTTCAGTCCCAAAAACATAAAAGGGAAAGAGGCAAATGTGTTGCTATGCTGCATCCAGTCAGTACTATGTTCATCTCTTTTGAAAAGAAATACAAACAAGAAATGCTAGGGATTTCTCTCCTCGCCAGTTATTTGAAATAATAGGAAACTTTCAGAGCAAGAACATTGCTAGTGTGGGGAACATTTGGGGGATGATTACCCCCATTAGGAATGAAAAGATGATCGGTGACCAGGCATATTTCCTGGGCTTCAGCCATCAGAGGCCTCCAGGTAACTAAGTCATGCAAATCCCACAGCAGCACTGGCTGCACATCAAGGGGAAATGGTTACCTATCTGACAAAGAAATGGGAAGATTTACATTTGTAATCATACCAAAATTTGAGTAAAGAGTCTCCAACAGCAGTTGCTTTTTCTGAAACTTTTTTTTCACAGAAACCAACTGCAGAGTTTTGCTTTCCTGTCCAGTTTCTGGATAGTCCCACAATGCCTGAACTGATTGTATTCTGCTGTGCGGACTCTGTTCGCTAGCCTGAAGGTGTAAATCCTCAAGTTCTGCCAGAGGTGTTAGAGAAACATATCTAAATATAATTTATTGTACATCTCCTTTAAATATGGGCCAAGGTTTCTTTGACTAGATCATGACATGGCATCTGTAACCCAACAGATCTGCAACTGTTGACTCTTCTTCGAGTCCTTCACACCCATTATCATAGAAATCCAGCACAGTTCAAGCAGCAGTGTCACACGTATTTATTTAATGAAAAGGCAGCCCGAGCAAAAATAAAAAGTGAAACATTCTGGTCAAGTTACCTTTGGCTGACCTTCAAAAAGCATTTCTCGTGTTACTTATATCTTTTTTAAATGTCAGATCTGAGGTTCCCCCAGCTTGTGTTGTCATGACAGTAAACCAGGCACAGTTTGAAGGATCATGTCAATGGTCATTTTGTTTCATTCTGCGGTAGTAACTCCACTGTACCTCAAACACTGTCCAAAACACCCAAAACAGCCCACATACTAGAGGACAAAATAATCAACAGCTATAATTCAAAAGTGCAACTGAAACAAAGTTCAATTAAATCAATAACAATGAACAATATTCTACATGATGTAAACAAACAGCAATAACACTGGCTGGCCTGTTTGCGAGAGGCAAGGGGAATATAAACATTTCTAAATTCCCCCGCAACTGCTTTGTTATTGAGCTGTTGTGGAAATATTGGATTTGAGGTCGTCTTTAAAGGGAAGTGTGGGATCAGTAATCTGCTTTTCCCATAACACAGAAAAATAAAATCTGCACTCAAACTGTTATTTTGCTTGCAGTTTCGGCAGCCATACTCTTCCAGCTAAATTAAAATAATCAAACTAATTTGCTAATGTGAATAAAAGGATATGATGACCAGATACCCATTAGGTCTGATTTATTAACCTCGGAGCACAGACATATGTTTAATGTTGTACTTCACAGATAAGGGAATAGGTACTGTGTGTCACCTGTCCCGAAACACAAAGAAATTATTATTTAGCATGTATTAAGTTGCCATCTTCGTCAAGGAAACTAACAATATTAGATAATCAACATTACAGTGTTTTACCCATTTACACAATAGGGTATTCTTACTGAATCAATTCATGTTTTAGTACCTTCATCAATGGTACAACAGTGGGAATGAGATTCAACCGTGTCTAAATTACTATGTTACCTGCTGCTCCACAGAGATATTGATAATATGTGGGGAAAATGTATTTCTTGTAATAAGGCAGCGTGGCTATTAATGACAATTTGATAAACACTTTGGAGATGTTTAAGCCTTCTTGAAAGTATTTTAGAGGACATGCACTGTGGGAGTGTGCATCCGTCATGTTTGTGCATCTGTGTGTGTCTGTGTCTATGTGTGACCCAGAGCCAGCCCGGTGTCAGAGGTGTCAGAGACATGTGCCAAATGAGAGAGTGAACAAAGGTTTGAAAGTGTTGTGAGAGTGTGACACAGGCTGGGGATCCCCGTTCAGGGGGACTCCCAGAGATAAGGAGGTCCCCACACCGACACATCTTTAGCATCTTCTCTCACTCAAAGGGAGGAAGTGAGCAAACATGCAAAGACACACCGGCTGTTCTTGTAAAGTTTGCCAGCTTGTGTGTTTCAAGGTAAACAGTGCACCTGGAATAACACAGATAAGCCAGAACGCCACTCGGTGAAAAGTCCTGGGCAGCAGAAACAGCCAAAATGCCGCTGTTGAAATCATGGCACAAGTGACACAGAGAAGCAAAGAGGTGGATCACCTGGAAACTTTAACTGTTTTAAACATTAGGCTGACAAATCAGAGATAAGTGTGCTGCTTGGTGAAACTTGTTTCTGTTCTGAAATGAGAGCGCCAGGGTATACCTCTTTCTGCAAGGCTGGAGGAAATGACAAAGTGGAGAACTTCCCCATTTTCGAGAAAGACGCCCCTCAGAGTTTCGTTTCAGAAATGACGTTCAGGCCTCTCTGTGCATGAGTTTCACAAATCGACGCCCAAGGTTACTGCAACGTCTCTGCTCTTATTCTAACAACCCTGAGCTAAAGAAAACACCTGTCACCAGTGTTTGCTAAAAATAAGCCTGCTTTTGACACCAAGGTTTGTATATTCCCAGCTTGAAGACCACGGCATTCTAAAATAATCCACACTTCAAAGACTAACGAATGGAGCAAATCATCACTTAACATCACAGCAGACTGCTTTTATAAACTCAATACATTATAGTTATTAATTATACAATTAATTGTTAACAATTATTTACATGTATGTCTTTGGTAGATGGGAAAGTGATGGACCACTCAATAAACAAGTTCATCCCACAACAGACAGCTTGGATGTATACAAATGATTACTGAACAATAATTCAACAATGTTCAATAATGTCAATAATGTTCAATGATAGTTTAATAATGTCATTTGAAAGTGCACATTTTAATAGCTACCTATAGAAATATGTAGATTAAAAAGGTTTTGAAGGACTAACATACAAAGGTTTCATGGGATCAAGAGGAAAAATAGGTCAAAAAGAGATAAGATTTGAAACTTTCTTGAAGTTTAAAGGGACAGAAGGAGTTTGTTCTGTCCTATGGGGTCCTAGTATCAAAAAGGAAAGAAGAGTGACCTGTAATGTATATGAGGCAGTGTTAGAAAATTTAAAAAAATACAGTCAGACAGCAACCTTCCCCAAAGGCCAATGTCGTGCACTGGGCTACAGTAAGTACTATGCTACCCCCTGGTTGCCCAGAGCTCCTTTCCCCATCCATAGTCGCTCATGACGGGTACTATTTCTCCAAGAATTTCTTCAGGGCTCAAACCCAAACCTCAAGGCGCCTGCCATTGTCACGGAGAGTCCCCTTCATCAGCATAGCAAAGGTCAGGCCCCTAAGCCATCTGCAGATCCCCAGCGACCTCAGCCGCCAGTCTTGTGACCCAGAGCACTATAATTAGGCAGCTGATTTAATTAGGATGAGACTCTATTTGGTCACATGGACCACTTCTCATTTTGAGAGCTTCATACAAGTTAGGTCACTGTAAATCTTAAACACACACAAACAGCTCAGAAAAGAGGGATTTTAGGCCTGGTGTACCATTCCTTATGGTAGTACTCTCATGCACTGTTCTCAAAAAAAGTGGACATGATGCGCACATATTTTTGGCAGCACCATGTTTTACTAGAGTGGTTCAGATTAGGCATCCTAGTGTAACAGCAGTGTCCCTTGATCTAGAGCCTTCTATCTTCAGGTTGGAAGGGACCACTGACCTCTATGATTCCTGCTAGTAACTATTACTGTCTATAACAACAGAAAGTAATGAATATTTGAATATCTAGCCTCGACAGTAATTTTGCACATGCTACATGCTTCACCATATTCACTTATTCATTAATATAGAACTGGTGATGCTAAAAGAAGGGTGTAACATTGATTTGAGATGTTGCAACAAGGAGTGCACAGCGACTGCACCCTGTAGCTCGCTGCTTGCTTCCTGTGTGTGAGTCGGCAGGGAGGCGCATGCTGAGAAAGGCACTGAGAGTAAACCCACAGCGGAAGCACTGAACCTAAGGAAGATAAGCTCATGTGATTGGCCAACAGTGTGCGGAGGAACTCTGCATCATGGGAACTCTTCATCATGTGCTTTCTCAGGACTTACGCTAAAGGTGTCAGTCACAGGTTTATAGTTGCAAATGTACAAAAACAAACAAAACCACTGGGTAGCAGAATGATTAAGGACTCACGGTGTGAAGATGCAGTATTCAGCAATTCTATTATTATTTTTATTTTATGTGCTATAAATGCATAAAACTAAATAAGGGATATCATAATATATGTTTATTTAATTATATTTTATTTCACAGAAGTAATCATTATGAGCCAGTATTAACACAAGCATGGAGCCTCTGCGTCCCCTTTAACAATTGCTAGTCTACTAACCTTATAAATTCAGTAACATAAGGTGTGTTTGCCTGGTCGAAGGCAATAATAATTAAAGAATATTCAATGTGTGAAAATCTGTGATGTTTTTCTTCTCAGCCACACTGAAAAGTTCTCAGCGCAGGCAGCCATGTCTTTTGCTGCACGGCTCTTTTACCTTCCTCTCCCCTCTCCGCATACGTCCGGTGGGCAGGAAGCAACCAGTCAAAAAATGACAAAAATGAAAAAAAAAATAAAAAAGAAAGAAATCTGTGGGCGTTTCCTGGGGTTGGGTTCATTTTAAGCTACAGTCCACATGCTATCTGAAACCAAACATTAGAATTCATAGAGAAAGCGAGCCGATTCATTTAAACACCCGAAAAGGTTTGAAAGAATGGAAGGCATTAAAGGAACAATCTTTGCATCTGCACAAATCAAATGAAAAAAGCTTACACATAGGGATAGAGAAGATGAGAAAACGAGGATAGGAAGTTACCCACTAGTCAAGCTCTGATGCAAATAACTAGAAGCCTTCCACAGATCTCGTGTATGATTCACCCCATTTCCCCATAAGCAAGCCTGCTGTTCGACCCTGTCAGCCATAGCACACTTTCCCAGTAGGTTCCAGTACTTGGTTTATGCATGTATATCTGCACGTGTGTGTGTGTGTCTGCATGCAGTCAGGAATGTGTGCTTGTGCATGCTCATGTTCATGCACAAGTGCGTGTGTGTGCGTGTTTTCATGTGTGCTCTCGCATGCACAAACGTGTAGGCGTTCGGCCAAGCGCCTGCACACAGCCCTGCCTTCTTGCTGGAGGAAGTTACAAAATAGTTCAACTGAAAAGCACCGACATTTATGCTCAGTAACTGAGGGAATTTTCCCGAAATCTACAAGCAATATACAAAATAGATAGATACACTGTGTATGCAAATACATAGATGTTACACATTCATCTGTTAGCGTGCCTGTGCAGCGGCATGCCTGCATTATTAAGATGTTCATCATGTTGCAGCAGGGAAGAAAACCACAACAGCCAAATAAAGCTGTTTGCAAACACAGAGGTTGTGGCTAACAAGGCTTATCACTTTTCTAATTGTTTGTTTACACTTTTCATTAAAAATCAAAGAAGGAAAGAGGCACAGGTGACAGTTAGTGTTACCACAGTAAAAGTCCAGTGTCGAGGAGCTGAGACGATGCTTGACCGTGTTGTTTCTGATGAAGAGGGTACCTCGATCGTGCCCTTTATAGGGGAGGCCCTTCCATCAACCCCCCTCCAGTGCACATACCTAGGTGCAAGTAGCTGCAGGGCCTTCCCTGTGTGTGTGTCTGTGTGCGTGTGACTCTGGGATGGCCACGCCTCAAACCCCCCAGGCCCGGAGCCATGCAGATTAGTCTGGGCAGGTCAGGGGAAGTCAAAATTCCAGTCGAGCTGGGAGAGCAGCCCTTCGAAACCTAAACACACAGGCAAAAAGGCAAACACTCCTATACAGACATGCACAGGCAGGCAGACACATGCTCACTGACACAATGACACAATGACACAAACGCACAAACAGCTACATGGAGCATCTAGCAATGTACACAGAGAACATTGTTCATCCATTACAATAATCTTCTTTTTATCATGTTTCTTCTACAATGAATGGCAGCAGACCTACATTCATATGATCAAATCCTTTTCATAGGACAGCTAAAACCTGAGTGTGTTACATATTACAGTGACAGATAATTCTCCTGCCTATATGACCATACAGAAGTCTAGTAATAAAACATATGCTTTCAGCATTTATATTTGCTTTCATATTTACAAGGATTGTGTAGTACAATGGAAAACAATAACTGAAGTAATAACCAGTAACTAATCAGATATAAATAAGTGGGTTTCACACTGTACCTAGTCTATGCTGTTGTTATCGTGGGTACGACTATTTGTGAATATACTTAGATTGCTGTTACCGAAGAATATGTGAAAAATGAATTTAGTCCATATGTGTGTGTCACATGTGCATACATTTATACTGAAATGGCTACATCCTAAGATCCTGTACAGTAATCATGTAGTTTACTAATAGTTTGTTTTCAAATTTCCCTCAAAAAGTGTCTAGACTTTCTCGCAAAAAAAAATTCTCATAAATTGGGATGTGAGGCACATGCGGGCTTCTTGGAGTTGATCATTTTCAGACAATTTGAGGATCTTTGGACTCTCAATGATGTGGCACAATGAAGCTTTAAAACAGTTTTATTACTGTTGTTCAGGATTTAAACATTTACCCATTATTGGGACACACATTTCTCAGGATGCATGGCCACACTGTACTGTGTGTGTCCTGTGCTTGCTGTGTGTGTGTCCTGTATGGGCTGTGTGTGTTTTGCGCTCGCTGTATGTGTGTTCTGTGTTCGCTGTGTGTGTCCTGTGCTCACTGTGTGTGTCCTGTGCTCACTGTGTGTCTCTCCTGTGCTTGCTGTGTGCATGTCCTGTGTGCCTGCACAACTGTTCCATCTTTTAAAACAGAGTGGGATGTATGTATTTACGTGTTACTCCAGCAAGAACCAACCTTGGCTTTTCTGCCTCCTAGCTCAGTGAGGTATTCCACCAAGGCACAGCAATGCTTTGCATTCTAGAACTTTCTATAATCTGATATTTATCACAATATTTATAACAATGGAAAAATAATGGAATAATATAATAAAAATATGACTATGCAAAAGAGATACTGTACATTACGAAAACTACATAAGAGGTAAATAAGAAAAAAATGATAATAATGATAATACAATGATAAAAATGTCCACAGCCTATCGGTTTCATCAGATTTTTTCTAATCATCGCGCTTTTGGCAGGGTGTGAAATTACTGTTAAATTCATTGATACTGAAGCTGTTATTTTCACATGGGACTCTGATTTGTCATATTTACATTAATAATTGTCATAAATATAACTGAAAAAACAAACCAAACAACACTGGAAAATAGGGGAGTGTTCAATACACTAGAATATTTAAGTGAAAATATTTCCTTTTCCAGAACTGAATTTGAGCATTTTACTCAAGCTAGAGTTTTATGTACCTTATTATGTTTATTAAGACTATAGTTGCAATACATCTGTCATATTAACATACAGACTTTGCAGAAACAAAATCATTGCTGTCCTACATATATAACTCACTATTAAAGATATGATAGATTGCTAATTTGAAGAATAGCCAACTGTTATTTTAAATTAAAATGTTAATAGGGAGCAGTATTAAATACCTGGTACCTTGCTATGTAACACATGCTGATTAATATGGATACAATTCCCAGCAACAAAGGAATTAATGTATTCTTTCCACGTCTCCAGTTCCACTCCGAGTGAAGACGGTGCTGGTTGCTCATTCCTTTAATTAATTTCGAAGCGGTAATTGAAGCCCACCCTGGAAACATGGCATAACCTGTGCAAAACCTGGTTATCGTTTCAGAGTATGAAAGGCGAGTCAGTGAGTTGGTGGGCCCTGGCGACAGCGGGCGGTTACGCCTCTGCTGCGCTCCTCCTCTTGTGAGAGGGTCAGCAGAAGACAGGGAACTCAACATGTGCGACATGTTCAGAAGGGTAAAACAGGAAACGAAAGCGTCGTTTCTCGTGTTTTCCCAGAAAACCTATACTGGTCACACATCAGCTGACTAGTCAAGGGAACAGCAATGTTTCTAATGCACAAATGCTGCTCTATGTACATTACAGTGTAATGAAGGGACCGGCAGAATGTTCAGTGGTTCATGAACTGTTCATGGTACCAGTAAAAGCATCATTCACTCACTCATTCTTTGATTGATTGATTGATTGATTCATTCATTCATTCATTACCAGCAACTGCCAGTTCTCCAGTGCTGAGTAATGTGGTCCAGAGGTACAGCTCCATTACAGGGAACCAAGAGGTTGTAAGTTCAAATTCCAGAAGGAGAGCCAGTGCTGAACCTTACAAGGAAGCTAGTTAAGCCGATCTGCTTCACTTAATTCCTGATTGCAAAAATTGGCAGAGGGTTTTACTTGTAGCCTGTGACGTCTCTTGATAAATTCATACATTTCGCACCTTCAATAAAATAAAATTAGACACACTGCAACTGATAATATGACACACTGTTAGCCTTCAAAGAACCTAAAGTACTAATTTAATTTGTAGCAGCTATGGTGACAGTTCTGGCAAAGTAAGTTAGCAATGCTAAGCTACATGACTGTATTTTACCCAGCTGGGTGATTTTCACTGTATCAGTGCAGGGTAAGTACCTTGATCAAGGGCACTACAGCAGGAGGTCAGACCAGAAATCGAATCTTCAGTGGCCAAGGCGGTGGCTCTAACCACAACAGTGATGTTGCCTCCGAACTTGCAAGACTAAAATGTAAGATTTAGTGGAAAAAAAATGTTCTCCTTCAGAAATGATTAAAAGAGAAACAGCATTGCCATCAACCCTTAGGCATAGGGAGGTACAACTGGAACTCTGGTTATTACCAAGGAAACCAGGGCAATCGCTTTAAAAAATGGTTCTTACTCAAGAGGTACACAGGTGCTTTTGGAGCGCACATAAATCGTGGAAGACGAAGACCCACCCATTTGCCGGTGAGGGGGTCATGTAATTTGCGGTATTTCTGCCCTTGACCCCTCCTCCCTGACAAGGACTATCATTCTTGCACAGAAAATCGGTCTTCAGTCAATATCTTTAGCCCTGTGGGGCAGCACACTCATACTGTACGTATATTCACCTTTCATTTGACTTGCTGCTCCAAAGTGACTAGAACCCCATCCATATTAATTATATTTTTGACTCAACTTAATTTTCAGCTAAACAATCAAATGGGGAGGGAGAACCACACTGGAGAACAAACCAGCTGGGATTATTGAGAGGTTATTGAGAGGTCCCTGTGTGATGGGTTATATTATGGTGGTATCAGACAGACATGCTGCGCTTTGATAATCCTGTGTCTGTGTCTAAAGCTCTTCATCTGTTGTTGCTGCACTTTTGTTTACTCTGATTTGTACACCAATGATTAAATGAAAGTGTAAGAAATTTGCTACTGTGACATAAACTGTTTGGAATCCAGACCTTGCAAAACATGATTCTTTCAGGATTTTTTAATGTTTTATTTTTTTTCTGTCTAAGCATGGCAGTCATATCCAGATCAACCAGTGAACTGGTCTAATGTTGAGGTTGGGGAATAAAGAGCAGACACCACTGGGACTGGAGTTTTGCCCTTGCGATGTCTAGTGTGATTGAACAACACAGCTGCCTTTGTAATTCGGATATTGACCTTACTGTCTGAACTGAGTTTAACGGATTATTGTACGCACAGCAGGGCTGGACTGTAAAATGGCAATATTTTCTGGAATGCCACTAAACAGCATGGGTTGTGCAGTGCTTATGGATAAAGAACAGGAAGATCAGTGCTGTAGGTTCAAATCCTGGGAAAAGTTTATATAACATTTATTAAAGTTTTGCAATCCTGTGTTTTGAATAATAGTGGCTCTACAGTATGTGGATATCCAAAGTATGGCTTATTTCACATTTTATACTATAACTGTTGAGCAGTATTTAAAAGAATTGGTAAAAATATGCTGAAATGGGATACCACCCTGTACAGGTTCGTACCATCTCACGTCCTGAGGTTCCATGATAGCGTGCAGATCACCAACACCCTTGGACAAGGCTGTATACTGTATACAACAGGTGAATGAATGAATAAAGTTCAGCCAGGCCCCATAAATGATTAAGAAGACTAAGTACAAGAGCTTGTTGCATCAGGGCAAATAGAAACTTACTGCTGATCTATAGAAAGTTAGTGGTATTATATTTTTGTCCATAGTGATTAGAGCTCTTGCCTTTGAACTCAGGTTGAGGTTACAGATTCAAATGGTACTTACCCCAAAGGGCCCAGTAAGAAGTGACACACCTGTGAACATGGATAAATCACTGTTAGTCACTTTGGAGAAAAGTATCAAATAAAAGAACATATGCAAACGTCATGTAGAAGTTCAGAATTTAGAGAGTGAATAAATCTCATGGTACTGGTCTATGTTATGACACAGCAGCAAATTCAGCAAACTAGGTGATGGTTTTGTACACCTGTGATTTTAGCTTTTACCTATGACTTTCTGATCTGTTTTGTAACATAGGGGATTAAACCGTTGTCTTTTAAATTCATAAATTGGACTAAGGTTTTTTATTCAGCCTCCAGATTATCGCAATGTCATTCTAACCAACAAAATACTTTTGATTTGACACCAGCAAATAAACTCAAAGGGCTTTTATTTTTATTCTCATCACTCCACTTTGCAGACACAGTATTTCCCATTGATAATGTTTCAGTTGCTTTTGTGTTCGGTCTCTTGCTCAATGTTACAACAGCCAAGAACCTTTAAGGACTGCTTTTTATTGTCATAGCCCATTTCTCCAACCACTGGAGTAACAAAACCCACATCAGCATTGTGGGAAAATGACATCCCCAAAAAAGGCATCCCCAAAAAAGGCAAAATAAAACAAAATAAAATAAAATAAACTATACTTATTATTAGGTACTTGCCTGTCTCAGTGCTAAAATAACTAAAATAGTTAGTCATACTGAAGCCGAATATCAGCTGAAGGACTCATGTAACTGTTATTATTTACTGGGTTCATTTCTGCAGGAATCCTGTCAGTACAGGATACCTTCATTCCAGTAATGTCAGAGACAGTGAATAGAAACCAGTTTAGGGTTACCTGTGGTAGTAAGGATGTGAGCAGGATAGGGTACACATAACGGACCAGACTCTCACCTGCTCAAAATTACAGTTCCCGTATTACCCTAGAGGAGATGTATTTTTACTCTATTAATTTATGTGACAGTGGATGTAATGAGCCATGGCACTGTCCACCTATTCATTCCTTATCAGTGGCCAGTGAACCAGGGGGCTCTCCTGGGTACGAAAATACACAAGGCTGCTCGCACTGTGTAGGGGACACACAACTCCATCACACTGACTTTCACTGTGGGCACTTGTGCAGTGATCTGTTCACTTGATAAAGTGTATAGTCATCTAAACAAAAAGTAAATGGCGAATTACCATTTCAGCTATGGCATAAACCTTTCACTTCGCTCTTCCTGCTTGTGTATTTGTATTAATACCACCTTGTTATTGAACAGAAGTTTACATCCCATTTATAACAAAATAAAAATGTAATGTATGTAAAACATCTGCCATCATACAACAGATAATGCCTATCCATCAATCTCGCCATCAAAATTAACTGCTTTATCCCAGTCAAGGTTACGGCAGTTTGAAACCTATCCCAGAATCACTGGGTGCCAGTCTATGAAACCACACCCTGAATGGGAGGCCAGTCCATGGGACCATAGATAACATGTTGATAAAAAATTACATTTAAGTAGAATAACAGCACATATATTAATCGTTTAGTGTTTATAGTAAACTAGTGGTAAAGTTTTAACTGAAGATTATTACAACCAATTCCAGTTGGGCTAAAATGAATAATTAATCTAAGTCTCGAGTCAAATTGAACTGTATTGTGGTTTTCGGGATCCAAAACGACAGTTTCCTACAAAATAGTAAAACTTAAGCTGTAACTTGAAAAATAAATTTTCTGCATACCTTAGAGAAATGTATTTGCTTGTATGTTTGTTATCACTGTAGTTCAGTAGTTGGTGATCTCTAAATGCAGGTATTTATTCCTCCCTGGAACACAAAGTTGAAAGAGGGACCTTCTGTTTTGCCCTCACCAGGATTTGTCAGATTTCAGACAACACTGCATTAAATTACTGCGTTAAACTGCTCCAGAATTAATGGCAAACAGGGTGCCTGTTCTGTTCAACATGTATACTGGGTTTGGGAGGGGGATTATTGAAAAATGGATAATCTTAACATTCATCAGGTTGCTGTGGAGCAATTGAAAACAGATTTAGTTTTATACAGAAGTAATGTTTTGAGGAAAATTATAATTCCCTTCAAGCATCAAAGTGCCACAGTGGGCTGTACTGGTGTTCCAACACTCTTCAGTATGGTCCTGGTTTGGTCCTGAATTTGAATCCACTTCAGTCTGTGTGCAATTTGCAGGTTCCCTATGTGTTCCCCAAGGTTTCCTCCAGATGCTCCAGTTTACTCCCACAGTCTAAAGATATGTGTTTCAAGTTAAATGATCACTCTAAATTGCCCTTAGTGGGTATGTGTATGAGCATGAATGAACAAGCATGAGTGATTGCTCTGGGATGGACTGTCATCACACAAGCTGTGCCCGCCTTGCAGTGGGTGTGTGTGGAATTAATGAAGAGGTGTGTGGAGCAGTTGAAGTAAAATAGTTGTAAGTTGTGCCTTGGACAAATGGTGCACCACTGCAATCTTTATAAATAATGATGCTCATTGGATTCTTGTGTTGAGTTATAGTCATACACTTTGGAAAAACTGGTGAACTTTAACGTGGGAATTACCCCGGAGTGATATCTTCAGCCCTCAAGTTTCAGTGTGGAACTCTCCTGGATTTCTGACCATAGGTTGAAGTATGCCAAGAACGGTAACAATATGTGGGCAAACACTGCACCCAGTGTGACCCCCTTGTCTTTGTGCACTTGTGTGGGTTTTCACTGTACAGTACAATCCCCCCACATACATGTGCTGTGCAGCCAAGTCCCTGCATGTGTGTGTAGCTGGTGTGTGCTGTGCAACAACCTCCTATGTGCTGAGCTACGCTGCACTATGCTGCAAGGTGATTTATAGTTTTTTTAGGGTATTTGGGAAAATTGGTTTGGGGGTTTTTGGATGGGCTGAGAAGCATCATTATTTTTCCCCTAAAAATAATTGAAATAGCTATCTCAATTTATGTACTTTCAATTTACGCTGGCTTTTCAGGAACCAATTAGACACGTAAATTGAGGGATAGCTGTATATCCATTTTTTGCTTCTGATTCCAGTTTAACCATGAACTAAATTATTGAAACACTGTAGTATTCTTATTATTGTAGAAGTCTATCATACAAGAAATTCCTGCACTTACTTATTTCTAAGCTCATGTACACTGTAATGTCACAGTAGACTGTATTTTAATTCCAAATGTAGCAAACTTCCTAGACTGATAAAACTGTACCAGGAGAGGAGCAAACTTCTGACTCCATCATCAATGCACATGTGAAGTATTTAATACATCAAACTTTTTACATTTTATTGGTTGTACCAATCATGTACTAAGAAGAGAGCTCTCTCAAACCCTTTCCTGGATCACAGAGAAAACACTCTTTATCTTTTACCAAAGCTGTGTTTAAATAATAATATGCTCTGAGCACGTGTGTGAATGGACTGATTGAGCCACATCTTAAATCTGGTGCCCTCATCTCAGGATTTGAACATAAACATTTTCCATTATCCTTAACCGTATGTTCTGGCCAGGGTCAGGGTGATCTGGAGCCTGTTTTTATTACACAGATTAGCAGACTGTTTCCTTTAAATGGGATTTTCTGTTCACTCACTCCCAAAGCGCCACATTTCCCGAGAAAGCCTTGTTTTTACATTATGTATTCTCACACAATATCTAACAGAATCTGTCAGAGAAAAAAACACATGCATGACTACCACAGTTCTGAGGCACTGTGCTGATTCTCTGGTACTGCTGTATTCAGAGAATAAAAGCAAACATTAATACAAGGTTTCATAAACTGTATAAATCTATAGGGTAGTTTAGAGCCTATTGTATCCAGCTTTATGTAATACAAGTGTATATTAGGTTGGTAGCAGCTAAACAAAGAATAACGTTTCAAGCTGTATTTGGATGCGAACAAATGTTTATTACACAGAAACGACCTGCTTGATTTGTTTCTCAATCCTGTCTCAGGTCTGCTATTCAGATGCCCCCGTTTATCTTTTTCATTCTCACAACTTTATTAAGACTATTGGTTCAGCATCAAATGTTACTTTTCCCATTTGGATCTTGTTGATCTCAGCAACACCCGTCATCATTTAACTGCTATGAACTACCCCTTGTCTGTTGGCTTTACAAGTGAAACAAAGTGTTTTTCTCTGTAGACTGTAAGCTGCCCATGATCTTCTGTACTGAAAATCCTTTAACTTCCCTCACCAACTTTGACACACTTGGAAGATTAATTAGCATTTATAACCGCATTTTGTTGCATTATTTCAGGTTTTCCTGGTACTGTTTAATAGCACATAATTTAATTTGAACTGATGTTCTACAAATATATTTTTAATTTTACATTTTATTGTCATTATTGCTATTTTAATGGATGATGGATTTGCAAATGTAACTGTAAGTACAGGAATCAGCACAGTGGTTAGGGAACTTGATATCTGTGCTTCTGTTGGGACTCGTGTCCTGAATTACTTCTGAATAATAGAATCAAGCTGTATAAACGGGTATAACTGTTTTTCTAAATGAAAATCTCCATATACTACACCCAGGATGTGACAACATCCATCCCAGGGAGGCCACACAGAGTCAAAAACAGTGACTAATTAGCCTCAGACACATTGTTTGGACTGTTGGATGAAACCCACGAGGACATGGGGAAAACATGCAAACTCCATACAGAACGAGCAGGATTTGAACCCACACCAAAACAGCCCAGCTGATGTGAAAAGCAGCGCTACACACTACACCACTCTATCTTCAAAAGAAAATGAATAATGCAGATTGCATAATAGAGTACATTATAACTTTATCAAAACAATATATTTAATAAAGTTGTTGGTTTCTGCCATAATCTTATTTAATTTTTTTCAGCAGTGATATTTACGTTACCGAAATAACTTGAATGTCCCTCTGCAGCTAAATGGCATCTTTGAATTTCTTCTAAAGTTAACTAAAGCAAATAAAAGTTTTACTGTATTCAATATAATTATTAATATTAGTCTAAATTAGGTTACGTTCCTGGTATGAAATTTATATTGCAAATAAATATTAAACAAGTATTAAATATTACAAAATCGAAAGGTCAAAAGAGACGCTTCTTTTTCACTTTTGAACTGCTGTTCCAAAGTGTGCGACTCCACGGCGAAGTTAGAGCATCACAGCAACTCTCCCTCATGAGTTCATTCCACTCCGATAAAGTCAGATCGCTATTTGAATAGTACAAAGGAACCGCGTTCCTCTGATTGGTTAGCAGGCGCGGCTGCGGGCGGAGTTTTCACGTCCGTCTTAGACAACTGGCCACTGCCATTGGTGCTAGCAGCTGTGGGCGGAAACCCGCACGTCATACAAATACTGTGGCCGAGGAGCCCAAGCCGCCGATTGTTTGCTCGCTGCGTGCGGGGTGGAGGAGCGCAGTTCAATGTGTCACCGCAGACCTCACTCACTGCTCCTCTCCTCACCGAGTCGCCGCCGCCGCCGCTTCTTTTCAACGGGAGGGACCGCACGCGCTTGAGCCCCAGCGGACGCGATGGAGTGCGCCGTGGACGCGCAGACCCTCATCTCCATCTCGCTGCGCAAGATCCACAGCTCGCGGACGCAGCGCGGCGGTATCCGGCTGCACAAGAACCTGCTCGTGTCGTACGTGCTGCGCAACGCGCGGCAGCTCTACATGAGCGAGAAATACGCCGAGATCTACCGCATGCAGCAGTACGAGGAGGTCATGACCGTGTGCAACGAGATCCAGGAGCTGGATCCACTGGACGTGTCCGAGGAGTGCGCCGAACAGGGCGAGGAGTGCGCCGAGCATGCGGCCACCCTGTGCGGCGCGCTGCTCCCCGTGCAGCTCCACGCAGCGCCTGCGTGTGCCGTGGCCGCGGCGGCGGTGTCGTCGCCGCACGGCGAGGACGCATGCAAGGAGCCCGAGATGTCCTTCTGCAGGAACTGCTGCTCTGAGCCGTGCGACTTCTCGTCGTCATCTTGCAGCCGGACCACGGTGCTGGACCTGGACACGCATGTGGTGACCACGGTGGAGAACGGGTGCCTGCACCAGGACTGCTGCCAGGGTGCACACGGACACGGACACGTGCAGACCAAGAAGCGCAAGGTGGACTTCTGCTATTACGCGCCAGAACCCGAGGAGGGTCCCGACTTGACACCGTGCAAAAGAGCGCGGAGCTCCGATGAGCTCCCCTGTCCCGGGTCCGAGCAGCTGGACACGTCCAACATCTCGAGTCTGATCTCCATGTTCGGCTCCGGCTTCACGGAGCTCGTGAGCAGGCAGGCGGACCTGGAGCAGTCCGTGAACGGACACATGAACGGACAGCTGTGCAGCAAGCAGGTCCTGGCGAGCCTGGGGGCGTGGACCAGGGCCATCGTGGCGTTTTGATGCCCCGCACAGCTGCTCGGGGTGGCCATCTAGTTTATTAAATTGTACAGAATTTAAGACAGAATCACTTTATTTTTGCAAGAAAAAAAGCACCTAGGCTATTTAAATATCTGAGCGTTGTTTTTTCCTGTTTTTGTTCTTTATCAGTGAGAGGGGAGTCGTGGTGATGCCACATGTGATATCGCAAAAAACCAGCCAACTTTTAAACATTTTAACAGCAGTTTTTAAATGATTGTCGGTGTGGATCATGCCTTAAAGTCAGCGTGTAGCGCGAAATTAGCTGTAGTTTTGCTGCAAAAAAGGTTTAAGTGGCTTCACTTACCAGTTTTTACATTGACAGTTTCGTTCAAACACTACAGCACTCAGTGGATACTGAAATATCAATTTACCTGGGCAAAAGATGTCATTCGGTTCGAGCAGACATGAGATTAATCCTTATACACTGAACTGAAATTTGGTGAATATATATGGGTATATAGTGGCGCTGTAAACTTTGGTCGCTAATTATTTTCACTTATAACGGGATCAAAAGTACAGTATATTCTTGATTTAGTTATTGCAAGGAGACTCAGCACATCCTGCGACATACCCGCATCGTCCAGTAACGAAAAAAAAATCATAACTCTTAATTTACCTTGATAAACCGTGGTTATATGCGTATTTGTTTTGAAGTTTCTCTCCTGTGCTGTCGATCTGATCGCTGTCTGTCGCTTTGTGGGACTTGTAGTCCTTTTGTGTCAATCTTCCATCACGCGTTAGGTTGGATTTACGAGTTTTCACTACAACTCCCAGAATGCACAACGTGCACGAATTACACCATACATACATGGATTTTAATTGCGGTCTGGATTGCAGAGCGTCACTTGTGTGTTTACGCCGCCCCCCCCCCCACCCCCACCCCCAATTTAACTGTAATTCACTATGCCAGCATTGGTCTTGTGAGTTTTTGCTATTCTGACCTTTTGTTTTAAAAAGGCAAACTTGTGATTTAGCCATGCATCTTCTCTATAAGCACTATGTGTATTGTAATAAAATTACTTTTTGAGATTCTCATTTTGTTGCTGTTCTTTGTATCTCCAGTCATTTCAGTTTGGCTACATCAAGTTGATCTGTTTGATTACTGTTTACGTGTAAAGTAGTTGAACGTTCATCCTAAGATAGCCTATTTTTAACGATACTCTCCTATTAAAGATTATGGTCTACACTGAAAAACACACAGGTTGGTCCCTGTAGTGCTAATTTTGTTAGTTACTAGAGTGAGATTTCCCACTGTTGTGACATTTATTCTAAATGTACCCATTTCCCTTGCAGGCAGAACACAGTAACAGTTTACTGTGAGAGAACAGTAAGAGTAAGGGTGGACTTGGCAGCAGGGAATTTAAGTTTCACTGATATGTACTTTAAGAACTCAAATCCTTTAGGGTTCAGTACAAAAGGGTAATGTCTCCAATATTAACTTGCCTTAAAATGCAAGTTAGTCTCCAATGGTTAGTGGATGTTCCATCATAAGGAATGACAACTTTCCACACTTTACAGAGCCAGAACTAGACCTACACAATCGTCACTCGTAAGATGCTGATAAGGAATTTTCTTATTTCCCCAGCAATCTAAGGTACTTTAGTCTCATTTCCACCACATGACAACGTGTGTGCGGTCTGCCGCAGCATGCACCAACGCATCTCTGCCTCGGCCCACTTGGGGGTGTTTGAGAAGCAAGAACAGCAGCACTGTGTGCTCCCCGCTGCAGACAGGCTTCAAGGCCACATCCATAGCTCAGTCACACCTGTTGTGGACTCAGTGCCACTGTGCAACCTTTCAATGTGGTAGAAATGAGACTGAAGTACCTTAGATTGGTGGAAAGATAAGGGAGGCTTAACCCAGGGTGGCTGAATTATTCAGTCTGTGTATAAATTATATTCATTTGAAACAGAATTTATGCTAAAATTATTTCCACCCATAACACTGACACTTTTCTCTACTTCTAATGTAAATTGCTCACAATTAATTTTTTGCTTTGTAGACTTCTGTTATTTTTTCCTGTTGAAGAGACAAAGCAAAATTCCTACCAATGACACGTTCATTTAAATCAGGGAATAAATGTGTTAAGATCTCTGTGATGAATACGTTTGGAGTTGACCTTTTTTAGATGAGTTTCTCCATATACTAAATAAACTAAAATGTAAATTCTCAGTTTGTTCCGTTACTGCGGTCTGGAGCGAACAGGAAAAAAATGCGATGTAGGAAGAGCGCCTCCCCGCGGTTGAGGTGAAACACCGCACCCTATTAAAAATACAGTGTAAAATTATCCCGTTTAAAGATCTTTAAAATAATTTTTAAATATAAAAAGAAATGCCTATACCGAACAGGATGAGAGAGAGAGACTTTATACAATGTGAGCAATCACTGCCTTTCACTGCCCTCCATTTGCATACAGTGCACTGTGGCCATTTGGTGTGTGAACTTCTGTGAATTGGTTGTTCAAGTAAAAACAAAATACTCATTTTTCTTCATGATAAATCACATGTGAAGAAAAAGGAATATCTTGCAACAACACAATGGAGTGTATGCAATAATAAAATATTCTGCATGCAGTTGTTGCATGTTTAAAGTTTATTTGCTTTTTTAAGTTCAGCCTATACTAGTAGGATCCACACAGTACACAATGTGATTATTTATGGAGTTTGCATCCAATGCCTTGGCTTCAAGATCTCTGCAATACAGCACAGGACCAGCCCTAAATCAAAGGCTAAGATACTCTATATCAGCGTTTCTAACCAACAATAACTGACTAGGTGACAGAAAGATTACCTTTTTCGAGGAAGTATAGAAAAAAAAGCATGTCATGAAGGGTCACGTCACCAAAAGTCAACTGTACTATAGCACTAGAACAGCGTACAAATTCAAAGCACTTTAAATTGTTCTATAGGGATGCACCTATCAAAGCCTCTGGTTAACCGAGTTACCTGAGGTTTACATGGGGATGGAATTGCCTTTGTGTCAATGGGTCCTGAATGAAACAGTACTTTTGGCACAAAATATTGGTGTATAGCAGCTTCTGGGCTCACACACAAAGCAGTGAGTCCTGAGACATCACGCAGTGTCTGCTGATCAACAACGATAAAGACAGCAAGACAGCGGACTGTGACTTCTACTGGTCCTTAAAACAGGTACGAAAGAACAGGTAGAAGTAATATGCCACGGTCTGCTGCACCCTCTCTGTAAACAGGAACCATTCATGTGAAGCCCCTGAGCATCTAACTTCTCCCTCTCTTTAACTAGACAGAAATCAAACTTTGCTCTGTGTGTGCGTGCATGTGTATGTGTATAAGAAAGGTGGTGGGTGTGACTGCATAGGTACACCAATATTTTAATTCCGTTTCTTGTCCAAACGGACAACACCTGGTAGAGATTTAACACAGCTACAGCTCCATAGCACTGAAATCTCAGTTTTGTGCTAATGACCAATGCCAAAAAAGTAATAAAAGCCTCTTTTGTTCAGTCTTAAATAAAGTGCAAAATCCATTTTAATGATCAAATACATGAACCCAAAACTTGTCTGAAAAAGCACCTGCGTTTTTTTATTCATATTTTGTATTCAAATCAGTTGCGTTCAGACACAGAGTAGTTAAATCCGATTGTTGAAAGGGTTTAGGGTCAGACTGATGAAAACACTACTAAAAATATTCCAGTTCAGTGATTCATTGCTTTCTTTTATGCACAGAATCTAAACAGGTCAGTGATTCATAGACTTTAACCAGTAATAATGAAAGTTAACTCAAAAACATCAGAGCGTATTGTGCTAACGTCCTTCTCATGGCAATTCCTTCTATCGAAAACTTTTCCTGGTCAAAAACCAACTTCAAATCTTGGTAAAGTTCTCTACAATTACCAACAGAATCCTTGCCTGCATATTTACATCTAATTTAAATAATGTCAACAAATATCTGAAAATAAAAGATACCAATTCAATTGTCATTAAAAAAACCAACCATAGTTAAACCACATTCACGCACTGCACCCTACCTCCGCACACTGCAAATTTGGTTTGATCAACTAGTGGAACCCAGAGGAGATCACACATTTCTCATGCCAGTCAGTGTTCACCAAGTTTTTAAATACACATCCCTATGCGCACAATGTGTGTATCTGTGTGTGTATGTTATATTCATATAAATAAATAGGTACACAGGTAAAAATATTCAGGAAAGCATTGTTGATAACTGTCACCTTTTGTTAGTGCACACATTCAAAGTGACACACAATGTGAATTATTTGGGTATAAAATCAAAAGAACATTGGAGATAGGTAGGAGATGGGGAGACAAAGTAAAAATAGGGATTACTGTACAGAGATTCCTAAGAGCTGTTCCACCCTGCGGCATCCCCACCATATCAGCCACCTCTGTCGGACTCTTCCACTCTGGATCTTCAGAGCTTCACTGGTTGGATGGAGAGCAGGCTGCCAAACTTGAAGTGCTGAATGACGGGGAACTTCTCCAGACACTGTGGTCAGCAGAGAAAAGTACTATTAACAATAGGCAGGGTAAAGTATTCTGCAAGAGCCTAATATGAATGGATTAAATAATGTGAGAAAAACTATTAATCACAGAGAGAAGTTGCACTTGGTTGATTTAGCATAACAAAAACACAATACATGTGGAAAGAAGACATGATGCAATTAATATGTAGAACACAAATAACTAAGCTCTGAATCTATAAAGTATAATCTCTGTCCGCCTGTTCATTCTTTATAAATGGTTTTGTTTTTAATGCCACAGACTTACAATTTGGCATATAAATACTTCTCCCCCCAAGTGAGGTTAGCCAAACACACACACGGAACTAAACACATTACTGACGTGTGCCTCCAGACAGTTCCTGGCTAATTTGTCAAAATAAAAACAAATAGATCACCTCCCTCTGTCACCCTCTCTTGCACACACTCACACACACGGACACACATACACACAAAAGAGGAGTGACTAAGGGGGTGTGCTAGAGGAAGAACCCAAACTAGTGACCGATACGTGACAAACACACACTGTAATTGACTTTCCTAAAGTAAGGGTAATGAACTTTGAAGTTAGGAAAGCTGACATATTTTGTTTCTTTTCTTTTCTCCTTTCCATCTTTCTACTGGTCTAAAAACAGTGTGTTGTTCTCTGCAGCATCCATCTGTTCAGCAGCACTACCAGTACTTATGTACTAAATACCACACTTTAAGGGCAATACAGCTTGGTCCATTATATAATGTGTTTATTACTATTTACCTTTCCACTTTCTGACCCAGGTAGCACCTGCGTAATTCAGCTAGTAATTAAATAAACAAATGGGCATAAATACAGCCCCAGAAAGATGAGACTGGGAGTTACAGTAGTATCAACAAAGATTGATACTGAGTGACTAATGACTACAGGTAGAAATTACTTTTTGCTACAAATACAAAAATACAACCAGCTTTAGCACCTTCAACATGTTCATTTGAGACTTGATATGCAACTGATATGCATTGGTCATAGCTATTTTGGATGCAGAGAGCAGGTCTGGTGCTTAGACATGGGTTTCAAATTAGTTCTGATAGTGTGGAGTTTACATGTTCAAAGGTTTGTGGATTTCCTCTCACAGTCCAAAGGTACGCATTTCCTGTTAGCTGATGACTCTAAACTGTCCTTTGTGCATGGGGGGGGGAGAGAGAGAGAGAGAGAGAGAGAGAGAGAGAGAGAGAGAGAGAGAGAGAGAGCACCTTGTGATGCACTGGTCTCTTGCCCAGAGAGTACCCTGCTGTACAGCAGGACAGACTATAAACCACTGTAAAACCCTACTGGACAAGAGGTTAAGGATAATAGATGGATGGATACCATGTGAATCCAGATGTATGCAAGTGCATCATACATAACTCTAAGAACAGATGTCTTGGAAAGTAGGGACCATGGAGTAATTCTTTAGTGGGAGCTACACTGTTCATTGATAGAGGAGGAGTAGCAGAGGGTGTATTTACTTCAGAATAATTGCTGTAAGGATCATGCTGGAGGCCAGAAGTGTGTGTACACTGTGCGTACTGGTCAGCCTGTTGGGCATGTCTTCAGTACAAGTGAAAAGTGTGTTTTTTGCCATTTACAAAAATGCTGCATCAATTCTCCATCCTCCAGAGAACCAGAGATTCATTTTTGTGCACTTTAGAGCAGACATTTTTAAAGTCTATCCCAAGCCATCTATGTAACAGCAGTGAGTTGTAACACCTTTAAGGTATTCTATGTCTTTAAATTGTCATATTTGGGAACACACACATATTTTTCCATCAGCCTCTGACATACATATCTGAACACTGCAGTGACAATTAAATGCACTTAAACATATAGGCTACTTTTTAAATAGGCTCTTCACCCCTCCCGAACTGGAGTTGTATGTACTCATTCTGCATACCAGTGTCAAGTCATTTTCCAGAAAGCAGTTTTTCTTCTAAAACATTTTGTGTTCATTGCACAGTTACTATTCAGATCCTCAGTGTTAATAATGCGAGGCCTGGAGATGGCTGACATAGGAAAGTTAAGAATTTTTAATCACAGTACAATTACGGAATTTCAACCTAGGTATTTAACACTCTAAACGGTGCTCTGAAAAACCTACAAATGCCAGTTTAAAAAAAAAAAAAAATCTCTCTTCATACTCTCTTATCCATCTACTGTTCATGTACACTATCACATACAATAAGTTACCATTACACAACAGTTTAATTTACACGTTTTGTTAGCAAATAACCTCCACATAATGAATTACTCTGGAATTATCCTGATTGGTTTTATTGCATTTATTGTGGTGATTTAATCACTTCTCACAAAGACAAATATAAGCCCTACAAACACACACACACACACACACACACCGAACCCTGACGGTTGTGAGTGCACAAGCAAGACAAGGAAGGAGGAGTGCAGAATATTCTGGTAGAGGCACAGGATGTGGGTGCAGAAGTGGGGGGGGGGCAGTGGGGTAGGGGGTCTCCATTAACCCCTCCCTGCCTATCAATGACAATGTGAGACAATGGGGCAAAAATGTGACAAAATGCACTCGCAGAGGGGGAAAAATAAAAAAACCATATCAACCATAACCCAGTCTTTTTTAAACTGATAATTAACGGTTATTTTCAAAAATAAAAATTTAACCTGCATAGTTACAGTAGAGTATGTGAAAGACCCAAAAGGCTAAAAAGACACCAGAGCCATTAAAAATAAGCTTAAGACCTTTGACAGTTTAGTAGAAAAGAAGGGCAGAGTCAAGTGACCTTTACTGACTGCATGTTCCTTAAGCACACGATGCAATACAATGCCTGAACTGGCATTGATTAAACCATTACTGACCGCTGACTGAAGAGCAGCACGCCGCAAGTCATGTGAAACACATTAACTGGTTCACAAATACTAAAAGAAAAGGTTAATTATTTAAACTAGGTGTTTAGTACATGTCTGGAAAAAGCGCACAATCTCATCTTGGGGATCACACTGAGTAAGTGTTACTGGTGAGCTGCCAGACTCAGCCAACACACACCTAAAGTAGTGAGGCCACCTGCTTGAACAGGTAGACCTGGATGAGACCAGAGAATAGCAGGGGGCAAATACTCTAATGAAATAAACATGAAAATATATATAAACTGTAGAATATGCATTCACCAATAAGTGCTCCTCCACTTCTGGTTACTTGGTGGTCCTACTCACAAGGGGCTCAAAATAAAAAGACTATTTCCTCAGTTGCATCCCTGATGTGGTGGAATGAAGTGCCCCTATCCCTCACAGCTGCTGAATCTCTCCCAGACTTTAATATAGCTCTCAAATCTCATCTCTTTTGAACCCATCTCTCTCCCAATCTACTTTATAAATTTATATCACTCAATCTGCTGTGGTCATCTTTGTATTTCTTGTCTGACTATCAGACAAACAAAACGTGTTTTGATTATTGTGTGAATCTGAAACTGCTGCTAAATGAGTACGTCTGAATACAAAATCTCATACCTCTGCCTTGTACATCCTGATGAGTCCCTGATTGACCTTGGACCATGTAGGAACAGCACTGATGTTCCACAGCTGGTTTGAGTGTTCTGCAAATGGACCAGTCTTCATCTGAGGGGGGGGGGGGACACAAAGTCATCCAAGGCTGATGGTTATTAATGGGAAAGAAAGATCCACAAGTGACTCGCATGCACACAAGATTTACACACACAGGTGCCGCTAATTAATAATTTAAAATGCACTGTCACACCAACCACAGGTCCACCAGTGGCGTGTCATTCCAGCTTATCAAAAAAAAATTCCAAATTGTCACCACCTTAGTGTCTGCTTGAAACAGCAAATCTTTTTTTGTCATTTCATTGCAGTTCATTTGCAGGTTTTGTCTAGGTAGTGTCTGCGTTTTTTTGCTTTTTCATTTAGGTCCTTGTTTTTTGTGGAAGCTACAATGCAGAACACTTGTACAATCTGAGGGGAAAAGGAACATGTGTTCAGGTGGACTTCTGACTACAGACTGGTCATGTGACAGTGACACCACAGTTTGTGTATTCGAAATAGCTTCTGCAGCTTAACTGCAGCCTGGTTGGTAGAACTCCTGGCAGAGATGAGACTTCCATGCCACCCTCAGGCAGGAGCACAAACCCAACTAAGGAGGCTAGGGTACAAACCACACCTGCCTACAATCATTATGCGAAATGTTAGATCACTGGAAAACTAAATAGATAAACTCTTGTGTGTAACACAGATTCTACATGGTTTATTGTGTCTCACACATATGTGACCGAGAGAAGAAATTCCCAAAGTCCCTGGATGGCTTTTTCATGGTTCCGGCAGACAGGAGCACAACGGAGCTGCAAAAGGAGGAGGACTAGCTGTGTTTGTGAATGAGAGGTGGTGCAATAAGGGACACATAACAATGAAAACCCAGGTATGTGATCTTACTGATGAACTGCTCTGTTGAGGCCATGAACACCATTGCTGTTGTCATCTATATCCCACCATCTGCTGATGTTTCAGCCTCAATGGAAACCATACACATCATCTGCAGCACTTTACAAACCTGACAGCCTGAAACTTTCTATGTGATTTTCAAGGACCTCAATCTCACCTCCACTCTTCCCTGCTTCTCTGAGGTTGTAGACTGCAGAACACAGGATAAAACACTGGTCTTGTTGTGTGCTACTATGAAAAAGGTATACTGCAGCATTTCACTGCCATAGCTGGGCAGATCAGATCCTAACACTGTTAATCTCATTTTCAAATATCCAGTGATCAAGCAGCAACCAGTGGTCACAAGGACAAAGAGGAAATTGTCAAATGAGGCAAAATAGGTCCTGCAAAACTGAGAGATGTTCTGTAATACATATGGTGAGGACATTGAGGGTCTCAACCACTATATTACCAATTAGATATTTTTGTTGATACTACTGTCCCCACAAATACAGTACACTGCTTTCCCAAAAACACACCATGGATCACAAGAGACTCGTAGGGCCTCCTGAACATGGAGGAGGAGCATTCAGATCCAGTGACAGTGTCAGGCTTAAGGAGATACAGCAGGAACTGAAAAGGGCTCTGCAGGAGGGAAAGTCTGCATGTAGAGAGAATCTGGAACAAAAGCTCAAGCGCAAAAACTTGAAGGAGGTATGGACAGGTGTGGGGAGGATCATGGACTGCAAAGCATCCACAACGGAGAACATAAAGGGAATTGTGGACTGAGCAAAAAAGCTGCATAAGTTCTTCATCAGATTTGATTCAGTTTTAACCACCCCGACCACCCCTTAATCCCTCCTTCTGACATCAAAAATCTATGTGGAACCCCCACTAACATTTTTCCAGGTTCAGAACACCACTCATCTGTTCTAACCAAACCATCATTAACCATGAAAAACAAGGCGAGGAAAGGACTGAGGAGACAATACACTGGGAAGGCAGCTGGTCTCGGAATCAGCCTCAGGGTGCTCAAAACATGCACTAACCACCTGTCTGGTGTTTTCACACACCTTTTCAACCTATCACTGAGTCAGTAGAAAATGCCAGTACTCTGGAAAACATCTTACCTCTTCTCAGTCCCCAAGATAAAAGAGCACCTGTAACTTAAAGGGCTACAGACCAGTCGCTCTCATATCACATATCATGCAGACCCTTGAGAGACTGGTGCATGACCACATCAGAACCATGTAAAAGTTCCCCTGGACTCTCTGCAGTCCTCCAAACAGGAGTACATAATGCAATCATCTATAGGCTCCACACAGCGTATTCCCAGCCAGTATCACCTGCTGAAGTTTTCTGACGACTTTGCAAAAGTAAGGTGTACAGAAACAGTTGACTAGTTGAAGTACAGGCATCTGATTGAGAACTTTGTTTCATGGTGTCAAACCTCCTCCAGCTCAGTATCAACAAAACAGAGGAGACAGTGGCTGATCCTTGTTGCGTTAAAACAGCTCTTACACCTGTTTACCATTGATGGCACTAGTGTAGAGACAGTCCAATCCAAATAGTACTTGGGGCTCCACATCAACAACAAACTGGACTGGTCTCACAACACAGATGTACTGTGTAAGAAAGGACAGAGCAGGGTTAGAAAGCTAGAGTCTAACGTGGAGCAACATTCTCTACAAGAAAGTGGGTTCTGTCATTGGGTCAGAGCTCTCATTTGGTAGAGGGCAGGATGAGGAGGAACCTATAGCCCATTGTGGACAAGGGCTCACATCCCCTAAATGAAGGATTCACCATGAGCTGTTTTAGCCACTGGGTTATTCAACTTCAGAGTGCTAAGAAGAGCATAGCAGCTCTTCTTACCAACAGCCATTCACCTGCATAATGCCACACAAGGATCCATCAACAAACATGCTATCTTCTGCTATTTATTATTGTTGTTATTTATAGGTTATTTACTTTGTATTTTGTTCTTCTTGCTTTTGTTTTTTATTTTTATTTGCCTTACAAGTATCTTATGTTATGTGTCCTATGTGTGCAGCTGTTCAGCGAATTTCCCTGCAGGGATCAATAAAGTCCTATCTTATCCTATCCTAAAGCACAGAATCCCACACTAGTAGCTGCCTCCTCCTTCCCACCACTGCCTTGCAGATCACAACTATTCAATATAAGGAAGAACAGCCCCTCAGCCTGGAGGCATTTGGGCAATTCCCGGTGAGCAAAACAGGACTGAAGCGATGGCTGATATTTCAGTGGTGGGTGTGAGGGTTGCCTCCCTGGTCAAACACTGACACAATGAAAGAGACTGAGAAATTCAAAGAGGGAGGGACAGAGATAGATCCCAGCTGTATCTGGGCACTGCCAACACAACAACACAAGCATTCTCCTGTAGGGAGATGACAACCCCAACCTGCTTACTCCCTGTGTGGTTTACAAAAAAAAAACAAAAAGGTGACACTGGGGACTTGACGCGCTGGAAACTAATAAATTAACTTCCTCTTCTCATAGAGTAAACACCAAAATAACCTGCTGAGACACTATACTTCTTCAAGAAATATACTTCATGAACACCTCATGCAAAAAACCCAAACACACAAGGCTGCACTGCACAATTGCCAGTTTATTTCATCACTTTGTAGTGCAGACACTCTTACCTCATTAATAAACTTGATGCACTCCAAAAACATGTAATCCTGGTGGTGCTCATTCACCATCTTCTCCTCCACAAAGTGCCTGGGTTCCAGTGTTGGGTGATCTACAACAAAGAGAACCAAACTAATTACAGCGCATCTCCAACAGGTGTCGCCATCTCCCCCTAAAGTCTGCAGAGAGGCAAAATCATACCAACTATTCATCCTGTTAACTGATGCCTTTGTCCAAATTGTCTTACAATGCCAGGTTTATACACTAATAAATCTGCAATTGTCCACCTGTTTATAAATTTTAGTATCATTTTGCTAGACCAATGAAGGGTTAGAACCTTAGCAGTACTACAGATGCAGGGATTTAAATATTTTTGGTAGTAATTATAACCACTATAATACCTGTTCACCAGGTAAACTTCATTATGCCAAAGGCAGAATGTAATTTGTTTACATTAAACTTTGTAATGGCCAAAGTAAAATAACATTGCACCTATGAGCTGTGAACTTCCCCAAATGAACGGCAGAAACTGGAAATCATCAAGCCCCCAGACCCCCTGGCTGCCAGCTGGCTCCATTCTGTAGGTCTTCTGTAACTTCCGCATCACCTGGAGGTACCTGGGTGCAAAGTGAGTGGTAGAGCTCTAACTGTCTAAGCACAGACGAAAACAGTGCCTTCCCTTCAAAATCTTTTCATTACTGTTGCTTAAATAAGAACAATTTAAACCAACTGCATACACAGGAAACTAATCTAGTTTTCAAACGAATGTTCATCTAAAAAGTGGAAAAGTTCAGCAGCCTATTATCCAGGATTCAAAAAATTTTTCATGTAAAAATTAAGGATGGTAAATTAGTACTGGTATAGTAGTATGCTATGACTGCAGGTAACACTGTGAAGAGCAGCATTCCATCATGGGACATCATGGGAAGGTCTATTTAATTTTTAGAGCAGTCACGAACCAGCAAGGGTTCGATCTGACATCTTTCTCTAAGTCAATTTACAATATGGAGGTTTTTAGAGTAAACAACTTACGATTATTTATCCATGTATATGTATATACAAAGGGTCAAGCATGCTGCACTAATCATGTCACCTCTCCTCACCTGTCAAACACCTTGAATATGATGGCAAGCTGATCGTCCACTCGCAGGGCTCCAATCTTGCAGAGGCAGCAGAGGAATGCCGCAAAAGCAGCCTCATGTCCTGCATGAGCACGAAAAAAACTGATTCAGCAAGGTACTGGAAAATTTACTCTCTTTACAGAACAGCTCGTTTCTTCACAAAAGGTAAACATTGCAAAAGTGATGCCTGCTTTCACTTTTTTCCCCCTCTATTGCCACCTACAGTACACCTATACCCTGGGATTTGAACTCCCAGGGTCCAAGTTCCTGATACAACAAGTGGTAAATATTAATACCCAACTCCATATCTGAGTTGAGAAGTCCTGGCAAAACGAGTTCTATCCCATTAAAGCTGAAGCACATTAGAGAAATACTAAAATTCGTATGAGAGTAAAGCTACCAGGGAACACTACACCTAGCAACTGTGTTCTCAGGCTATGCCTCATCTGGTCCGTGTTCAAACAGTTTGCGCTTTCATGATTTTGTTCACCATTCAGTTTGGTAATTACCTTATTAAAATTTCTCAACAGTAACACCTCATTTCAGTAGGTACACTGCATTGCTTTTCCTCTCATATTTTACATTGTTATTTTTTGCATATATTTGACTATTCAATGTTTGTTGCTATTACTACTAATAAGGAAAGAAATGTAATATATAATGCTAAATAAAAAAGTAACTGCATACAAACAAAAAATGCATATTAATTACCTCAAACTGTTTGGTAAGTAGCTCACTTGTGCTTAAAGTGTTCTTTATAATGCTAAAAATGGGAATTTTACAGTGTTAGGGATATTTTGGGAAATTAAATGAGATTTCTTGGATGAATCTCAGACAAACCATAATTCCCCCATAAAGAATAATGGAAACCACTTTTCTATATTTGTTTGTAGCATTCAAGCAATTTTTAGGAACCAATTACCAATTACACTTCTATACTGGTCTATATGTGTAATGCCTGTAGCACATGCACCTTTATCACCAATACACCTTATACAGTCCCCTGAGACCAACAAAAACATGTTTTGAATTTATTCTGACATTTTCAAGGAAGCTGATGTGGTATCATTTAAAGGCTTAGAATGTCTTTAAGGCACATTATGTCTCATCAACAAAGCAGTTTATCACAGACATTTAAAAAGCAAATCTCTGGGTTTCAAGAGGGTGGAGAGTTGATACAGCTTTGTAGGGCAAAGCAACACACATTTCACCTGTGCTAATGACATCTCCTGCAGGCTGGCCAGTATGCACCGTGCAGACACACTTCTAAACCTCCAGCATGGCACTAACAGTCATTGTGTATCTGAAGAAAATCCACCCAATGCTGCTCATCTATCACCAAATCATGTAGCTCCCACTAAAGATTTACTCCACAGCCACTACTTTCCACAATAATCATTCTTTATGCTATGTGTGATGCACTTGCATGCATATGGATATAGGCTTATCTCTAGCAAATATTATTTAAAACATTTTATCAGCAAAAAAGAATGAAGTAATAAAATGAATGAGTATGAGCATTTTGCAAAGTTGGTGCAAACTGTGGTGTTAAGAACAGTATTAATAATGTAAGTGGGGGAAAAAGAACTTGCACTGAAGGACATCATGTTTAGTATTGGAGCAGCTCTCCTGTGAAGACCCAGGTCTCCAAATACTGCTCACTGCTCTCCTATACTGTATACCATCCTTTGTTTAGTAGTTATTAGCCCAAACTAAACATTAGCTGTGAAAGCACAGTGAATTCCACACAGGAATAACAGACCAGCTATTACCTGTTCCATAGTCTATCCTGGTGGAATTCCCCACAGACTCCTTAAGATATATGGCAATCTCTGGAGCTGCCGCACTGAGATTGGAGGGGATGACTGTTGAAACCAGGGCCTCTGCCTCCTGCAGTGTAAGTGCATACAGAAAGAACTATGTCAGCAATACATTACAGTGAAACCCAGCCATACACAGAGGCAGATGACATGCAGAAAACTGAGGTGAGCAGTGAGTTACAGCAGACTAGTTGCAGATAGCAAACACTGTCTTTAAAAAAATGCCCAGGTCTGATAGTGATGTCTGATTTAATTATAATAATACAGTAACATGATCTGCTGATGGACAGCTGCAGCAGTTAAGCCAGAAGTTTATACTATATAGTCTAGTTAGAGGTCCTGTCATCGTACAGCACAGAAAGTCACCATAGAGAGTATACACTGCAGTGAGGTGAACAATGGAGCAACACCAGGGGCAGGGTGAACAGTTGACCTGGGGACACACCTGCTCCAACTTGGCATACCAGGTCCTGAAGGCCTTGTTCCCAAAGCGGGACGGCTGGTCCATGGGTGGGGTCTCGTCAATCCAGCGGTCCAAGGTGCTCAAAAGGGAAAGCAATTTCTCTACTGTCTGTCATATGAAGGGAACAAATCCAATCAATCAAACTCTTAACACAACCACATGTAGCACATTTCAATGTTAAGTCTGGACAAAGGAAGCTTTTAAACTCCTTCACATATTATTAATTTGCAGATACACCTGTTCAACTCCATTTCCATGTCAAGTCATTAGGTGGCAGTAAAACACACCCAAACAGACTAGGAGTGTGACACCAAATTAATTTAACTCTCTTCCAGTGTGCAGTTTGTGTTTGGTGCTGGTGACTAACAACAAGGTTACAATCACTGCACATTTCTACAGAATAAATAAGTTAGCAATCAGCATTAAATAGGAATTTGTGGACACACGTTTATTTTTCAGTCATTTCAAATTTGTTTAAATTTTAATTTAGCCTGAACTTACAAAAAGTGTTGATTAAAAAGAACTTGGAAATTCAAGTACTGTATTGCCATACCTCTGACACTTTATATTCACAGGTGAGCTTCTTTCCCTTTACAGCTTCATTCAGCGTCAGGATGAAACCTATATAATCTGCATATGCCTGCAGTGCAAGGGTGGGGGGCACACAGCAAAATATGGGTTAAGAAACAGTGCATTCAGCAGCACATTTTTACAACTTACAAATCTTTTCATTATTTTATTACGGTCAACTTACAATTTTTACACAAATCCATTCAATATCCATATACTTTATTACTCAGCAAATCGCTAGTGGCTGCCGAAATACATACAATTTTGAAGCACCAAAATCTGGGGGGATTGAAGAGTAACTACAATCAGGTGGTTAATACATGTTCATATGATGGATACTGAGTATTAAATATACAAAAATTTTCAATTCTTTTTGAATCAAACTGCATCACCGAGCCCTTGAATATCTGAAGACTGAAGGAGTAGATCAAATACTGTCTTTCTGTATTACAAATGATCTGATTATAAATGTTCAAGAATGAAATTTTTTATTTTTATTGTATTTTCTTCACAGTTCTATTTTCTAAAATATCTATAAGCAGTGGAGCAAAATGAAAATCATTTCCACATGGAGCCAACAGATGGCAGTAAAACACACCCCACCTGAACTGGAAGTGCAGGACTGCTTTAACTGAACACACTTCCACATTGTTTACACATGGTGTCTGGTATACCTGAGTGCCTGTGATCTGTTACAAGATAAAAAATGCTGTAGTCCACATGATGAACTGGTGAAGAATCTTCACAGAACCAGGAGTTTGTGGAAATTGCATTTTTCATTTCATTCTTTTTAAATACGAATATCCCTCGTATTCAATTTTTCGCTAAAACAAATCTTGGTTTTTTTATGCCACAAATTCAGTATCCGGCCCTTTTCTCACTGCATTGCACTGTCAGCTTCCCGTATGTTAGTCTCATGTCTCAGTTCACATCAATACTTTTATGTGGTGCTTTCGTTTACGGTAAGTAATTGTTATCTTGCAACTTGGCTCCTAAAAAGTTAAAGAAAAAGGTTATGAAGGAAACTGAAAAGCAAGGATAAAGGTCCAGTAAATCCCTTACCACAGAAGAGAAAATGAAAATAAAGCCATCTACACAGGCCACTTTATTAGGAACCCCATTCTAATACAACGTAGGACCCCTCCCTTGGTCTCAGAACAGCCTGAATTCTTCATGGTATGGATTCAACAAGGTGCTGGAAATATTCCGTAGAGATTGTGGTCCATGTTGTCATCATTGCATCATATAATTGCAGCAGATTTGTCAGCTGCACATTCACACTGCCAATCTGTCATTCTACCACCTCCCAAAGGAGCTCTATTGGATTCAGGTCTAGTGATTGTGGAGGCCACTGAAATACACCAAACTCATTAACATGGCACATTATCATGCTGGAAGTAGCCATTAGAAGTTGGAAAATTTTCTGAAATACTCAAACCACCCTGTGTGGCACCAACAACAATGCAACAGTCAAAGTCATTAAGATCACATTTTTTTCCCCATTTGTTGTGATGTTTGATGCAAACATTTACTGAAACTCATGACCCATGTCTGCGTTATTTTATGTATTGTGCTGCTGCCACGGGATTGGCTGATTAGATATTTGCATGAATGCCCAGGTTTACAGGTCTTCCTAATAAAGTGGTCAGTGAATGCATATATGCCCATGTTGTATATCATTAATAACATGCGCACACACATGAACTAACACAAGATGTGGCAGCTAAGGTGCACTGTTTCAGCCCCACAACAGCCATACAGTGTCCTGCAAAAGGCCCAGTTCAGCACAAGCACAGACCTCCCTGGTGTTAGTTTCCTGTCTGTGTCCAGTTCACTTTAACACTTTTTCCCCCCATTTACTGCAAATAATGAAGAGCTTTTAAATAAAAAGCAAAAATAAAAACTTCATGGAAAAAATAAGTGTTGATTGGTGATGGCTACTATATAAGTGTTTAGGTGTTTTAGAGATATTTTGAGAAAATAGTTTGTCATTTTTGGATGGGCTGGAAATGTATATTATTTAAAGTTCTGTAAAATAGGATTTCAATATCCTATTTTTCCGTTTACAAAGAGTATTCAGGAATGAATTAGAATTGAATGAGAGATGATTGTACTTTTAATGTAAATATATCTCTAAGGGAATATAAATTTTTACACAGTATTTTTCATTATAGCAAAAGCCAAAGTTTTTACAGAACCTAACCAGCAAGTAAATTAAGTGATGCCTGTATTATTAAATGTTATCGATTGTGACAGTGGCAAAAGTGACCTCTTTGTTACAAAGAGCAAATAATAAAGTTCCAGTCCCTATTCTTTGCAATATTAAGAGCTCAAGTATGACTCCTTAATTTCTCAAATTTCTTCAATATCAGTTCTCTAAAAAACTTATTAGCAAATACATCAGTAACAGTTACCCAACCTTTAGATAGAAAAATTTTCCAAAAATTTTCAACTACTGCATGCAGTTAAATGTGACACCCAACTCTACAAAACATTCCACCCTGGTCCAAATGCCAGTGAAGAATAATTAAAAACTCACCTGAAACATAACATAGTAAACCCTACAGTCTAGGGACTGCCATCTGCTGGAGCTTCAACAGGCACCCTTTGGGTCACTAATCAAAGTCTTTCAGTGTTACAAACGCTTGAGAGAGAGCAAAAAGTAACTTGGCTTGCTACAGGTGTGCAGAAGATCTGTACCTGAGAACGCTTCCACTTGCCCATATCAGGCACCATGTTTATCTCTTTCTTGGGGACCATGAAGTTGAAGTCAACAAGGATTACAGCAGCCTTGTCATCTTCAGGAGACAAGCCTGGAAGAGACAGACGTAGCATTTGAAACTAGCCTTCTACAGAAAAGCCGGACAATGCCACCGTATCGAAACCTGTCCAAGACTGGAACCACCAAAAATGACATTTGTAAGGAGTTCCACCTTGCTTTTTACACTGTCAATTTAAAAGGGAAACAAGGAACACTCTACTAAATATAGAGCCAAATATATTCCCTTTCTCGAAAAAAAGAAAATTAAAGCTAGTAGCTAGTGGTTAATTTACAGTTCTCCTCAAACACCTGAAAACAACACAATATCTAGTCATCTAATGAGGTCAATTAGTAGCCAGGTTAATGTACACTCCTTGATACCGCCATATTAATGATTTTTTTAAAGGCAATTCTTACTTCATAATTCTTCATAACATTTTCACTTTGAAAACAGACAAGTCACATTCAAAATGATAATGTATACATTTAAATGTATATGTGTCAAGCTTGCTACATATAAATGCAAAGATACTTGGAAAATCTGAAGGGGAAGTGGACAACTTTGAATGATGGACTTACAGTGAAAATGAACACACCTCATTCAGTCTTAATGACACAAGTGAAAGAGACAACATACTGGAGGGATTGTATGCATGGTATGGTGCCAAATGGCAGCCACTGTTTTAGCTTCCTGATTTGTTGATCACAAGTCAACACTGACTCCACAAACATAAACAATAACCTATAAATAACAAGAAGGAACCACTCAAGCAGTATGTCCTGGTTCTCCATCTGCATCTTCTCTTAATTGCTTTATTAGGTGATTACTATAATACATAGGAACAGGCCTGGAGGGAAGATGAACATTAAGCTGTACAATAAAGATCCCATAAATCTTGTAGAAGCTTGACCACACACCACTTTTACATATAAATCTTTTCCCAAATGTAGGATCCCCCTGAACTACCAGTGTTTCCTGGATTTCTGAAGCACACACATTACATTGAAGAACGAATGATGAGGAAGAGCAGGCAGTGTCCTGATTGTTGTTGCTGCTCTGAAATGTGTTCAGTCTTCAGTCAGATGGCTAATGTTTGATAAAGGGGCATCCATAGCTGCAGTTATTGTTTCAGTCCATTGCGTTGCAGGTCTTCCTCTTTTACATTGACCTTCAACTATACTAAACATAATATCCTTCTCAAATGATCTTGTACTCAGCATGATGTGTGCATAGTATTAAAGTTAAAGCCTCGTCATTTGAACTTCCAGGGAGAGCATAGGTTTGATTTCGTCCAATAACGCTGTGTTTTTGTGAGCAGTCAATGGTATACATAGTATTCTCCAGAAACACCATGATTCAAAGGCGTCCATTTTCTTCCTGTTCTGTTTCTTCACTGTGCAACTTTTGCATCCATGATATAGTGTAAGATGTAATTGAAAATACCATGGCTTAAACTACTGAGATTTGTAGACAAAGTTACATCCTTGCACGTGAGAATTATGTCTTGCGTGCTTATCCAATTATTGATCATTCATCCAAGTAGGCTGAAGTTCTCAACTGTTTCCATTTCTTCTCCATCAAGAGTGATATTATTGACTTTACCAGTTGTCAGGATCTTTGTCTACCTCATGTTAGGTGCAAACACTGTCTAAGACAGTCTCCTTTGACCCTGATAAGCAGATGTTTTGAGTTGTCTTCGATTTCACCTACTTTTGCATCATCAACATAGTGAAGGTTGTTTGGCGAGTCTTCTACCAATTTTCACACCACCATTTCCTTCTTACAGCCCTGCCTCTCTCATGATTACCTCTGCATTTAAATTGAAGAGGTATGGGAAACTATGCAGGTTTACAGAACACTGTTGCCAATTTTAAGCTATTCAGTTCTTAGAGCCATATAGTGTGAAGATCCTCAATTCAAATCCCACCTGATGCTAAAAGCTCAAGGTATTCTTTGCATTTTAGTGGAAAAAAAACCTGTAGCGGAAAATCTCACTTTGTACTTTGAGCACTATTACTGTAAAATTCATTTTAATTATTGGTCTGTGTCTCAATATAGGGGAAGCAGGTTTCAGAAACTGTACCGTTGAACAAGTCCCATGTCCATTATTGATACAGTAATAATTATCCATTTGCATGAATAGGTGAATCACTGTTTAAAACTCACTTGAACAAATTTATCAACTAAATGAAGGTTATTCATAATCATAAAAATAAAGGGGTAAGACCATGGATGACTGCAGTTTGCACCCCTGTGAACCATCTCTTCAGGAGGTTTACAGTTTAGTTAACCAGCCTTAACTACACTAGTAAGGAGATGGGCAACTGAACAGCAACTAGAAATGCACTAGTCTCTGACGACCTCAATTACACGCACTGTACTAACCCACATGAGTAGTAGCACTAGCTAGTGCTAACCAATGGTACCGTTTATACAGCTTACGACGTGGCAAAATTACGTCAAGTTTATTTCTATTAAAAATGCCTCGCTGTCACGAAACCTCTAGTTAACTCAGCTAATCACAACAAACACAGCTGAACTAGCCAGAGTAACAGCGCTTATCAACTAGTTAGTATACAATGTAACCGGAAACGTTGAGTGCGGACAGTTGCGACTAGTTAACCGGCTAACATACCTGTAGTGATAAATTAAACGCGGTCGGGTAATGAGCTGCCACAAACACTCATCGTTCAGCAGGCAGCACAGGGCGCACCGGATGCTCCACTTCGACACTCAAATGTGCATTTTTGCGCTCAGTGACTCTGTGCGTCAAATCGTACACACGCGCGCGCGCGCGCCAGTCACCTGGCTTCTGCTGCTGCTCCTGCTCCTGCTGCTGCTGCTGCTGCTGCTGTGGCTCGCGCTGCGCCATGTGTTCGCGGAGGTCAGCACTCAACACAAACACACACTCACACACACTCCCGCAACCAAACACACAGCCCCCCTCTGACCTTTCACCCTTCCCCCTTCGCCCTGTGACACGCTTGCGCGTCACTGAGCGTCCCAACGTCATCAGACAGTAGTACTCAGTGCGCCCCAAGCGACGGGTTTACGATTGACTCTGCATAGTCGCATGTTCGATTGTACGGTAGCGGGTTAGAGTCCGTTGAACTGCTGTTACAAATCATTATACGTGTTGTGTTGCTTTAGTTTATCCCATTGTTACATAGCATTTCATTGTATAACGCTGAATTATATTGCACTGAATTAAACTACATTACTTTGTTACACTGTGTGCAATGTAGGCACTTGTGTTAAGTTTTCCGTGCAGGCAAATCCTTTTTTATTGTTTCAGAGCTCCGGGTCTCTACGGAGGCCGGCAGCACTGCGCGTCAGCGGTGCATATGTCTCTATTCTGGACACAGAGCGTGTGCAGACATGATGGAGGGACGTGGGATTGCTGCACATTATTGTTGTTTGCAATTTCAAACGTAACTGGTTTTTTTAATACTCCCTTCCAAAACTGTAGGAACTTAATTATTCAAAAACACTGAGACCTGTTTTCACAGTCTCACTATTTCTCTTCTTCCTATTAGAGCTGTAAATCACAGTAAATTATAAAGCACATTTTAATGTGCATGAAAATATAGTAGATGTGTGCGACAGGTGCCAGATGTTCAAATAACAGGTATAATTTCTACTGTTACCAATAAGTCGGATTTCTGCCAGTAAAACATATAAATGAAATGATCATTATTTTACTAATTTGGTGTTGGTTTTTGAATTCCACCCTGTCTCATTTCTAACTTGCACAAAAACATGAAAAATACACTCATTTTCAGCTAGCTACAGTAGGTTACTCATGTTTTTGTAACCGTGGACTTAAGAGCCCAGGTCTTTGATACTCCTCCGTTCCCCCACCATTAAATACGACTGGCCAAGTCTGTCACTGATCAATCCGCTTTCTGAGTTAGCCTCAGATATTTGTTCAGTGTGTTTACAGATTTCCCACAATGCTGGGTTGTCCGCACAGAGTTCAAGTAGCAGAGCTCGCCCAGCGCCTGCTGACACACACTGATGTACCCAGTGATCCCTTCGTGACAGTTAACAGTAGACATGACAGCAGTTTTGTTCTTTTTTATCCTGTTGGTGTTGCCAGATTTTGCACAGTCAAGAAGATCTATGGCAGAGGAGGTAAGAAAAAAAAGAAACTGTTGGGATAAGTGCTGGTGTTTGGGCCCCACTGATTATCATGGGCATTTTCTGGAGTACATTGACCTCTTCGACATTTCATGGTGCTCCCACTTTCAAAATGTTTTTCTGAAGAATGTAGCCAATGTTCAGAACAAACCTGACAAAAAACACCTTAAAATTTCAACTACAGTATTGGTCTTAATCATTTAAAATTATATGTGCATTGTCAGTGGTACTTTTCAGTTACTTGTATATTGTTTTGCATACTGTATACAATGTAAAAGAGAAACATTATTTATTGAGCCTCAATAAGAACACTCCCTTTATTTGTACAACTTCTGCTGCTGATACTAATAATAATAGTAATGGATAGTAATTATGTATTATTTTTTCTTTCTTAGCATTTCCTTCAATACTTGGATCCCCAGGATCTTCTGTTTTATTTTGGTGCTACTTCCAAAGCATCAGGTACTGTAAATGTGAAAGTTAGGATAGTTTTAAATTTTTTAGGAAGTGCAACACAGTGATTAACTGTATTTAATTTAAATATGCCCTATTGAATTCTCTTCAGAGTCATGTGCCTATAACCCTTTCATGTCCAGTGCCTGAATTTCAGTTTGTTTGGCCTCGCTACCCATCCATGGACCCACCCATCACCCCATGGCATTGCTCCTTTGATGCCCAGGGGAGGAGGTACAAGCTGGGCTTGTTGGGTGGAGGTCCTCCTCCGTCCTGCTTCTCCTTCCGTGCTGGGATTCCAAGCTGCTGTGTTCGGCTCCATGTGCTGAAGCCCCAGTTGGCCCATGCTAACCTAACTTTCTGCAGGGGGTCACTGGTGAGAGTCCCAGACTTTGCCCCTGAAAAGGGGCCTGTTCCCTTACTCCATGGTTCAACTTCTTTCTCCTCCTTTATCCTATGCATTCAAACATGTTTTTGTCTCTACATTTCTCAAACATTTTTTCTTGCTCCACTATTTTCATTTAAATTGTTAGATATAAAATGACAAAACAGGACCATGACAAAGCAGAAAGGGACAAGTGTCCAATTGTAGTTCAGTTATTTGTTCATTTTCCTTCAAGGTGATTCACAGTGTTAAGCTGCTTGCAGTTCATCAATTTATATGTGTAATTTTTACTGGAGCAATTCAGGTTAAGAATTTTGCTCGTGGATACTACAGCAGATCAGATTTAAAAATGTGTCTTTAGGCTAAAAGGTGGTGGTTCCATCCACTACGCCACCTGCTGTTAGTATAGTCTCAGTCCAGATACCTGTGGGATATCAGAATCTGCCCCACACCCCTGGGTTTGATCTGTTTAGCCTGTGTGGCATTCTAAATGTCATGTTCTGCACTCCTGTCCTGTGCTGTTGTTGTTACGTTTTTGGTTTAACTTACAGCAAGGCCTGCTGCTTAGCCAGGGAACATGGCTCCACATCCAGCCCGTACTACAAAGACACCGGTATTTGGCTGGAACATCCAACAGACCCCCAGGCCCAGCCCATCTCGTGTTCCAGCGGCCCCTCCTGGAGAGATCCTCGCCGGGCCCCGCTCACTGTGAGTGTACCAATAGCTGGAGTGAAGGTTGGGCCAGTGAGACACCGACAATGTAATACAAACAAGAGAACTGATGAAGGCACATTCTTGAATTGTAGTTGTCCATATTGTGATTCTGACTCATAACTGCATGTAGAACATCATTTTTCAAATAGATATTTGGAACCACTATCACAGACCTTTTAGAGTACCTAACCTGCTACCTGTCCCAGTCCCTTCAACCTTTCTGAATGTACTATTCATTGAATGTTGAGCATACTTACATGTATATTTATTCATTTAGCAGCTGTTTTTTTCAAAAGCAACGCAGAATAATTACTATGCCACATTTAGGGCACTCTGGATGGGACACAAGTCCATTGCAGGGTAGCCAGACACACAGTCACTCACAGATGTGCACACAGCGGGCAGTCTTTTTTATAGTCACCAATTTGAATGCAACACACATCTCCCCCTTCCTTGGAAATAAAATGTAGCTATGAAGGCTATTATTAACAATATATGCACTATGATAGTCTTTTGCTTGGAGAGCAGCTCAGGCAGAAAATCGAGTTGCCCAGTGACAGTAAACAGTGTCAGGAGCTTATGAGAAGAGATAAACATAGAAGTACCATTACTGCGTATCGCAGTACCATTTCAAGCACTGCCTATGGCAACTTATAGTGCAAGATACACTATAGTAAATTCCATACAGTGATTCACCTATCTATACACCAGAGCAATGTAACACATGCATACAAAATAATGGCACTTTGTCATTTTTGTGACATTATATTTTTCTTTTTTACTGTTTGCACAACCTTGATGTATTTTTCAACACAGGATGCTGTGAGGCATTGACCCTAGGATAGGCTCCTGATGCTGTCTAAATTGTTAACCTGTATTTCTCTCATTTGTTACCACCCTCCGAACCCCCTATGCACCCTCAGTGGATTTCCGGCTCAGGCGCAGCTCTGGCATGGGGCCAGAGGTCACTCACCTGGAGCTACTAGTGGTAGTGGGACCAGATGTGCAGCAGGTGCACCGGGAAGACACGGAGCGGTATATCCTCACCAACCTCAACATTGTGAGTAGAGCCTGACAAGGAGATGGAGGGGTTGAGCAGGTCAGTTGTACTCATGATTTCATTGGATGTTCTGTGGCCTTTGATGTCTTTATAAGGCATCAGAACTGCTCAGGGACATTTCGCTGGGAGCCACCCTGAGGGTCCACCTGGTTCGCACAATCATCTTGACAGAGCCTGAGGTAAAACACCTGTGTCAGTCAGCCAGAGGGGCCTATGAAGCACTGGCTTTCCTACTCTGAATTTCTGTTCTTGTATCCTGCTTTCCAGCCCGAGATCCAGATCACAAACAATATTACCTCATCGCTGATGAGTGTGTGCCAGTGGGGGCATAGAGTGAATCCCACCAATGACACAGATCCCCTGCATGCAGACCTGCTGCTATACATTACACGGTAGGCTGCACAATACCCATTTACACCTGGTGCCCTATAATAGGTCTTCAAATAGGTCTTCCTTGGGCGACTCCCATTTATGTAGTTATCTTGATTTTATTTTGCATCTCCATTTAAATTCATGCATGTGACAGACGTTCTCCCTAACAAAAGTGCATCCCATATCATAGAGAGGGTTTAGATACATGCATAGGATTATTTAAGCACATGTTTGATACTGTTGTTTTCATAATACACATATTCCAGGACCTACTAATAAAAGTGACATAGGAAAAGAGGTAGGTAAAAAATAGTTGGTAGTGATGTTCTAAATTACAGAGGTGTCAGAAGTTTGGGAGGTAAATGAGTCTGAAAGAGATGAGCTTTGAGACCCTTCTTGAATGCTCAATAGGATTCAGCAGCTCTGAGGGACAGAGGGAACTCATTTCATGACATCAGAGCCAAGGCTGACAGGTCTTTTCCTTACCCCTTTATATAAATGTATGACCAAATTACCTAGCAAATTCAATCTAGTTTTCTCCTACTATGCCAACACTTGTGCTGAACACAGGTTTGACCTTCAACTGCCTGATGGGAATAAACAAGTACGGGGCGTGGCCCAGCTGGGTGGAGTCTGTTCCAAACAGTGGAGTTGTGTTATCACAGAAGACACAGGCTTTGATCTGGGCATCACTATCGCGCATGAAATCGGCCACAGGTACAGGCAATGTGGTGGTTGTGCAGTGAATAGTATAAACATAACTTTCCCCCTTATGATTGCACCATCTAGAACAGTAAGTATAATAAAGTTAGAAACAAAAATTTTGTTTCACACTAATTTTTTGAAACTAAGTTGTCATTTGGGTTAAATTAATGATGATAAATTAACAGTGAAATATACAGTTACAGTGATTTTGTTACGAGATACACTGTTTCTGTTGTCTCTGATAAATACGTCAGGGAAACCTTGACTCTTAAAGAACTGCAAATGGAAACAACTGAACTAATTACAGCTTGTTTGAATTACAGATGTCAATTATTTTTAAGATCTCTTCTGCACTTTGACAATATCTGTGCAGTGATGATATTTGGAATACCTTACATACGACACAGATTGATTACAAAAGAGTTTGGAAGTTATGTAATATTGTATGACATATAAGGTTAAGGAGGTTTAATATAAAATAATTAATTAAAGTTGCCTCGTAAAGACCCTTGTTTTGACCCTTGTTCTGATTGCATTATATATACCCTTGTTTGTATTACATTTTGTATTGCTGTTTAAAAAATAAAAATTGGGCTAGAAATGCTGTATGCACAAATGGAAATCTTTCTGAAAATGGTTGCTCATTAGCATTTTTCAAGCAGCTTTGGAATCAACCATGATGGGACAGGCAACACCTGCAGCAGCGGGTTCATCATGGCATCTGATGGTGGCTACAACAGCGTGGACCTCAGCTGGTCTCAGTGCAGCCGCCACCAGCTCCAGAACTTCCTTAGGTGTGTCAGTGAGATACTGATGGAAGTGTCATGGGAAACTGGGTGTAGGAATCTCCATGTGAATCTATATGTGGACCTCTGTGTGTGGTAATCTCCATGTGGGAACCTTCATATAGGAACCTCTGTTTGAGAATCTCTATGTTGTAACGACCCTGTAGCCTTCTCTGTATGATAAGCTTGTGGGCTGCTCCCCTAGTTCAAGCCAGAGTGAGTGTGTGAGGGACCTGCCCTTGCTTGGAAGTTCCCTGCAAGACTGGAAGCCAGGCTTGTACTATGGTATGGATGACCAGTGCCGGATCGCCTTTGGCAGCGCAGCCAGAGCCTGCTCCTTCAGCAGTGACGACATTGTGAGTACTGCACACCGTGCGTTCCTGAACTACCATGACTTAGCACTCGAAAAGACGTCTGTAATAGCTTGTCTCTTCATTTTGATAGGATGTATGTCGTGTGCTGTCTTGCCACATCATTCCTAATGACCAGAGCTCTTGTACTCGACTACTAGTCCCCCTGCTGGATGGAACTGAGTGTGCACCCAATCAGGTATGAGTCTACTGAGGTTCATCCTCAAGTTAGAAAGTTACTTTTGACAAAGGCTAATTATAAATGAGATTTTTTTTATACTCTTACTGAAAGTGGCATTCATAAAGCATCCCAGCAGTTTGCAAGGGTTATAGGTGTGAAGCATGTGACATAGAGCTCAGACTCTGCCCTGGACACAGGTGGCAAATGTTAATTATAGAACAGCTGAAAAAAAGAATTTAAAAAATAAACAAAAGAAAGTTTCAGGATATTTCATCATTTGATACAACTTGGGCACAACTTTCTTTTAAATGCTGCCTACATATAGTAATATAATGTTTTATTTATCATAAGAAATAAACTACACAAAAAGTCTCATTCTTGAGAGTTATGCTGTTTTGTATTCAACATGCTGTCATTCTGTCATTGGGTTTTAAGCCAATTTTGTTTAAAAAATGTATAAAAGTAGTAATGAAAGTGTCTTTCATTGCCAAAGATACTTCTGTTTTGGAGCAAAATAATAATCCAGTTTATTAAACGTAAATGATTCCATGACAGAAACCCAAGAGTGAGGAGTACTACAGAGCTTTTTAAATATTTCTCCTGTATTCACCTAGTGGTGCATGAAGGGGCGCTGTGTCTCCCTGTCCCAACTGAGCTCCTTCACGGTAGTCCACGGCTCCTGGTCCAACTGGTCAGAGTTCTCACCCTGCTCCCGCACCTGTGGTGGTGGGGTTAGTGCTAGGAGGAGGCAGTGTAACAACCCACGGTAACAACTTCCCTTCTGAGTGGTCTGGCAAAATCACATCTCTCACATTCGGGATGCAACTTTTTTATCATCCATTCATCCATCTATCAGTTATCAAAAATTACTTGTGCAGTCACGGTGGTACAGAGCTTGTCTTGGAAGCACAAAGTGCACAAAGCACAGTACATCTTAGACAGTTCATCACAGGGCATTCACATATTCAATAATTCACATTTACACACAATTCGGGCAATTTAGTGTCACCAGTTCACCCTGGAAAATATGCGTTTGGGCACAGGGAGAAATACTAACATGGGGAAAATACATAAATTCAAGGCATACCAGCCAAATTAGCTGAAAAGGGAAAAAGTTTAATATGCAGAATGGGACCCCTCCTGCAGCACTTTATCATCAGCCTGAACATTTAAAACAGAGTTACTGATGTGTAACTTTCCACTGAGTTCCTGTCCTATTCAAAAACAGGCCTGCTTTTGGAGGGAACAGCTGCAAGGGCCCAGACTCTGAGGCTGAACTTTGTAACAAGCAGGTAAAATTCCACAGGTTATGTTTGCAGAGGGAAACGCTCATTAATACACATGGCTGGAGTGTATGAGTACTCAGGTTGGACTGTATCAGATGAACAGGACCTTTACCATATTCTTCTCCTTTCTAAAAGTTACTTTAGTTCAGTTTCCTTCCAGTTGCCCTGGGAAAGGAGACAGTTATATTACTAAAGTTAAACCATATTAAAGCCAGTGATTTGTCTCAGTTTGTAGTTAAAATATCTGTTTAGAGGGCAATGACCAACTCTGTTCCCTAGAACTGTATCTCAGTCCGTTTGTGTGTTTTTCTGTAAAATCAGTTGTATTTGGGAGACCTTGGCAGTTTGATATTTATTTACATTTCCAGTGGCTCTCTTCCCATTCTTCCAGGAACATAAGGTTTTTAATGCTCAGTGTCTGTCTGTACTGACAAAAGTGCAATTTCTTTACAACACAGTTCTCTCTCTCTTTCTGTGTGTGTGTGTGTGTGTGTGTGTGTGTGTGTGTGTGTGCACGCATGTGTGCATGTGCACACACCCTTGGCAGCCCTGCCCCACGACCCAGCTGGACTTTATGGATGAGCAGTGTTCTAACACAGACTCCCAGCCCCTGTATCTGTCCCCCACCAATGCCTCCAAGTACCACTGGGTCTCAGCAGTGGGCTATGTGACAGGTCAGTCAGCTCAGGGGCTGCTAGGAATTTGGCTTGTAATGTTCCCTATGCCCAGCTGGCTCAGAACTAACTTGTAGTTCCAACTTTACAGATCCTGTTGTAAATGGATTCATAACCACCAGTTTTTGTGCCAGATTTGATTTGAGTCTGGTTATGACAGCATGTGATCAGACATATGTGGGTGTGCCCCTGTACTTTTGAGTTTGGAGGGTTTTGGCAGTAGGATGTCTGCATGACCACTTGATACCCTGTCAACATGCAGGAGACCTCCAGTGCAAGCTCATGTGTCGTTCCCACGGCGAGGACTTTATGGTGAGCCGTGGGCCACAGTTTGTAGATGGGACACGATGTGAGCCCAGCAGCTCCACTGCTGCTGGTTCTGTCTCAGCTTGCTTGGCAGGAAAGTGTCAGGTACAACTTGCTAATTCACTTCTCTTTTTTCTTGTATTGTGACAGCTTTACAGAACTATACAGCATAATTTTATGAAATCATATTGTCAAGGGTGAGTTAAATCTATTATAGGTTCCCTTTGGTGATTGACTCCATTAAGATCATCTCTTATTGGCAGTAGTGAATTGAATCTATTATAGGTTCTTTATGGTGATTGAACCTTTAAGGAGCTTCTTTTATTGTCCTGGCTGTAAAACATTTGACAGGTATGAAACAATTCAATTTGCAGCAGGTGCACTCAAAGGTTTTAGTGCTACTCAGAACTTGCTCTTTATTTTGTAGTGGCAACAAACATCATGTGCAGTAATGGAAGAGCCCAGGGTAACTGAATATTGCCATTCTCCTCTTTTACCAGGTGTTTGGATGCGATGGTTTGCTGAATTCTGGAAAAGTGAAGGACACATGTGGGGTGTGTGGAGGAGATGGTTCAACCTGCCGTCCTGTTTCTGACTCCTACATGGAGGGTCACACTAAAGGTTAGGCAAACCAGAGTCAGAATCTGAAGAAAAAACAAATTTCTCAACTGAGCACAGTAATGGCATTTTCCTTTTTTTGTGCATTTTGTAGAGTATACCACATTCCTAACACTTCCGCTGAATGCCACACAAGTTCACATTGTCAACACCAGACCTGTCTTCACACATCTGGGTGAGTACCTTCTATTAATGAAAAAAATATTTATTTAATATAATTTTAGCAAATAGGGGTACCACATGCTAAAAACAACTTAGTATGGTCTGGAAAAGAATAAATTTGGATTAAATATGAAGTGGTTTTTTTACTGATAGCATCCACATGTTTGTTTGTAGCTGTGCTAGTCCAGGGCAGGTATGTTGTGGCTGGTAGACGCAGCGTGTCCCTCAACACCACACATCCATCCACACTGGAGGACAGACGATTAACATACCTTCTCTACCTGACACCTGACCTCCTTCCCCATAAGGAAGAGTTATTGCTACCTGGACCAGTAGATGAAGAGATCCACATACAGGTGGGCAGAGAAAGTGATGTGCACATACACGCTCACACACAGACAAATTGTACGCATGCAGACACAGATGATTCTGTTCTTCTTGGGGTAGGTTCAAGTTTCATGTAGACAGAAGGATCCACAGAACACTGAATGATCACCTATGTGTCATGTATTGGTCTTTCTGTTAGGTGTATCGAAAGTATGGGAAAGAATATGGAGAAGCAACCAGCCCCAATATTTCCTACTCCTTTTATATACCAGGAAGTGTGAGCAAAACCAGAGCCAAGTGGACAACTCACACAACACCTTGTTCTGTCACCTGTGGGTCAGGTAATATTACTCATTGTATAGTCAGTGTAACTTTTCAATGCATTGGCTCCTCAATTTACAAACACAGAACTGGAAGTTTGCTTGTAATTCTCTCAGTTTGTAACTTAAAAGTTACTTTTACCACTAATTCACAATGAATAAAAGCTAAGTAATAGTCGTCACATTTTCTATTCATGGGTTACGTTCTGCACAAATATCAGATATAGAAAGAAGATTTTAGGAATAATTTTTTTAATTTTGAGTTATATTACAATTAAAGGTTAAAGTTTAAAAAAACTAAAAATGAAAAGGTGATATGGTGGTGTAGTGGGTAGCACTGCCACTCCACATCGCCTAAGTTTTTAAGGCTCGGTCAGTGTGGTGTTTCTTCTGGGTGCTCTGGTTTCCTCCCACAATGATTTGTGTTTTAGATTAATTGGTGACTGTAAGTTGCCCTTGTGTGTGTGGGGCATCCCATTTAGGGTGTACCCTTCTTGCGTTGTGCGCAGTATCTCCTGGGTAGGTTCTAGACTGCTGTGACTCTGACTAGGACAAACCATTAATAAAAGTGAGTGAAACTGAGTAAAAATAAAAATATTGCACCAAAAATATGTGCAGTATTTGTCATTGAACAACACTAAACACCAGATGTGACTTATAAAAATGTGAGTTGAATTGAGGTTCTCTCACCTCCTATTCAATTTGAGTGTGATTTACTGACATCTTTTTCCAAGATGTCAATGATAGATAGATAGATAGATAGATAGATAGATAGATAGATAGATAGATAGAACTGTTGTGTTGTTTGTAACATGGGAAGCCAATGAATAAGCAATAATAGAACAAAACTGAATTTGTTACAACACAGAGTTGCAGATAACAGTAGGAAATTACCTTGCCTTTTGATCAGAAAGTTCCCATTGTTCTGTTCTTATGCTGGCCCATGTCCAAATTGCTTTAGGAGAATATCATTCAAAAAAATACTTTTTCTCTGCTTTAGTAAACCTCAGTGAATTTGGTGTTAGTGGGAACATGCATTATGTCTTCTAGGAACCCAGAAGACCATCGTTTTGTGTGTGAATGAAGACAGTGATGAACACTTGTCAGAGTCCTTGTGTGAAGCAACCCTTCGACCTCCCTCTCTTGAGACCCCATGTCACCTTGTAGCCTGCTCCCCGCAGTATGGTTGTCTTCCTGTTCTCCCTTACCTGAACCTACATCATCAGATAGATAGATAGATAGATAGATAGACAGACAGACAGACAAAAAGAAAGAAAGAAACTTTATTGATCTCAGACTCTAACCTATGTGCTGTGGCAACTGTATACTCTTCAGCTGGGTGGCAGGGGAGTTCAGCCCCTGTAGTGTTTCCTGTGGTGGAGGTGAGAGATCACGTTCTGTGAGGTGTGTCCAGAGAGAGGGGACTGAGATCCTCCAGCGGCCGGCTTCTGAATGTCCGCAAGACTCAGTGCCACCCTTGCTGAGCACCTGCAGCCCAGAACCCTGCCCAGCAAGGTTCACATACTTACACAGATGTTTGCTCCTTTTCATTCCTGCCAGCTATCTGGATCTGGCACAGCTGCAACTGAAAGGCCACAAGTGAGTGATGTTGTGGGTGTGTCCTGTGCAGGTGGGAGGTATCAGATCCTGGAAAGTGCTCAGCTACATGTGGGCCAGGGACAGCCTCACGTGTGGTGTCCTGCGTCCGGACCGAGGGGGGTGTGGATGTTGAAGTGGATGACAGCCTGTGTCTGCAGCCTGACCGGCCTGAGGACCACCTGCCTTGCATGGTGGAGGTCTGCCCTGTTGGCGAGGATGCAGGGGCTGTGGTGGGAGGCAGTGCCATGCTAAGCAGGGCTTCCAGTTCCTCCAGTGGCAACAGCAGCTTTGATGTACAGACCCAGGTTCAGTGGAGGCACAAAGCAGCACTCGACGTGATGTCTTCAGCTCAAGCAGAGCCTATCTATGTGTGGAATTCTGTGACTGGCCAGTGCTCAAAGAGCTGTGGAATTGGTATGTGTGGTTCTGCTGGCCAGGTATGAATGCTGGGAAACTTTGGAAGTGGCTGAGCTGTCCCTCTCAACAGGGCAGAGGCAGGTGTGGTACTCCTGTGTGGACTACCTATCCAAGCACCAGGTGCTGGATATCTACTGCAACAGTTCAAGCAAACCTCAGCCTTACACAGAGCTCTGCAGCACTGAACCCTGCCCCCCTGTGTGAGTATGAGAACAGAAACATCCAAAATATTCTGAAAACCCCCTGGCAGGACATGTGTATTAATAAATTGTTTTCCCCAACAGGTGGCGCTACCAGCAGGGGGTGTGCACTGTAACGTGTGGTGGGGGCCTGGCACATAGGGTGCTCTACTGCTCCCAGGACACTGGATTTGGGGAAAAGATCACCAGCAATTCCGAGTGCAGGGGGCCACAGCCCCCCAGCAGGGTACTGTGCAATATGGATCCATGTCCTGCCAGGTAATGTGCTAACATGCTCCAGGAGAGACAGCAAAAGAGAGAGAGAGAGAGAGAAAACTGTCACACTGCTTCCCATCTCTGACCCAAACAGATGGAGGGTGCAAGAGGCAGGGCCCTGCTCAGCATCCTGTGGTCACGGTGTGGCCCGGCGGAGTGTGTCCTGTGTCCAGTTCCAGCAGGGTGAGGACAAGGAAGTGTCGGAGGACCTGTGCCCTTTGGCCCAGAAGCCGTCAGCCATGGAGCCGTGCATGGTGACGGTCTGTACCTTTGGTTGGGAGGTGCAGGAGTGGGGCCAGGTACGGTGGCACACATCTCACACCATCTTTATTTCAGAATTGTACTATCTTGATTCCATTTATCAATCTGGACAACAGGTGGTGTAGTAGCTAGAACTCTCACCTTACATTTAAAGGACCCGTGTTTCAATTGTACCTCCTGTTGTAGTACCTGCTTTGAATTGCTCCAGTAAAAATTTCCCAGCTGTATAAATTCTTAAATCACTGTAAGTACCTTAACATTGTAAGATGCTCTGGAAAAAACTGTTGCACAAACAAATAACGGTAAATGCAATCTAGATACATTTTTTTATGTAAAGATTGCTGTTGTGATTGGATATCTGCTGCTTCTTGTAACTGGTGCTCACATTCTGGTGGTCTGAATCATGCCCCCTCTTAGTGCTCAGTGACCTGTGGCAATGGAATCCAGTCCAGGGCGGTTTCCTGTGTAGGACCTGGCCACACCCAACCACTCAGCCCCCTACTGTGTATGCACCTACCCAAGCCACTCACCATCCAGGCCTGCCACACCCATGACTGCAGTCCCCCTGAGCCCACAACTGAGGTGCCCAAGAGACTGGAAACAACCCCTGTGGCTCTCGGACCCCCTCAGTATCGGGTTGCAGTGCTACCAACTCCCCTGGCTAATTCGACATACCCTTCAGAAACAAGTTGGGTTAAATCTTGCTGCTGTCTTGCCATGAGAGGGCTCCTGCCCAATGCATTTTGGAAAATCTTATTGCAGATGTAAAATCCATGTCTTTTCTGTTGCTGTCCACCGCCAGATGTGTGTAGGCAACTTCTTCTGCAGCCCTCAGGCACGGTGGACCTGAGGAGTGCAACTGAACGCGACTGCACTTTGACCATCGGGCGACCCCTGGATGAGGTCATCCACATCGAGGTGGAATCCAGCTCCCTGGACTGCCGGAGCAGTAGGTGACCTCGTGGGGGGACAGATGCAGGAGGGGTTAGGTTGAGTCTCTTTCCATGAGACAACAGCTTCATTCCACCCTCCACACTAATCATGCATGCATGTTTTTGTGTGCACAGGGGAGTTTTTGGCATTCTATGACAGGCTAATGCTGGTGAAGAAATGTGAGCGACTGTCTGGCTTCTCTCTGACCAGCCATAGCAACATCCTTCTGGTGCGGCAGGGCATTGTCAACCCACGCAATGGCGTGCTACTCACCTACCGTAGCCAGAAGTCAACTAAGAAGGGTCTCTACAGTGGTAAGTCAGCAGAAGTGAGGTAAAAATGGAGTAAAATGGAGAAAGTATATCACTGAAAACAGAAAATCTGCACTACAGTTGCAAACCCATTTAGAGCTGTGCGAATAAGATTTCACCAATGCATGTAGTTCTATTCCCCTGATTTAACAATGTACATAGTGATAGATCACTAGTTAATGCTGTTTGTTTGAATATTCTGGCAGAAACTTGACCTGCATAGAGCAAAAGTAAAACCAGAGTTAAAAAAAACATTTTGAAAGATTTTTTTTATATGGGCTCAACTTACCAGTATATTTGGGGCTGAAGGTTTATTTGTAATTTGTTTTGTCTGTAACTCCAAAGTCACTTTTACAAAAAAGTAAACATGAGTTAAAAGTTACTAATACAGATATCCCTCAATTTATTTGCCAGTTAGGGTTAGGTTCTGTAAATCTGAGACATGGCTTATGTTAAATATAAAATACTTTTTTTACTACAGACTTTTTTTTAAGTATTATTATCTTCAAGTTAATACAATTAAAACATTTAAAATAACTGAAATTAAACTTCCAAAAAATCCTAAACACTTACAGTGGTCAAGATCTACAGTACATACTACCAACACTGATGACCACCAGGGAGATGTAAACACTGGGGAGCTGAATTGAGTCAGTCTCACAGTCTTATTCTATTGGGGTGCTTTTTACTGCCATCTGTTGCCTGGATTTGTAAACACACCCTGAAAGGTCATATTTGCCTGTTTGAAAATTTACAGAATAGATATATAAAAATGCAGTAAAAAATAAACTGTTTAAATAGTTTCTTAACTAACTTGTAAATTATCCATTCACAGCACAAGGAGCCAGGGAAATCCAGTCCTTCACCAACTGACTTTCAGAGTTAAAGTTGTTTTTTTTGCATTCCATATGAGCGTGTATTTGTGCATGACACAAACCCATGCTGCACTTCCAGATTGTGATCAGCAATTGTTTGGGTCAACGGGTGAGATTGTGAACCCCACACAGCTGTCCAACTTGGGACTTCACACCTGCCGTGTTTTCATCAACGTCCAGCCTTCTGCCAAGATTGAAATCCGTGCCCTGAGCATCGAACCAACACTACATGGTAGCGCCTCACAGTCCACCTTCATACTGGTGAGCTATGTAGTTTCTGATATCACACACTGCCATGCAGGGGGGCACTATTGTTTGGGTCAAAGTGGAATTCCTAATGTTTATTACACACAGAAATTTTTGTAAAAGTGATTAAATTAAAAGTAATAGTAATAAATAGTAATAGTAAAAATAATAATTAGTATTATTAAACCTCTGCTAATTGCCTCTGAATTTGTCAAAGTGGATAAGTCTTCAGCAGGAAATAAAAGACAAGATTCACCATCCCCATCCAGAGTCCTTCACAGTTTTCCTTGTGGTCTCTCTGCAGATCCGAGACGTCCGAGCAATGAAGACCACGGTGTTCCGTGGGAACCAGCTGTTCCTGTGGCGCTCATCAGGCAGCATAGTGGAGATTGAGTTTCACGGGGGGTATCTGCAGGCTAAGGGAAGCTTCCGGGCAGAATACTCCACAATTGAGCCCTCATAGTTTGTTAAAAAGCGAAGTACACTTTATACACAATGTGCTCAAAAACTCTGTCATGTGCATAGGTGTGTTCAATGATTTTTATGCATGAACATGAACTATAGAGTATATATTTCCCCTGAGATATTCTGGTAGTTTTATTAAACACAATGTTTAGTAATTCTAAAATCTGTTAATATTAAGTAGTATTTGTTTTTAGACAGATGAAGCATTTTAGTGTTACAGTTTTTTATTGTGTATCTGCAAAACTTGGCTCTTCTTTTGAATATATGTATACCCTGGTATCCAATGGTACTTGGATCCTAAAAATGGCTTAAATACCAATAACTCGGGATAGTGGGAAGGTATTATGAGAAGTATTATGGCAAGAAACCCCAATTAATTTTCCCAAAATATCCCATATTTTCTAAAATACTTATTTCTGCACGATAAAGAACACTTTAAACACAAATTATCTAATTGCCAAACACCTGATGATAATTAAAATGGATTTGTGTGCTTATATGCAGTTAGTTTTTTAATTTTATATCTACATTACATTTCGTTCCTCACGATAAGTAGTAATAACGTTTAACAGTCAAATTTATTTTTAAAAATTAAGAGAAAACAATATAAAATAGAAAAAACAATAAAATGTACCTACTGTAATGGGCTGTAACTGACTGAACAGAAGTAAACGAAACTGCTAAAGCGCAAACTGCTTTTGAACACGGCTGCACAGGAGGCAAAGTCTGAGAATGTAGACATCCAAGGCAGTGATGCCATGCAGCTTTGCGCTCATACTCGCGCAAATTTTGATTATTTCTCTTGGGTGTTTCAGCTGTGCTTGGATATACTGCTCATTATCCCAGGACTTCTTAACTCAGATACTGAGGCAGGTATTAACATATAACACCCGTTATACAGGGGAACTGGAAATCAGGGGCTCAAATAACAGGATACTGGTGTGTGTGTGTGTGTGTGTGTGTGTGTGTGTGTGTGTATGTGTATATATATTAAAAGTGTCTTAACTCTCACTGCAATTCTTTGTCAACTATATATATAATATATAATATATATATATATATATAATGTAAACCAAAAATGTACCAGAAAACAATTAACAAAACATCCAATTTAAAGTCAACTGGTCAATTTGCAGGGACAAATAAAACTGTTACATAACAACATATATATGTATCAAAGTTTTTTTAAGGCAAAAAAAATCAGGATTTACTCCAGTAGCACTTGATAAAAACACTTCTCCCAAGCATTAGATGCATGTCAGTTACCAGAGACCTTTTACATACTGTAGAATTCTGTATGTTTGGCAAATGTGGCTGGAGCAGCCTCTTTACATTACAGATTGCTAAATTTTACATATATGTCTTAATTTCACAATATTAATCTAATATAGCTGTTATCTGTACATGGTTCCAAATCAGCTCCTTTAATCATTGTACATTTCTGCATGAATTCAAATACTGAAACGCTTGTTTGCAGATTTCAGCAACTTCTAATACCCTGAAAATGCTGCAAAGCATGAAAAAGATGGATCTTCTCAAATAATTTATCTATAAATTAGGTACCATTGTATTTGCCCTATATATCTGCCTTATGAGGAAATAAATAACTGTCTGTTCTGTCTTTAAAGGAAGTGCTGTCCTTCAACTTTCTGATCTTTGATGTGAATGATTCAAAAAGGTCCATATTTGGAGGTGTCTGTGTGTGGAGGGCAGTGGGGAACTCTTGTAGCAAAATATCACAGCAACTTAGGGATGACCTAGGGATGGCTCCAGCCCACTTGTAAGGTTCTTTCCATGGCAGGCTCCCACTGCAGCCTCAAATAAAGCTTAGTCTGAGGAAAACAACGACATGCTAACAAAGGCCTTGTGACCAGAATATTACTGGGTTAAGTCTCAGAAGAATATCTACTAATATAAGTCCAGCTAAAAGTATGAGAGGGAACAGCTGGATGTTTCTCTGTTACACATATGCATCTGATAACATGTCCCTAGACATGTTCTTAACCCAGTCATCGGTTTCCAGCTGCACATTCTCACAGTTTACAGCTCACAGTCTGGCCTTGGGTGTCTGTTGTAACAGGTCCCTCATGTCCAGCAGTGCCTCCTCTAGGCCCTGGGCAAGCTTGGTGGCATTGGTCTCTGCACAGCTGTTGAAGGCTGACACCGAGAAGTTGATGTGCTTCTCCATGGGATTGTAGCAAATGCCATAGCCATCTGGTACCGCTGGGCCGAAGCACATCACGCAGTCTGTCTTGGCTGAGACCTTGGGCAGGGAGCGACATGGTTCAGGACATTATCTCAACTCACTCTGTTGTCTTTGTCACATCATTCATGGTTCAGCAATATTCTATATCATCCGGCTGATAACCATGCTTTCATCCTATGTAATTTCTCTCCTTAGTGACTCCAGTACAATAATATAAAAAAGAAACAGCACACACATATACAATTAAGAAAAAGTTCAATTTACATAAAACATCACCACCTAACAACAATCAAAATATATTCCATTTAAAAGCCTTTCAGTTCAGAAACAAATGACCAGGAGATTGCTTGGTGACCTCTGAACTTTCTCCACTTTCAGTGAAAATACATTTTGATACAGGAGTGCACAGGATGCAGAATAAACTATTAATATACAAACTCTAGAACCATGAAGTGTGGGTGAAACCTTGGGACTCTACTCAATGCAAAAAGTGAATCTAAATAAATATCTAAATAACAATTTGTGACACTTTTATCAAAATATTCAAAGGCTCATCTCCTTCTGGTTCTATTAAAAAGCACCAGTACAATTCTTGGATCATCTTTCTGCATTTTAAAATTCATAAGCACTGATATTGCAACATGAAATATTACACTAAACACAATGTTTAATCGCAATCTTCATGCAAAGTAATGCCTTAATATTTCACCTAGGAATATGTATGTGACTATGATAGAAAGCCAAGAACATCCCTCCTCTCACACTGTGGGTATACCTGGCTGGTAGAGAGGTTGTAGTGTAGAGCCACAGCATAGCTGGTGTCCATAAAGATTTCCGGCATGGAGGTCAAATCTTCAATGGCCTGAAGTTTCAGTCCCAGGAGGTGCCGGTCAATTGCCTGACCTTGGATGGCCTGAACACAACAAAGTAATCAGAGGAAGGGTGCAGGGACAGATGTAGCTTATAAATCCCACCAATACAAAGTAGATTCTATTGCATAGCTTCGGAACATCTTGACCACCTGATTTTCAGCAGCAACTGAAATGTTCTCAAGTGAGCTTGAAGATTATTCATCAACAGCATGTGAATTACTAATTACGAGTATACAGGATAAGTTGACAGGTAGTTGCTATGACATGTTTGGTCCATGTCATCAGTAATGTCAACACAAGGCTCTGCCCACTTACCATGTCAGTGTAAGCTCTGTGTGCAGCTATGGCCTTCTCCAACAGAAATACCTTCTCCATGCTCTGTCGACACAAAAGCAAGATGATGAAGAAACCCTTTAACCCCCTTAGTTCAAAATGCCAACTTATGTTCCTCCTAGGATGCTGAAGCCAACCAACCGTCCTTGTGGGATCGTCCATGGCCTGCACGAATCGTAGAGAGTCCATGGAGGTGGAGCGGATGGTGTCAGTGCGGCCCAACCTGAACATCCGCAGGGATGCACTCTCATAGGTAGAACAACAGACGTGGTACATCCTAAGGGAAATGTACATAACCTCAAAACACAATATAAAATAAATAAATAAAAGTCAGTAAAGATCAGAGGTGTGTATAGGAGATCACCTGAAGTAAGCCAGCTGCAAGGCCACCTGAATAAATGCATCCGGACTCATCTTGTAGGACTTGGGAACATTCTTCCCGAAGTGCAAGAACACGATGACCTTTATATCCAGATCCTGTACCAATCTGAAAAAGACAAAAATCCACAAAAACACTGAACCATACTGCAAAAAAATACAAGGCGAGACGTTCTGAGCCAGAATTTGTAGCATCAGCCGCCTAAGTGGACTTAAAGGATTCCTGCAAGCATTTCTGCAAACTAGCTAATAAGCAGAGTGCTTTGATATTTGCAAGATCAAACTGAAAATTAATTACAACAGAATACTAGTCAAAATCAATTTTTGTACAATTCATGCTCAGAGCAAGTCAGTCAAATATTCAACTGAACAAGAGTAGTGCAATTATTTTGATGGAGCTATACATCTCTGTACCCCAGGAGTGCAAAAACAAGCAGAATAATAGAATATTTGGGTAAAGCAGTATAATACACTTTTGATCATACAATTTAAGGGTATTGACAGCTTCCTCTAAATATTGAAACAAATCATATCTACTTATGATCTGCTACAAGAATATCCCATGACTTTTGGGCAGTCATCGATGGCACATGACATGAACATGCCGTATTTGTGACCTTTAGCGCTTACATGTTCATGTTTTGCTTTGCTTTCTCAATGTCCTTCTTGATTTCAGGTGTGATGTTGAAGCGCAGTTTCTGTGGCATGGGCAGCGGGATCATGGGAGCGCGAACCACCTCGGACTTCTTCCTGTTCAGCCAAGACAGCCCCAGATGAGCATCATAGGAGGGGATGGTTACACAGGAGAACTTGAAGCATCACATTCTATATGAACTCACAGCCCATTTAATTATAACTTTGGGGCCAAGGAGAACATTGGTCACATCTCCATTTCTAACAGAGCGAATTAGACTCTTCCCCACCGTAGAAAGATAATGTGTTCCTAAAGAACTGTTCACAACACAAACTCTCATAATTCAAAGACATAATTACCATTAGTTTCAATGGTAAATTTTTATGTGTTCCAGAGCTCCAAAACTGACCTCCATTTACAGTATGCTAAAGTATCATCAAATACCATTAAAATGGACATAATTTCTTCAGTAGTTAACATTAGTCATTGTCTCCCTGGACTGGCAATTATGCAGTTTCCCCATATTAATTATTCTTTAATACTGCATGGCTGTCTACCCCAACTTGTTCAGCTCTTTATTTGCAATTATGTAATGTGTACTTAAAAAAGCGTGCATTTCCTCCCACAGTCCAAAGGCATGTGTTTCAAATGTATTGGGGACTTTAAATTGCCTGTAGTGTGTGTTACGTAACACCACTCCCAGCACTGCACATAAAGTCAAAAATCATGTCTAACCTTTTCACCTTATAAACCTTATGGGATATCTTACAGTAAACTAATGCTTTCACAAAAATGAATAAAACAATAATCTGTCCATTAACCAGTAAATTCAAGCCAGGGTCACCACAGTCTGGAGCGTATACTGGAATCATAGGGCGATAGGGAGGCAAGACATGCACACACTTTTGGGATTTTAGTGTGACCAATTACACCTTTAACCCAGTATACAAGTGTGATTGACTCCTATAAATTGCTTGAGTACTGAAAATTTGGATATCAGGAAGCTGTTTCCGTCATATCTTGTGCGGAAAATTTTTACTCCTTCTGGGTTCATCCGAGAAACCCCAATTAATTTCACTTTAAACACATATTTCTTAATTACCAAACAATTAATGAAGTAATTAATATGGATTTGTGTATTTATATGCAGTTCCTTTTTTATCTAGTATCGTATATTTGTTTTGCTCCTTATTATAAGTGGTAATAGCAAGTATGTAAGTGTGTGTGTGTGTTTGTGAGAATATGGAGTGAGAAAATCCATCAGTGTCAGGTACGTATGCTTTATGTGTGATGTCACCACATGTGCCTTTCCAAGCCTTATTTCAAAGGCCAAATATTACATTTTCAGAATAGTAAGTGGCCTTTTAGAAGTATAAAGAATTTGACTACACAAAACCTCACCTAGGGTGAGAAGTACCACTACTCCAAACTTTAAGTTTGTGGCTTGAAAAACAAAACTGTACATAAAGAATAAAGAGACAAACAAACAGAGACTGGATTTTGGAAATATAGAGATAGTTCAGTCTCATTACCACTATAATAGTAAGGCTCCTTCCAGGATGTGGTGAGGGAATAATGACAGTTGCAAGAAAAAGTATGTGAACCCATTGCAATTACCTAGGATTCTGCATTAATTACTCATAAACATGGTCTTCATCTAAGTTCCAATAATAGATAAACACAAGCTGCTGAATACTGAATATACCATTTAAGCAAATCATAGTGTAGGTTAAAAAAGTATGTGAACCTGTGCAAAAGCTATTTGAAGTTAGGTGTTCCAATCAATGAGATGAAACTAGAGACATGGGTTGTAGGCAGGTTACTGTCAGAGTCTGCTCTTCTTAAGAAATATCTGTTTATGTACACCATGCCATGATCAACACAACTTTTAGAGAACCTTAGAAGAATTGTAGAGATGTGTGAAACTGAAGAAGCCTTTGAAAGCATTTCTGAAGACCTGTGCTCATCAGTCTACAGTAAGACAAACAGTCTACAAATGGAGGAAATTCAATACTGTTCAGTACTCTCCCTAGGAGTGGGTGTTCTGCAAAGGTCATACCAAGAGCACAATGTGCAGTGCTGAAGGAAGTGAAAAAGAACCCAAGAGTAACAGCAAAAGACTTGCAGAAATCTGTAGAACTTGCTAAAATATCTGTTCATGTGCTCACTATAAGAAAAACACTAAACAAGAATGGTGTTCTTGGTAGGACACCACGGAGGAAACCATTGCGGGCCAAAAAAAAAATTGCTGCATATCTCAAGTTTGCAAAAGACCACCTGAATGTTCAACTACGCTTCTGAGACAATGTTCTGGGGACAGATGAGTCAAAAGTTAAACTTTTTGGCAGAAATACACACTGCTATCTTTGACAATGATCAAAACACGACTAAATCAACAGAATGGTTTAAATAGAAAACTACGTGTTTCGGAATGGCCAAGTCAGAGTCCAGACCTAAACCCAGTTGAGAAGCTGTGGTATGTCCTAAAGAGGGTTGTTCATATAAGGTACCCCAGATATACAGATTGATGAACTGAAAGAGTTTTGTAGGGAGAAATGCTCTAGAATTCCTCCTCATCACTGTGCAGGTTTGATCAGCAGCCACAGGAAACATTTGGTGGAGGTTACAGCTGGTACATTAGGTTCTACCAGTTATTAAATCCTTGGGTTCACATACTTCTTCCAGCCAGGACTGTGAATGATTAAACAATGCAAAAAAAATACAGTTTTTTGTGTGCTATTACTGCTATTAGGTAGCTCGTATTTGTCTTTTATTGTGATTTAGATGAAGATTAGACCCTATTTTATGAGTAATTAATGCAGACCATCATGTATAAACTTTTGCAACTGTGAAATACTTCTCACACATGGGGATGGTACCCCCACCCCTAACTGCTTTTCTGCAAATATCTGATTTTTGATTATCTTTAATAACAGCTTTGATGTAAAAAAGCTGTAAATGAAGAACAGAGCAGAAACAAGGACTATGACAGAGGTCAAGCAAAAAGCAAACACACAATCTCTAACACGAGGAAGATTAAGACCTGTAACCCGCACAATAAGCATGTATTTAGGGTGTTAGATAAAGCTGGTGGGAATACACACAATTTGTATATGCAAAAGAACAATTTCATGCACATACACATGCACATGCACACAAATCATTGGTTGGTACAGAATGTGCTGTGCTGTTCGATTCTGTCCCACACAAGCACATACAGACTGTGGCCAAATCATTGTCTGACTTCAACATACAGCAATATTACTCTTGAATATGATTATAATGTGATTGCTGCGGTTAGTATCATGACACAGCAATTAACTGTCGATGAGTCCCTTACGTGTACTTAACCACATGGTCCACCAAGGACATAATGGGCGGGCCTTCAGCTGGGGCGTGCTCATAAATTAGACCACATGACCCATCTTCACCAACAATAAACTGCATGTGACAACAAAGCATGGAATCAATATAATCAAAATTTATATGTGTGTACACTGTTTAAATTTAATGTGAAAAAAATTCTTAGTATTTATCTATTGGGATTGCAGAATAGACTACCTGTGGTTTCAGTACTATTTCGACTTCCTGCGCAGATAAATTCACCCCTTGCTAACTAGCATCATACAATACCACCCGTTTCTTACTAGTACTTCCACCTTCAGAGTACGATTCTAGAACCTTACTGCAGTGGATCCTCCCAGTAGTAGTGTCCACCCAGCTACCTATACACTGATATTGTCTTTACCGTGTGTCACCAGCTCTTGACTGCTCCCAACTTACTGCACAGGCAGGCTCACCTGCAGCGTCTTGTCAAACCAACGGTTCCCACTGTTCCAGCGACTCCCCCCGCCGTGTAGCATCTGCACGGCGACCCGCCTGCGGTACATCTCATCTGATGCTCGTGGCATGGGGGCATCCAGGCACACGGTGAAGATGCTCTTCTGGATAGTGCGTACTGACTCTTTGTTAGTTTTGTCTGGAAGGAGCAAGTCAAGTGGACTTTACAATAATCTAAGGAATGGCAATAAGGATGATGTCAAATATGGCAGCAGGGTACACAGTGGTTGATGCCTATTCAGGTTTCTGAAATGAATGACTGATTAACTTAAAAAAAGGATAATGCATTTTATTTTCTGGTAACATCTAAAACCATTAAAGAACTGCATAATTTCAGGCAGAATATGAAGAAAGGGAGCAAGAAAACAGCTTTAATCATAACCAGTTCCAGGAAAGAGAGTTAAGTTATTTCACTGTAGAAATGTTTCTCACAAATCTTTTTATGATGTTTTAGGCTAAATGAAGACTTGCACACTCACCCTTGATGAGGTTAGCATAGGCCTTGCCCCAGGTGTTGCGATGCTGAGATGTCAGGATGCCAATGGGCTCTTTATTGGTCTGCAACGAGGAGTTCCAGATCTTCTCCAGCTGCATGTAGATCTGATCCACTGTCAGTGGGGTGCCGTCACTGTTGTACACATCCAGCACAAAAAACTGGACAGCAAAAGAGAGCACATAAGTGAAACAGACCTTTTTAAACTCCACAGTGTACTTCCAGTGCCCTCCTCCAAGGGCAGTGTTAGGTGAGGCACTACCCCCTCCCCACAGGACACCTCTTGGATACCTGGTAGTTGTGCACCACAGTGATATGTGTAGATGGAGCTTTTCCATGAGCATGGTTCACCACTGCGTCCCTCTTGAGTCCGGGGATGCGACAGGAAGAGAGGATCTGGTAGTACTGGTTCATGCACAGGGGCTTCCCCCCTAGGAACTCCACAGGAAGGGTTTCACTGACACAAATAGCAGGGAATACATATTCACTACTAGTTCAGTTCACTTTCTTCCTGCTTGTCTGCATGAAGGTTGTGATATAAAGAATATTCTCATTCAAATATGAATGAGAATAATTACAAATATACAGGATATCTGTCAACTTATCCTGCATATTCGTAATTATTCTCACTTCATATTTGCGTATTTCTAATGCAGGTTTTGTTTTCTGTGGTTTTTCTGGCAAAATGATTTGCACAAAAATAAGTTTTTCACTTTTATTAGATTTTTTTACATGAGCATTGAATCATTGATGTGATGTGAATCATGCATGTGATTATAGTAGCAAACAGGACTATGTATAAAAAAGCTTCCTCAGCTAATTTTTTTTAGTCTAAAATACATCTAAATAGATGCAAGAACCATGAATTTTCTGTTTATTTGCTTATATTTTGTTTCAATTTATTCTTTATGTACTCAAAATAATAAATAAATTCAAACATTTTGGAGTCATTATTTTATACTTGCTCATTTTTTTTATGGTTTACTGGATCTGTACACAAACAGTGAGCTATTTTTGGTTATGAATGCAAATCTCACAAACATGAATGGTCTAGTTTATCATTATTTATAATTACATATAACAGCATTATGGTCTTATAGCATCACAATCATAGCAACACGTTCCATCACTGAAAGTCCTGGAATTCAACTGCTTCAATACATGGCAAAAGAAGGGAAAAGGACTTACTTGTCAATCATAGTTTTGAAGTCCAAAACTCCCGCAATGAGTTTAGCAGCGTATCTATGGAGAAATACCATTTCAGCACTCCCTTCTCATTCATAATCTCACATCCATGTATTTGAAAGCAACCCATTTAGCATCACAGTATATCCACAGCTTTACTAACACTATTTCATGGTGGATCTAATCCACTGTTAGCTACTACAGTGGTTGAAGGTCCAATGTTTAAGGTCAACTCGTACTCATTGGAGACCTGTTATACTGCACCTCTCCCAGCACCACCACCACCACAGCAGAGCATGTCCTGAGACTGAACCATTTACCTGTTTTTGTAATCCTCTAAAACCCCCTTTTTCCAGGTAAGCATCCTATTAACATGCACAGGTACCACTGTTTTTCTTTAATGTTGCCATTAAATCCCTTTAATCCTTGTTCATGGATTAAACGCCACCATGGTTTTGTATATGTATTTAATGCAGCTGGGCTTCCAGAAAATTTTTTTGCTTAATACTTGCCAGTGTTCAACATTGTAACTGGCCACGCATGAAGGTATGCATAAAATAAACATATTCATAAATAACTGGGTAAAAATTAGCCTCACCTTATTAGGTGCATACCTAAAGAGAGACAGTAACACTACACAATGCCTTGTTGATCACAGGCCATCAAGAGGAGCTGTCTGTTTCTGTCATAGACTGAGGGGCTTTTAATAGTACGAGCGCAAGAGGGAAGTCTGTATAAAGGTCAGCATGAAACTCAAAACGTTCATCAGAATCTGGTGATCGAATTGAAGGGCTGATATTTTCTTTCAAAAACAACAAAGGAGCATTTAAAGAGCTGCACCGAAGAGTCTCCCCAGAGAAACAGTAAAAAAAACCCTTTTTGTCTGTTTTTGCAGATTTTTTATAACATTTTCGTGACTCATATGAAGGTCAAATTAAAGTTAGTGCAGATGACAGACGTGTTTGTAGACCTGGGGTTTAACAAGGGTTACATCAAACCTTGCCAAAGTTATCACTGTGTTTTTACAAGAATGTAAAGAATTTTTAAACTGTGATACATCTTAAAGGCAGACCTTGCTGTAGTTATCAAAATAACAATTTGTGCAAATAGAATACTATCTTCTTCACATTACTCTCTGAATTATTGCACATACTAGTGGTTATAAAGCAGCTGTAGTTATGTAATGTTGATCAAAATGCTGTAGGTTGTAAGCATGTAAACAATGGCAGGGGCAGATCCGCCCTTAAATGTCCCCTTTCAACCTTACGGTTCCCAAGATTCACCTCATCTGCCCCTGTCTATCGTGGAACTCCGCACGTGGCAGGACCACCCCGGGGCTAGAGTAGACCACCACAGGCATTCGGAACTCCAGGTAGGCTGTTTGCAACCACCAGTCTGAGAGCTATACAGATAAAAATAGGAGAAGGTGGAAGGAAAGCCTATCAGAAGCAAAATGACAGCAGACATTTTTTTAAATTATTATTATTAGTATTATTATTATTATATAGCGGATTTGTCCAAGGTGTCTTATAGAGATTGGTTAAAACAAAGCAAAAGTGCTCAAAAGTTTGCTTGAAACAACACATAATAGTACAATAAGAACACAATTATTTAACAATTCAATTCACTAATTCACCATATATATTTAATATAGTGCTCTTCTCAAAAAAGTGACAGAACACACATAGTTACAAAAATATTATTTAAAAACTCAAATAAACACATAAGGTATGATGACCTACTGTTTACTAAAATATGCCAACTAGCAAGTGAGGAAAAGAAAACAAAAAGCTCCCAGTCCCTCACCATACCCAGTTGTCCATTTTTCGGGCCCGGCGCTCAAGGCCCTTCTGCAGCCTCTCCCCGACTCCACCAGACATTGTGAACTCAGCCACCAGCCTCCTTGTGTGCTCCAGCTCCTCAGCACTGACCAGGGGCTCCAAAACAGCCAGGTAGCGTTCGCACGTCTGCCTGAGCGGTGGCACCGGCAGCTTCGGAAGGCTGTCCTGGTGGGCCAGGTAGCGGAACACCACCTTCTTCAGTGATCCCGGCTTCAGCAGCCTGGAGGGCACAGCCGGGGCTGATGCAGCCTGTACACAAATAAAATCATACAAATTACATATAATATTCAACACTTTATCTTCTTGTCTAGAGCAATGTCAGGGATGTCTAGAGTCTATCATGGAAATGTAGAATATGAGGCAGGCTTCTACCTAGACCACGATGCTGGTCCTTCACAGTGTAACTTCTTAAAATTCACATCAAAATACGTTAAAATGAAAGCTACTTAATTAAAATAAAAGAATTAGAGGAACTGTCACGAACTCCTATTCAATACTCAGTGCTCAGTAGCCACTGGTGGTCGATTCATCACATTAATGTTTCTCAGCGACCAGCTGCTTTCTTTATCCACACAATTTACTAGCTATACAGTCAATAAAAGCTTAATAATACAAAGGTCATTTTAATTTTCTGTGAACTCCGGTGCCTCATGCCGCTGTTGAGGTGCATTTAGGTGTAAGTTCGAATCCAGCTGAGGGTTCGTGAAGTTTTTATGCTCTCCCTACGTAATAAATACGATTTGTGTGAAGTAGCATAGTATCTGCGACAGCATGATTTCTCACTTTTACTGGAATATCATAAAATTTTCATGATCTTTCACTTAGACAATAAAAATAATGTTTCTAATAGTGTCTGTTTCCTAATATAGGCTCTTTGTGTATCTATTTTAGACAGCAGTGTGTGTGTGTGTGTGTGTGTGTGTGTGTGTGTGTGTGTATGTCTGCGCGCGCGAGCCTTTGGATTATAAATAACTGGAACAAATCAAAGTGGACTGTATCTATGTCTATACTTTTTAACTTTTTAACCTTGTACTGTAATTTTTTGAGCAAAACGTTGTTTTTCTCCTTTTTTTAACTCGTTAACTTTATAATTTATACTGTAACAACTTCGTTCGTCTTATCATTATTACAGACGCTCTTGCAGTCTGAATATTAGATACAAGTTAACGATCTTACGCGACCGTTAACTTTAAGCAGCGAACATCAGATAAAAGCTCATTGAAAAGTAACAAAGATTAGAACGACAAATAGGCCAAAGTGGGACATGCAGGAACCGACCGGCACAGTAAGATTATTTACATAATTGTGAGTTTCTGTTTTCTTACCACGGTCCTGAGACACAGAGCCAGCATGTTCCGTTCAAGCCGTCCCAATCCGGGTTCTGCGGTACAACAACTGGGTTCGGAGAAGCGACTGGAACTTAGAGAGTGCCAAGTTCGCCAACCACGCCCACCCGATTACCAAGCCCCGCCCCGTTTTACTCACACCCCGCCCCTACACCCCAACGCAGCTCAGTGTCTCCTTTCTTTTTGTAACGCTAATGTTAAAAGTGTGCAGCTTCACGTGTTATTTCTTAAGATACTACCGGTAAAGGTGGATTATTGCTTATTTATGTTCCTAGATATTTATGAAACTTTGTTTTTTTTACAAAAGAATGACACGGCTGAGGTTTCCGGTTGTGCAGTCCCGTGTACACTGGCTCCTGGTGTTAGGAAGAGTCAAGTGACAGATTTTAAAGGACGTGAACTTCCTGTTGATTCATTTTTAATAGTAATTTTCTGCTGTCTATCTTCCAAAATTTCTGCTTGCAGTGGAGCCAATCTGAGACAATAGACAGCAGGAAAGAGCACCCAAGCAGACTAGAGCTGTTACACATATTAAATTGTATCATAAACACCTAGTGTTTATAGCTCCTCACTGATTTTCCTGAGTTTTGGTGGGCAATAGCAAGGTGATAAAGGGTGCGCGAGTTTATGGGAGGGATCGGACTGCAAGCAATACCAAATAGGAGTTTGTAAAGAGTATGTATTTTTACCTACAATGTTTTAAACACTCACTGGCCGCTTTTTTTTTAGGAACACCTGTACACCTGCTTGTTCGTACAAATATCTACTCAGCCAGTCATGTGGCAGCAGCGCAATGCATAAATCACTGGTCATGAGCTTCAATGAATGTTCACATCAAACTTCAGAATGGGGAAAAACTGTAATCTTAGTGATTTTGACCGTGGTGTTGTTGTTGGTGCCAGATGGGGTGGTTTTGACTATTTCAGAAACTGCTGCTCTCCTGGGATTTTCATGAGCAAAAGTCTCCACAGTCTACACAGAATGGTGCAGGGAAAAAAACATCCAGTGAGCAGCAGTTCCGTAGGCGGAAACGCCTTGTTGATGAGAGAGGTCAGACTGGTTTGGGTTCACAGGAAGGCTACAGTAACTCAAATAACCACTGTTTAGAACAGTGATGGGTAGAAAAGCATCTCTAAATGCACAAAACATCAAACCTTAAGTTGGGCTTCAATGGCAGAAGACCACATGGGGTTCCGCTCCTGTCAGCCAAGAACAGGAAGCAGGACTAGGAGATCGGAATTTGCCATAAACAGCACGACCCCAATGACCCAACCTGCCTTATGCCAGTAGGGAATCTTTTCCTGGCACATATTGGACCCCCTAATACCAACTGAACATCATTTAAATGCCACAGCCTATCTGAGTATTGCTGCTGACCACTTGCATCCTGTTAGGGCCACAATTTGCCTATTTTCTAATGGCTATTTCCAACATGATAATGCATCATGTCACAAACCACAAGTCATCTTAAACTGATTCCCTGAACATGACAATGAGTTTAATGCACTTCAGTGGTCTCCTCACAAACTACACCTGAATCAAATAGAGCACTGTTGGAATGTAGAAAGACAAATTGGCAGCATGAATGTGCACCTGCAGCAATTGTGTGACGCAGTGATGTTATCATGGACCAGAATCTGTTAAGAAATGTTTCTAGCACCTTGTTGAATCCATGCCACAAAGAATTCAGGCTGTTCTGAGACCAAAAGTATTAAAATGATGTTCCTAATAAAGTGGCTAGAGATTGTATATACTATAGGAATATGTGAGATTTACATTGACCCTGAAAATAAATTTAGGGACATCTGTAATATTTGCAATTTAGATTTATGATTTGTGGGAGAAAGTGACTTTTGGACTTATGAACAAAACGAGATATGAACCGACTTTCGGTCTCGGTTTTGTTCCTAACGCAGCTGAGTTTGTGATCTCCTGTGCAGTTCCACTAGAGGACACCAAACCCTCAGCCTTCTGCTCTGGGTGGCTTTAGCTGTCATAACCAAATAAATGAATGTGTCATGGCCTCTGGTGGAGCCACACGCTGTATGTGTGTCTATCATTCCCTTTTGGAAGATTCCTTGGGTCTCGGTGCCTCTCGCCGTCTCTATGTCCTTTTTTCCACTGCAAAGCCCCAGAGGCCATTAAATTTACATTTAGCTTGATTACATTGACCTTTCAGTCACCGCTGAGTGTTTTTCAAAGGCTGTGTGTTGATCTGAGTAATTCTCCGCAATTAGAAAACATGTTTTTCTGTGTGAGTGTGTGTCTGTGTTTATAGTCCATTTATAGTAGACTCACTGTATTGCCTGATAAATGCTGTCAGTTTGCTCCAGAAGTTCTTTGTCATAATTTGATGAGCACTTGTTTCTGTGATTTCTTAAACACACCATTGTTTCTCTTGCACTGAAAACCACCATATATCAACTTCATGCTACTCTGCTCAACAGTGGATTAATGACTCTAAAGATCAGGCCCTTAGATATTTACCTTATCGTTTTGTTCCTGTCAAACTACAGATATTATAGAGGCATGGCGACGTGTTAAAATCACACTATTTTTACTGATTACAAACATTGTTAAAGATGACACATTCTGTTCTTTTGATATTACCGTTTATCTTTATCAAGATGGCTACTTTGTCAACAGTGATGTACAATGTTAAATAATCAGTTCTACAATGTTTTACCCATTTACACAGCAGTGTATTCTTACGGTGTCAGTTAAGTGTAAATACCTTGCTCATAGGTACTACAGCAAGAGTCAGGATTAGAACCTTGGAATTACAAGGCAGGCCTGATCGCTACACTATCTCCAGGCCCAGCAGTGTAATTCTTGTTCTTTTACTTCACAAGAACACCACTAGCTCTTTGTATTGTCACACACCAAATTTATCCGAGGAAGGACATACTCCTTATGTTTTATTATGTGAAATAAACACATATGTTAGTACGAAACACCTAATTCAGAAAAGGAGCACAATGAATCGGCAACAGTGACTTCTTGAACTATAATAAAGGGTTTTATTTGTTAGCACACACCTCTGGAAACCAGAAATTAAACAAACATAGACTTTCTGTCAAACAGGCCCAGTAGCTCACTGCTGATGGCTCTAGAACCCTGATCTCATTGCTTTACTAGCAAGCTGCTTGCTTCCCACACTGCATGTCTATATCTTTTACAGCCTTATATGGTGCACCCTTGAGTAACGCAGCCTCCTGTCATGTCGCTGTGCTGACGTCAGCAGGTGGCACATCGTGTGCTTCGCTTTAGTGCCATTGGCTGTGACAGTCCCTCTGCAGTACAGTGTTGATTAAATAACTGAAAGGAACATGTATAATGTAAACATTAAGAGTTATGAGTTTTTACCAACAGAAAGGTGAAAACTTCACGCCCATGTGGTTTCTACACAATGCTGCTTAGAAGAGATGAGTGCTGTGCCTTGCTTAGGCATCGCCTGTTGGTGGTTCTGTCCCAAAAAGCCACCTGTGCAAAACACACATGTTCTTGAATTTCATAGTTGTTTTTTATTGCTTTTAACCTGTATGTTATGTTCCAGACAGCTTTCTATTTTTGGTTCCTGTTCAAAACTGGGCAGCCTACTGTAACTGGTTTTAAATAAATTATAAAACATAGATTATCACCAAATGTTGTATTACACATTTTAACCAACTTCCTAGTCATTATCACCAGTTCTGCATTTCTTTTTGGGATTTACGTGCTATAGACTTAAGTTGAAATTATACCACTCGTGTTGTGTATCTGTGTGGATCCCTGAATCTGGAATTTGACAGTCTGCTCTTTATTATATTCATACCAATTCATTTCTTAGGACTGGCCAGCTCAGACAGCACACACCACAGCCACATGAGATATCAACAAAACACGTAAAATTCAATGAAACTGATTTAAAAAAAAAAAAATTTATATGCTTCACCTGTTGCATCAGTAGTGTCCAACACCTGAATCTCTCAGGCTTCAAAGACTCTAGCCAATTCTATCCAGGTTTTTAAAGACTGTCTCTGTCTCACAATGGCTATGGTAGCGTTGTTAATTTCTATTTACAGTCACACAGTCCCATCACCATCTGGACTGAATGTTTTAGGAATCCATATTTGTGTTATTACGTCTCTCTTCGCCCCGCCTGTCCTTCTCCACCATCTCTCTGCCATCTGCCACTTGGAGACACCATGTTGCCTGACTGTCATCTCAACTGCCAGCCCCCTTTGTCAGAAAAATCCACCTCAGGCGTAGACAGATCTTTTCGATGTTCATCTGGTGTAACTTTACCAGACGAATCGAAAATTAAGCAAATTAAGCAAAATGCCATTTAGGTGATGATGTCTGACAGGGAAAAAAAATGACAAGGCAAATACTTTGTTTTATACAAAAAAGACTTCAGTCAAGGATATGACTTACATTATTGTTCATAGAACAGAGATTTAAGTCACTGACTCATTCAAAGGCTTTTAAAGAAAGTGGAAATGAAAGGGCCATTTGCCTTGTTCAAAACCCACATCTTCAAAGCACATCGAAGGCACCACACTGCAGCTGTAATTTTAAAATATTGTCTGCTGTTTAAAATAATTTCAGGAAATTTGCTATGTGGAAGCCAAAGCCCAATGTTATTATCAAACTAGAAGGGCATGTTTATCATTGTACTCTTTTGCAATGTCAGTACAGTTTATTAACAGCAGCTAATTAAAATTAATTTTAACCACATCACGGAACTTAAAATTTATGATTCATGGAAATTTTTAGAAAGTGGAACAGTTTTCTTCTTGTCCTAAAATAAGCAGTTAATAGTTTTGTAATTATACTTACTGTAATAGATTGATAAGGAGCAAATCCCACAACCTTCAAATAACTTCATGGAGTATTGCATTTCTAAAAGACATTTTTCATATTGATAAAATCATGTAGATTCAGCTTTAGATAATTTATTTTTCCAAGCTTTGCAGCTCCAATAGTTGTCCAACTGTTCATGTTACAATACATAACTATATTCCTGGTAGGTGTAGAAGGAAAGCCAACTATTCCCATACCAGGAGTCCTGCCCACAGAACCATACGGGAGTTTACTAACACTGTCCCGTTTCACATTGTGAACACGATTAACTTTCCCAAAAAGTATCCTTCAATTTTTATAAAGGATATACAATGGAATGTAAATAGACAAATAAAATGTTGCATGACACTATTTTCACCAATTTGCTGACCATTTCATACAAATGACAAATACAGTCAAATGGGGAATGGGCTCAAACTGTAATTACATTTGTTTGTAATTTCAAAATCACTTTCAATACTAAGGCATTGATAAAAAGGTTGACAATGCAGACATCGCTCAGTTTATTCATGGCTTAGGTTCTATCCTCTTACAACATTATTACAGCGGTCACCAAGATATAAAAAAACGTACAGCTTTCATCGTCCTCTTATTTCATCACCAGCACTAAGGAACACGACACAGGAGCTGTTAACACCAGGGAAGCAAATTGAATTAAGGTGGTCCCAGACTCGTCTTCTGTTTTACTACCAGCTATTGGCTGGGCATGGAAATGCAGGTTGCCCTCACTGCAGAAAATGACGAGAAAATGCTACAGGAAAAAATAAGGAAATGCAAAAAAACAAATGCAAAGTGTTGTATGTACAAACAGTCATTCAGGCGAGAGGCCAAATATTAGATGGGTTTATACTGCTTGGGATTTTCATTAAAGCAACTCTGTGTTCTTTACTGAAGAGTACAGTAGCAGGGAATGGTGCTTGAACCCTCAAGCTTTGGAAAGCACATCCATGTCCGTAGACACCATATCACTTCTGGCCTCATGTTGTCCTGTTTCACTGTCAACCAAGACAATGGACTTCTGAAAGTGTGTATAATCCAACTGATCCAACTCCAGGCTGAAAAACAGTCAACGCCTCATCTCTGCTTGTTTGTGTACATCCAGGGACTGTGTTTCCAATTACTGCTGTCCTTCACCCTGCAGGGTCCTATTAGCAACAATATGTTAGAGATTGGGGAGCAGTTTGGGGAGGGGGGTTCAGGTAGCTCCCTGCCTGGGCTGCTGGGACTCAACCACAGTTCTGTGGCACAAGCACTCTTTGAGCTCTTCTACATGTTGGGCTCAGGAGATTATGAAAAGTGGTCAAAATTACCTCCATCAAAAAACCTATTTATAGTCATGACATTTGAGAACGTGGATGGGGGGAGGATTTAGCTGATTTCTATCAGGCTAAATGTACTAAATAGCATGTGGTATTTAAGTCTTGGTAGGTCACCTTCACTAATCCAGCAGCTGTTGTGCATGCCTCACATCTGTGTGTTCAAACAGGTGTCTATTCCACTGAAAAATTACATTTTGATACTGCTCTGCAGAGGGTTTTCCCTTTACACAACTTACTTTTCAGATTTTATCTTGTACAATTGAATACTTTGCAAAAACTGATCATCTTAAGTGCATCTCTTAAAATGTGTTGTAATTTTGTAAGACAGCAAATTGTGGCAGGGGTCCAGGGGCTTAATACCTTATCCACAACCTATATAAATAAGTACATTTACACAAACAGTAACACAAGAATAAATGTCAAAATCTTTTCTGGACTGAGACCCTCCCTCACAGAGCCCAACTGCCCAGATTATGCAAGTATTGCTGTCTATCACCAGCTACATGGTAAGAGTGATGCTCTTGATTTTTCTTCTCAGATTTAGTTTATTCAGTTGTCTCTCATATAAATTTTTTTAATCATTACTTAATCATTTTCTTGCAGTTGTTTATTTTCATTCACTCCAGGTGTATGTATGTGACTGTGACCATTAAGACAGTTTTATATTTTTATCTTTAAGTCTCAAATGTCACTTCAGTCCAATAAGTAGTCTAAGAACCTTGCCATTGAAAACAATTTTTTCCCCATATTAAAAACAATACCCAACTGTATGAATATGTACTTAACTAGAACTAGCTTATAGTAAGCCACTTGGACAAACTTGTCACCAAAATGAATACATGTAAAATTAAATGTACATAACTTGCTTTGTTTTTTCTGGGTTCACAAAAGAAGGAGCTCAAAAAATGAGCTCATGAGAGCAGCATCTTTTACATGTCAGCTTTCACATATTACTATAATTCAGGTGTAAATGTAGAGCTCTTGTTGAGCAGGTCATTGAAGGGAATCGAACCAAACTGTGCAGGTCTCCATCTTAATTAAAGTTGAAAACGTGCTGCTAGATGGTAAATCGGGAAAAACAAATATTTAATTAGGCTGTTTGTGGCAGAGATTTTTTTTTCTACCAGACACCAGCCAGGAAAAGCAATGATGTGTTAATCAGCAACGGTGCACATTTCCTTCAGAATCCAGTTCAGCACTAGGGGGAAGTAGGAGCAGTAACTGCCCACCATTTACATTTATTCATTTAGCTGACACTCTTCTCAAAAATGGCTTACAATGTTATTTACACTAAATTATCCATTTATAGAATTGTGCAATTTTGTTGTCTCAATTTGTGGTAAGACCCTAAATCAAAAATGCTACAGCAGGAGAAGGGGTGTGAGCTTGGGCCCTTACCGGTTAAAAGCAGCAGCTCTAATCACTATGCCACCTGCTGGCATGACCCCTGCAGAGCCTCCCTGACCTGAATGACAAGCCTGAGACAGAGTACCTCTCCCATCCCTCTGGTAAAATGCAACTGGTGACCCAATCCCTCCCCTAAAACTAGCATTCTTCCTCTTGTAGTGTTAGTCTTTCATGCATCTAGTTCTGACCAGGGTGAGTTAATAGCTGGAAACATGGTATTTAGCCAATGAGTGGGAGATATAAAAACATGCTACCCCTAGTGAAAAAAGTGTTTTTGGGCTTTAAGTATCACTGCTCAACTGAGATATTGTTCAGATTTACATACATATTTACATATTGTACAAAATTACACTCCTTCACATTTTTCTAGTAAAATACACACATGAGGGACAGGAAGTAATACAACAGTTTGAACTGTTGCCTTGCAGTCTGAAGGTCTCAGGATTCACTACGGTAGCACCTTTAAGCAAGGTGCTCACCCTGCAGAGTACCCAGCTGGATAAACTGGTGAATCACTATGAGTAGCCAAGTGTGCAAACCTCACACTGTAAGTTATGTTGAACAAAGGCGCCAGCTGGATAATAATATCTTTTTCTGGGGTTTTTTGTCTTGCTTAGTGTGATTTATCAAAGGGCATCTGAAAAATTACCATTTGGAATTATTCTTATTCTTTCCAAATGGCTAAGATTCCAAATCAGTCCAACTTTATCTTGGATAGATGTAGTGTATTCTCTTTTTAATTGGTCTTCAAAGATAGATATATGTATTGTAATGACCCGCATCGGTGGTGTTCCTAATAGAAGGCAGAGGGAACACAAACTTTATTGTTGTGCAGCATGATTGACAGCTGCACCAAACAAGCATTGCAACACCTTCTCCTGCAGAACTATCAGACACCCAACACGGCCTCAGAGTCGTTGCCAAGCCTTGGACTTCCCACCATGGTTGGACATATCAACTATGTACAAAGTAAAGCATGATGAGAGCCACAATTCCATCCGATGTTACGGTATCGGGAGCAAACAGACTAATACATGTTAGTGGTGTTGCCCCACCTCACATGTATCATCATTGATAAATATATCAAAACTTTAAACCATGAAAGAAAAAAGTATCGCCATAACAAGTAAATAATGCCAGTAAGAATGAAAATAAAAAGAAAGACAGATGTACTCTTGAGGTGACACCATGAGAATGTCAGAAGATTGAGGTTCAGGTGGTTTCAGGCCTTTATGTTGGACTGATGATGATGCATTTCCTCCACAAGCTGGGCTGCCTGTCAGCAGGTGAGTGGTTTGTAAATGCCAGGCGCAGTCTGATATAAGACCTTTAATCTGACAGGTGTTGTGTGCCTTGCAGGTTCTGCTACTGAGCAGCAGTGCAGCCCCCAGACATCCGGCCCTACTGCAAAACAGTTACACGAAGGAAAAACAGAAATGACCTCCTGGACCTGGACATGTCTTTGAGGAACAGTCAAAGGACCACGATGGATGACGCAGATTCCTCTAAACCTGTTCTCCAGGTTCTCCAGTGGGGTTATGGGATGATGTAGATGTAAAATGTCAAAGAGGTATACAGCTGTACTCCACTACCACAACTGAGCAGAACAGATCCTAACCTTCTGTAGCTCACTCCCAAATATAAGCCAGCGATTAAACAACATCCATTGGTCACAAGGACATGAAAGAGTACGTCAAAGTGTCTGTAGAGCATGTGAGGCAGTCTTGCTCTTGTGTGTATAAAAAGTGCGTGAGTTTGCTTTTGTATGCGTGTGAGTTTGTCTATGCAAAAACCTGACTCAGGGCGAGAAGTACATGTCAGCCAAATTGCAAGAATGTGGCTTGAAAAACAAAGCTGAGCATAAAGAATAAATAAACAAATCAACAAAGAGAGATTTAGCTTTATAGATACAGAAATGTGTCCAGCTGTTGTATCGGCAAATTTCCCTGAGGGGGGGGGGGTCAATAAAGTTTTATTTTATCCTATTCTACGATGCTGAAAACACCTGCAGGAAAAATCTCTAAATATACTCCAGTGAGAGCACACAGGTCCTCCCACTGGAAGCTGCTAATCCAGCTCAACACCAGTGAAATTAATAAACCTCAATTTGATATGCTGATCCTGCCCATATTTGGGGCATGTCAAGTACAGTGCATTATCAAAATTAAATTTAATTTATTTTGCATATTCATCCATTCTATACAGAAATTCCAAAGAAGTTTTTAACAATATTTTCCTCCTTTTGAAACACCAGCTACCAGCAGGTGCTACAGGGAAAGTAAGCACTTCTTATGCTGTTGTGGACAGAGATGAACAGGCAAGGCTCAGCCAGTCTTTTGAACTAACTGGTCACCAGCTTGGGGGTTGGAACATGTGGCATATCTTCAAGTACCACCCACCGCAACAGCATATGGTGCAATAGTACTTGCAGTTCATAGAGCTTTTAAAGGATTTTCTCTCTCCTGTGGCAGATGCAAGAGCATTCTGTGTGTGTGTGTGTGTGTGTGTGTGTGTGTGTGTGTGTCTGTGTTCAGAAATTTAAGAATGCATGGATAGGTATTGCAGAGTTACCCAGACTCTGCTGATGTTTTTTTGCTTGGAGACATAGCATCCCCAACTATTCCCTGGGCCATTAGAATTCACCCCAAAACCACTCTCTACCACCATCTACCATGCTGGAGCCAAACCCAATGCCAGCTTGCGGAACAACTCATTTCGCCTGTGTCTCCAGCCTGCAGGTCATACATTTAGTCAGGAACCAGAATGGTACTGTGTGGACAACCCTTACCTGCTGGCTTTGCCTAAGTGTTTTCGCAAGGCAGCTAGCGGTCTTGGAGATGCTCTCCTTATGAGGCCCCAGATATAAGCAGACCTGACAGATGATGTAAAAGGTATATGCAAACATTCCATATCATCTGTTCTTTGCTTTGTGTTGTTGTGGCTATGACTAATTTGTGGTTATTTTGTTCATAGCTGGCATTAGCCTGACAAAGGCAAGATCCTCTAGGAACTATGGTGTAATGGTAGGGGGTTCTGTTTTTTCATCAGTTTCTTTCACAGCAGTCAGCTCTGATGTTTCTCTGATCTCTTCTGTCTGGACATGTTTCTCCAAGCAGGCTTTTGTAGCCATACTAATGCTTTATCCACACATAAACACACACCTGCTTGATTAATTTTCTGCAGATATTCCATAAGATTTGTTTCCAGAAGTGTTTGTGCGGCTGTTTGTCACATAACAGTTGGTGCCTCTTCTGGAAGGTCGCTGCTGCGCAAGTCATTGAAGGGGCTAAATGCCAGCTTCCATACTGTTCGTCTTCCATTGTCTTCTTTTTTAGCATTTTTGCAATATTTACATATTAATTTCAAGCCTCTTCAGTTCCAGTAATGAACCTCCGGCTCTGTTTCACTGGATCTTGGGTCAACCATTGTTGTTCTGCTTCCCAACTTTTACATTTCATATCTAAAGTTATTCATTTATTTGATAGACATCAGCAAGAGCAACGCAGGGTGGCAGCCAGTCTGAGGATTGCACATAGTATTACTTATTCATTCAGCAAATATTTTGTACATGGTGTGGACCTTTGAAAGGATTTCACTATTTAGTCACAATGCTCAGACCTGAGGAGTCATTTTAAACAGTAGGTGGGGTAGTGGTTAAGGGCATTTAACTTGAAGTAATGAATTTGTACCCCAATGCATGCTACTACTATAGAACCCTACAGCAAGGTACATAATGTCTTATTTATTTGTGGAAAAAATATTTATTAATTTAGCTTATGGTTTTCTGCAAAGTGACATAAAATTAAGCTAATTGCAGTTTTATCCCCATACACCATACAAAACTGTGTCAGTTTTAGTTTTCTCCAATGAAAAGTTACCATACTTACAGTGACTGACCCATTTATACAACTAAGTCATTTTTGTATCAGATCAGAGCCAGTAGCTAGCTCAAGGTTACCACAGCAGGAGGTGGGACACAAACCCAGGTCCTTTGTGTACAAGGCAGTGGCTCTAAGCACAATGTCGCTTGCTGCCCTTACCTCCCTGAATTGGTACACTAAACTAGCTATATAAATGGGCCAAACAGTTATGGATGGGTCGCTTTGCCATAAAAGCATTAGCCAAGTATGAGATTAATAATAATTAGATTCTGAACCCAACCCCCAGAACTCGGGGAAAATGAAGATGTTAAAAAGTGGGTTTGCTGCCCAGGGAAATCTCAGCAGCCTCCTTTTCTAGAATGATATTAACACTGCTTTTTTGTCCAGTAGGCTGGACTCACAGATGCCAGCTTAACTCCTAAGGTATCTCATAAGTTACTGCATTTCAAGGTTTACGGTTTTCGCCTTGAAATTTGGAAAAGGTTGAGACTTTTCTAAGTGATGGAGCAACATGACACGTTTACACTATTTGCACATCCCATTTCATGTCTTCCTGCACCAGAACCTGATCCATTTGCTCAACCAGTGCTGACTGAAAAGGCAGACTAGTGGTTGTCCCCATTCTGAGCATGGGGTTCTGTGGGGGAATTAATGAACCTCTCAGCTCCCCTGACTCCCAGACAATGAGAATTTTATCTCCCAGAAGTCTCAGTATGGGGTGTCAAGATGAGATGCAACATATAATTAGGCTGTAGAGATTGGGCTGAGAGGGCTTGGTTCACATAGACAGCATCTGTAGAGCCTAGAAGTACCACTCACAGAGGTGTTAAGGCAAAATAATCACATCTCTCGATTGTTTTAACTAATCTTGTCTTCTGGGGTTTATATTTGCCACTAGTTTGGTAGTCAAGACATGATAATAACGAGACATTATTATTATTATTATTATTTTTAGTAGTAGTAGTAGTAGTAGTAGTAGTAGTAATCACTATGTAGCTTAGTGGTTCCTAAACTTTTTGGTAATAACCCTACATACAATACTTTCCTTAATGCTTGTACATACAATGATAAATAATGACAAATAATCAAATTTGATACTATTTGTTTTTCATTTCTTTTTATGAGGTATATGTGTCACGCCCCCTGCACTGCCTGCCGTTCCGCCCAGCTCCACAATCGCCAGCACTTGCTCCTAGTTTCCCCGAATAGGGTATAAAACCTGTGTAGCCCGACACATCGGTGAGAAGTATTGCCCATGTTACTACTGAGCGTACCGAGCATCTCTCCCGTTAGCCTTTCCGGTATTCGACCCTCGCATGTCCCCAACCTTCGATCTAGCCTGACCACTTCTTGTACTCCGTTGACTTCTGGATCTGACCCTTGCCTGTGTGTTGACCACGATTCTGGAACTTCTCTCGACAATACAAGAACAACAGTGTCAATGATGAGAATGCATCCCTGCCAAATGAGAGAAATGACTTCTACACTCAGTTTGAGGACCTCAATACCACCCCAGCTATTAAAGCAGCACTTCCTCCTGGTGACCAGGTACTGTCTATGTCTCTAGCTGATGTGAGGAGGACTCTGGCAAGAGTCAACATACAGAAAGCTACAGTATCAGGCGGTCTCCCCAGCTGCATATTAAAGGAGTGCAATAACGAACACACCTCCTGACTCAGGCTGTTAATCCCCAATGCTTCAAATCCATGATCCTCATCCCAGTCCCAAAAAATCACCTATGTCATCCCTCAGTGACTACTGTCCCATCGCACTCACCCCAGTACTCATGAAGTGCTTCAAGAGACTAGTCATGCCACATATCAAGGTCAGCATTCCACTCCCCACTTTAGAGTTCCACAAGTATGCCTACTATGCCACATATCCATGGAAGACACCATCACTGTCGCAGTATACCTGTCCTTGACCCACCTGGAGGGTAAAGACTATTAAGTCAGAATGCTGTCCATTGACTTCGGTAGAGCACTCAATATCCTCATCCCCCATCAGCCAGTCAGTAAGCTGTCCTCACTGGGTCTGAACATCCCCTGTGCAACTGGATCCTGGATTTCCTGACTGGAAGGCCATAGGCTGTGCAGATCCAGGACAACACTTCCCACACCACCATCTTGAAGATCAGCACTCTGCAAGGCTGCGTGCTCATCCCCCTGCTGTTTACCCTTCTAACACATGACTGTGTTGCCAAATACAACAGTAACCATATCATCAATTTTGCTAATGACACCACAGTTGTGGGCCTCAACTTCAAAAATTACAAGTCAACTTACAGAGACGAAGTGGAGCAGCTTGGAGCCTCGTGCAAGGACAAGAATCTGTCTCTCAGTGTCAACAAGACTAAGGACATGATTGCTGATTTCAGAAGGACTTGAGCTGCTCACACTCCTCTGTGCATTGGTGGTTCAGCAGTGGAGTTAGTGCACAGTTTCAAGTTCCTAGGAGTGTACCTCGTCAAAGACCCTTCCTGGACCCACAACATAACCCATCTCGTGAAAAAGGCACAACAACATCTCCATTTCCTGAGGAGACTGAAAACAGCTGGACTTCTACCCCAATTCACACCAGCTTTTACAGATATGTCATAGAGAGCATCCTAACCTCCTGCATCTGATAGGGGAACTGCACTGCCTCGGAACAGAAAGCTCTGCAGAAGGTAGAGAAGACTGCCCAGTCCATCACTAGGACCTCACTGCCCACCATCCAGACCACCTGCAACAAGCAGTGTGTCATTAGAGCTCACAACATCACCACAGATCCCTCCCACCCTCTCCACCTTTTCTTCTTGCTGCTGCTCTCTGAGAGCCGTCATTGCAGCCCCAGAGTCAAAACCACTGGGCTCAGGAACATCTTCCATCCACAGACTGTCAGGCTGCTGAACTCATCTCAGGCCCAATCACCTCCACCACCACTGACTACATCCTCTGTTCATAGCTACTACCATCCACCACTGGTGTGTGACACTGTATCTTTGTGATGTTTATGCATAAGTGTGTGTGCATATGTATGTGTACTTGTCCATTTTATATTTATTTATGGATTTATCTATTTATCTATACTTGTTTGTACTACTGCACTTTTTACCCCTTAACCTTAATTTATCTATATTGTATTATCGTTTCATTATCATTGTTTAAATCTTTGTCATTCTCCTGACTTCTTCCCCTCTCTTCTGTGCACCAGGAACCCAAGGATCTTCATTTCATGCTGTGTTGTATACCTGTAGTATAATTCTGGATTCTTGAAGTCCTAGGATGGACTTTGAAGTTTCATTGATGCTGTACCTTTAAGTTTGCTGTTTAGATGCTTTTAGAAAATGTGAGGATTTTTTATTTCCTTCCTTTCCATCTCCCAAGGCTCCTAAATGAGACAGCCACACCAAGGATCTTCTTCCTGCCAAGACATGCTTTCCACCCACCCCCAGTCCCCTGCAAACTCCCGCCTGCCACAGGCTATGGAGACTTAGGACACTTGGAAATCATCCGCCCCAGGTTTTCCATCTGCCTCCTTTGTGCTTCTGGGTCAGGAAACCGCCTTACAGGAGCCACAGTGCCCTTAGTCTTTGTAAAAACCTCCAGCTCCACAGATAATTAAGGGTTTGGCCCCACTGGCAGTCATCAAACGCCACACAGAACCTGGTCTTGAGTTCTGACAGCGTGCAAAACCCAAGAGAAGCATGAGACAGAGCAGACTTTTCTGGAAAAGGTTAAGAAAGCAGACTGCTGTAAAATCAAACCCAGTCAGACACTGCAGTTTTATGTAAATGCCAGGTGCTTGGACAGAGCTTGTGGTTTGATTCATGCTGAGAGCAAACATGTACAGTAGAGGGTGTCGGAAGCAGGCTCTCCCCATCTGTACCTTCAATTTAGTTTACATTTAGTTTAATCCAGTGCAGCATATTTCACTGTAAACCGACCCTGCGCAATGTGTATACCTGTCCATCTACTCTGCTAATGGTTCAAAGTCAGAGAACATCAGTCCAGCATAAAGTTGCAACACCATCCCACCACATACTTGTCCCCACAAGCCCTGCTCTAAGGTAGACGGCAGTATGAGGGATCTTTGAGGTATTTCCTCTTCTCGAAGGCTGTGTGGCCACAACACATCACTCTTGTGTAGGTTTTTTTGTTCTATCCCTTAAAATAATGGCTTTCAAGTTGTGTCAAACCTGTGCCTTAAATACACCAGATAAGATTATGTCCAGAGCACCCCATTTTGTCCTTCATCTCCTTAAATTACCCACACACATTTATTCATTCAGCAAATTCTTTTTCTTCAAAGCAATGAACAACTCAGAACAAATAGAATTTCATTCAATGACAGATGAAGAGCTTTAGAAACCAACACTTGATTATGGAAGCACAGCTTGTTTGTCTCATATTACCATACAACTGTTATACATCACTCATATAACTGCCTAGAGAAGTGACATTCAAATAGCAAATATATAGATAGTCTTAACAGATGGTGCTGGGCTAATTTATTTAGCTGTCAGGAGGCCTGGAGTGAAATGGTTCTGAAAAGCTATGGGTTATAACTCTGATATGAGACCCTTAACACCCTTTCCTGGTTAAAGGGATTCAGCGGCTCTAAGAGGCCGCTAGAGCTGGTTTACACCACATCTGATATAAAACAAATGTACAGATTTTAAGTTTTGGACTTCTAAAGAGTGAGACATGCAGGCAACCAGAGATTGAAGAGCACTGTACAGTTGTGGAGCGTAGGGACTGACCAAGTCCTGTAGTTATTATGGCACTGATCCTTTCTTGGTTTTGTATGCTGTCATTAGCATTGTAGGAAGAACACATGGAAACACTCTGGCAGTTCAAAAAGGCACATGTCACAGCATTCACACTGATCATCCCTGCCACCATCTCACTTTGGCTACTTCCCTTGATATTCAGAACTTCACTGCCCCTGAAAGCCAGGTTTTCACCATTTTTAGTTTGAATGAGACCAAAAATAAAATCAGCCAGCAGCATGATGTGTCCTCATTCTTTCTCATAGGCCAAGCCTGAGCAGAAGTGTTCCTTTTTTTATATTGTTTCATTTTTTTTTAAATCTAATTTAACTCTATGCTATGTTCCACATGAGTCATTTGATGCACTCAAAAGTCATGATAAGTCACCCACTTGAATGCTGAGCAGGGGAATCTAATGAAAATTGATGGAAGCTCTGGAGAGGCTCAAGGTGTGTATGTGAATAGACTTTGGATTTACGCGCAGCAACATTTTTTTTTCCGTTTGGGAACATTATAGCTCAGAGTTTGTGTTTCACTAAACCACCTGGACATAGACATATTGTAACTGACAAGGGAAAGCATTTTAATTAAGCCAACTGTAGGTTGCGTAGAATAGAAGGGGAAACACAGATGGGAATGCGGCAGGAGAACAGGCAGGAGCTGTCATGGCCGAACTGCCGGAAGGTGGCTGTAGGCTGTAGGAAATGGGTTTGCTGTTAACAGGCGCACTGTTACCATACCCTGGTTTCTCAACCCCCCCAGCTGCAGCTTGAGGCCGGACTGCCTGCCGCTTCCTCAGAACCAGCTTGTCAAGCGTCAGCGGCCTTCCCCGAGAGATGGGTAGCTAGAGGACAGGACGATAGCTGTGCTTCTATGTGTTGCTCTGCTGTCCACTAGCTTGGCCCAAACAGCACTGCAGAGGACATATTTAAAATTGATAAGATGCCATCATTAGTGTCCTGTAACTATGGCTGTGGATGTCAGAGAAGTGATAATTGCTAAGGCTGGTCAATGTGCTAAATGTAACAATACATATTCTTCAAAAACAAAGGGTATTTCTGTTGGGTTATATTTACCTTGCAGAAGACAAAAACTGTTGTGCAACATGCCCTATTTTTGAAAAACTTTGAGGAGATCTTCTTGGGTGACTCAATAAATTACATCCATCCATCCATTAATTGTCCTTAATCACTTGTGCTTGTCAGTGTCATGAAGGTCTGGAACCTACCCAAGAATTACTGGGCACTAGGTTAGGAAACCATACCCAGGATTGGATGCCAATCCGTGGCAAGGTTGTTTAGCCACAGTAGTTTATTTTTATATAGCACACTATCTTGAGGGCAGATTTTGAGCATTTTACCAAGGGTACAGATAAAGCTAATGACAAACCATCACGTATAACATGTTTACAGGGGACATGTATTAACAGTATAACTACAACTTAAATGACATGGAGAAAAGAAAACAACTAAATAAGTGAATAAATCCTTAATAAATATAGTATATGGTGGTGTCATTAACAATGTATTTTATGTCGAAGTGATGTGTTGTTATTGTTTCAGCACAATATTCATCTACAAAGACATGTCATATCAAAGTCAGTCTGAAGCTTTAAGCTATTAGAAGTTACTCTAGAATAAAAAGCTCTGGGTTGTAGGCTTTTTTTACTAATTCATGAAGCCCCTGGCTCAGTTGAAAGGAGTCCCCATCCAATTGGAAATGAGACATGGAGCTCCATTCTTCATGCGGTCTGTGTTCCTACGGGCTGCCTGTGGTGCAGGCCCCCCATGGTACATAATAACCCAGATTCTGTGGAGTCAGAAGCTCAGCTAATGGCCACGGTGCTTAGCTCGGGATGTGTGCCGAGGCTTTAACACGCTGATCAGTGTTAACATCTCTGTATCAAACAAATGAGTGAAATTTTGAGCCAACCTGTTGATTTCTTGCAGAAACCATTGTGAGATGAGAACTGCTAAGATTTAGTTTCTTTTGAGAATCAGAAGCAACCCAGCATATTTTTCATACAGCTGGACATATCATCAGTACAATTTGTATTACCTACCTAGTTCAGTTCCTTACCCACTACTTTACTAAGGGTCTGCCATAGTATTTTTCTCCTAATAACTAATATTGAATTGTATAAAAGTGATTTCTTTATTTGATAACCTTCACCTATATGTAACAAATGTACATATGGTTTCCTCTCCTAGATGGCCAGTCCCTACAGTATTTTGTATCTTTAGCCAATCCTTTTTCTACAGGCTTACTTTATATTTGTTATATTTGCTTCTGCCTTGTCTGTTGATCTCTTGTTCAGCACTTGGTGTCACTGTGTGAGAAGAGCACTCTATAAAAATAAATTGAATTGAACTGAATTCAACATAAGGAACATTTATATGCTAAAGACTTCAGACAGGTTTCATTTTCAATTTTGTGTATAAGTTGCACAATTATTCATTTAACTCGTGCTTTTCTCCAGGATCATTTGCAAAGTGAGGTTTGTGCAGAAAATAGTGATTTTCCCATTTACAGAACTGGATAATTTTTATTACATCAATTCAGGGTAAGAACCTTCATCACGGTACTTACAACAGGGGTTATAGATGCAAATAAAGAGCAGCCAGCCTTTGAAAAATGGGTCTCCTTGTCATTCTTTCAAGTGGATTTGAACTGAACAGCGGGTTTCATGAATTACTAAAACACATACATGCATTCCAGGGGTACTTTTATAGCCTAACACCCAATAATTTTCTGATTCATGACCCTGCTCAGGACTAAATGGCTAACATATGGATGGTTGGAGTGACGCTCATACAGCAGATCTTGGTAAGGCAATGTCTCTAACCTCTTAGTAATTCAGCCACCTGCCAAATGATTATGGAGCAGCATGGTGCTGCACTGGGCAGTACTGGTGCGTCACAGCACCTGGGTTGTGGGGTTGGGTGTGCTCCAAATCCATCTGAAACTGTCAAAAGCTTGTATGTTCCCTGTGCTTGCACTGGTTTCTTCTGGGTGCTCTGGTTTCCTCTTACAGTCCAAAGATGTGTTCCAGATTGACTAATCACATTAACATATATATACACATATGTGTTCATGTGTGTTACATTGTGCTGAGGTCGAGATCAGCTATATCTGAGTTGAAGGAATCACAGCAGTTAAAGGCATAACTTACAACAACTCCATATTTCTGTTTTTATACCTTTAAAAGGGGTTCTGTACTTTTACTGAGGTAGCAAACAGCATTGAGACAATGTGGTGTGAAGAACCTATAGGGGGAATAAGGTGACACCCTTGTAGACCTGAGAAAAGAAAGCCTCTGACTTGATGGCTGTTGAACTTATTTGTCCAGTTAAACCCTGAACATCACCCTAGATGACCATGAAGCCTCTTCTCTGATCTTTCCCAGCATGAGAACTCTACCAGAAGGCACTAGGCTGCCAACCAGGAGGCCATTTGAAGTAACCCAACACACCTGGTGACAGATGGGCAGAGCATGTGTGGCAGCTGCCCATACCCAGCACTTGCCAGCTAAACTCCAGAGCCCCAGCATCCGACAGCCAGAGCATCATGTTTACTGTCATCTGTCTCTCTTAACACCAACGAATCATGCTTCCATAATCAACCCTGCCCTCCCACACACCTCTCAGCACCACTACCATTTCTCCTCAGGTGAACTTTGCAGTTCCGCCCTAGCGCTCCTGCTTCACCAGGTGGGCGTGCAGGTCCATGTGTGACTCAGGTTGGAGAGGCAGCACGAGTGTGGACATCTGCAGCACTGTGTGTGTGTGTAACATCCATGAACACAGCAAACACAAAATACAATGACTCGATGTAAATGGTGAGCAATATTTTGGATGAAAGACAACAGACATGGAACCCATGGAGGAATTACATGACAGAGCTCTTGCTGTGGATGCCACCCAGTGAACTGTGGTTATTTTTTAAAATTATTTAGTCATCTTTTCCAGGCACTGCTGCTGGGAGCAGAAGACTGCAAGGCTGTCTGCACTGCATACTAACAGGAAGGTGGAGTCTGGGCCAAGCCTTCGCCAGGACGCAATGGGTGGCTCTTTGCCAGGATGTTACGGACAATAGGCAATGAATGCTAATGGAGCAGGGCTGACCACACTGCAGCCACTGACCCGCATCCCGCCCATGCCGGGACCCACCCCTAAACTTTGGCAGGTAGAAAAGGTCGGCTGCTGTGAAGCCATGTTGTTCCATGTTTGAACAAATGATTCAGGTAAGTACAAACCCATATGGTATGTAAATTAGCTAGGATTGTGCGTGTACACAGAATACTCAATAAGGCTCTGCATCTCAAACGGCTCATTCGACTCCCTCCCAAGGCAGCTGGGGGGTAGATTTAGGTGCTTTTGTGACAAGCCCTGGTTACAGAAAATGATCACGGGGCAGATTTATCAAGCTTTGACACAAGTGCAAAATTTGCAGAGGAGTAAAAAGCAGAATATTACAGAATTAGTTCACAGAGCACTGATCAGAAAGACTTTCAGCATGATGTCGATTATGAAATTATTTATATGTCTGTCCATACATGAACAAGAACAACTGCTTGGGCTGTAGCGTTTTCACTGGCTGGTGCACATCTGTACGCTGAGCTGTACAATGAATGAATGAACGAGTCAACAACTGTAAATGTAACGTAAATGAAATTTCAAATGACTAGGAACCTTCACTTTTAATAGTGAATGAAATGTCAAAAAATATTTTCCAATCTCTCTCAGCCAGCAACATGCCAGTCAAAGGGCAAAGCTCTTGAGCTGCTTAAAAATCTTGGAAGGATGTTACAGAGTTATAAAGTTAGGCCATAAGTAAAGAGCAATAGTTGGCATAGTGGTTAAATGTCAATTTCTATCAAAGCACATAGGTTTTAATCCCACTGATCAATGTACTTACTCTCAATTTCTAAAGATTACTCATCTGTATGAATGAGTAAATCATTGAAGGAATTTAGTGTACAAAAACTAACAGTACAAGTTGCTGTGGAAAAAAGTGCCACGCAACCGTGAAATAAAGTCAGTTATTGTTGTGAAAAGCGTAATCATGTACAATATGTTGTTCACATATATGATGTTTCATTCTGGAAACAATAGAAATCATGCAGGCACTGATAATTTTTTTTTCTGAACTATCCTTTTTGTCTTTTTGTTTTGCATAACTTCCTAACAATATTAATAGGCTGTTTTCTTTTTTAAATGCAACATTTTTTAAATGTATGTTTAGTTGGTGGGACTTCATTCTTGTGAATGTCAGTTCTCCTAACTCATGTCATGTTTCATCTGGATCCCCTGTCAAGTGTTAGGAGAACCACATGCTGAACAGTCCCCCTTTAGATGCCTCTTTACACAACACACACATTGCCTTTTGGGAACCGCTTTTTGTGCCTATTGGCCTTGAATTAACATGAGAACAAGAGCATAAGTCAATAACCCGAAATGCAACTAATTCAGATTGTTGCTGACAGCTCTGGAGGGCTGAAGGTACCAGATGTTTGAATTGAGATAAGAAAGGATGTTATATAAAAAAGATTTATAAGCCAGAGAACGTTGCTGTCAGTGGGAGTTGTGAAAAGATCTTTGCACCAATCACACCATCTTATTATCATAACAGGCGAGTATGGTATGAATCATACCTGCCGAGGGAAAAATATACAGTTATGAAATTTTTCACTGTGCCCAATAGGTTATTATTATCTATATTACAAAATTCTATTAGATTAGAAGCATTTGTTTACAGTACCTTTTCCTATTAACAAGTCAAGTAACAATATTGATGATATTGATATTGATCTTTTCAATGCCCTATTTTTTCAGTTTTGTATTACTAACAAACTGTAGGATATCTGAACAAAGCACATTCGTTGACATGTAAAACAGCAGGCTCTGCCGATGTCACACATGGGTTTGAATGTGGGTCATGGGTATGGATGTGGGTTCCGTTCCAGTTCAGTTGTATGTTCTGTTTGTGCTGGTTTCCTCTGGGTGCTCTGGTTTCCTCCCAAAGGTGAAAGACACATGTTTCAGGTGGACTAGTGACAGTGTCTGTATTTATGTTACATTGTGCCGTTGTGTGGATAAGTAAACAATTGTTAACAGCTTAGTGCTGTGTATCTTACAATGTAAGTAGTGCCTGGAAAAGGTGTCAGTTGCTTTGAATTCATAAATAGAATCCCTTTTCAAAACAGCATTCTAAAACTGATTTTAAAATTTTTAAACCTTCAACTAGGAGCCACATCAATAGTCATACCAGCATTACCAGTGAATTCTCATCAATCTCAGACAATATTAGAACACATGAGCAAAAAAATATCACTGATATACAGACTGTCCTTGACTTACAACGTACTAGACATAAGACAGGCTTGCACTGACAAAAATCAATGACAATAGTAACATTAATTGCTAGGTTATGTCCATCATGCCCATTGTTCTAGGTGGGGCATCCAGGGTAGATCAAAAGATAAACACCATTGTTTTTCAGTCCTTTTTGTTGTTACATTTCTCTATTTGTTTATTTCTCTATTGTTATATTTCTCTGTTTGTTCTCTATGTGTTCTTTTAGTGAGGAAACTGACCTTCTATTGACTGTAAGGGGAAGGGGTTAGAAACAGACTGATTTTCTAATAATTAGTAAATAAAGTCAGTTGCTATTAATCATGAGGCATCTGCTGCAGCATTATTTTGACTGTTAGTCTGTGGCAGACAGAAGTTTATTATTCCTCTGCACATACCTAGTGGCATGGCCATCTGGTTAAGCGTAAGTTTAAGTAATCTTATATGACTGACTGAAACCTATAACTCAACAAAGACTGCAAGTTATAAAAACAAATCCTGTCATGTTTGTAACAGCCAGTACTAATTCAACAGACCTAAAAACATAGTGTACTAGGATTTGTTCACTAATAAATTTCTTTCTTGTGTGTGTGTGTGTGTGTGTGTGTGTGTGTGTAGTTTCCCTGCAATAGACTAGTATCCCATCCAGGGTGTACCATGCTTTTCACTGGACAAGAGGTTATGGATAACAGATGGATGGGTGGATGAATAGTCAGTGCCAAAGGGGAGAGTGAGATATTTTATTGACAGCAGATCAGAATTGTGCAACAATTTAAAATCTGTCACATTTCAACTGCAAATATCTAATCAAGGTTAAATAAGCAAAAGTGCAGTAGTTTAAATCTAATAAATACGCCTGACTACCGTAAAAAGTACTGCACCACACTATTTATTGTTCCCTGTATTTTTCCAAAAACCGAGTTTAAAAAGCCCAAAAATCCTTAAGCTTTTAAGCTGATGTGTTCAGTGTAACAGTGGTTTTTCAAAACATCCCTGCAAAATATACACTCTTTACTGGAGACAGAAGACATTTTAATTGTTAAAAAATGTTACTTAACTCATACATATATTGTATTTGGCAGACCAAAAGTAGAAACAAAAGGATGCCTCCACTGAAAGTGGGCAGGAATAAATAGTAGATCATGTCATTTGTTTAATATTACTGCACTCACTGTGTTTGCGTAAGAACTTATGAAAATATCGAAAAAGGAAAAAACTAAAATGGGAAGGTCTGTAAAGTCCCATGAAATCCTTGAGCTGTAGCGACATAGCCATAGATATGTGTGGTGTTGACTGACATTGTGACCCATAATACATTTGCTGATTTACTGGTTTTAAAGTACCCAGTGTAAGGCCTCAGCTTACCCTGTGTCCGGTACTGTTCAACCTAAATGATAAATAAGTGTTCAGACAACGTCCAAATCTCTCACCTTAGATTCTACCAGTGCAGATATTTCAAAGGTGTTATCCCCAGACAATGACTTTTGCATCAGCTACTTGATCTGTTCATCTCATATAGGAGCCATGAGCTCCACATTCCACATAAACAGCCGGAGTAACATCCCACACAAGCGCCCGCCCTCACTCGCTTTCTTCAAGCGGAGCTCAGGAAATTCAATACCTCTCCCACACTGCAGTAATAAAATAATCCCTCACAGAGAATGGCTCATGCGAAATCAGCTGTGAAAGGACGAGGCTGCTGCAGCACAGCACAGCAGATGACCCCATCAAGGAAAGGCCTTAGGAAAAGGCAAGTTTTAGAAGTCCAGGGTGGCGGGTTGGCCCTGCCTGGCTTGACTATGTCATTTGTACCCTTTATCCCTCAGAGGAACTATACCTACCCTTGTGTTTCTCCCAATTTAGTGAACATGTGCAAAAGTCTAGGTGATACTGGTCGTCCAGCAGAGTACAGTGAAAGCAAAAAATGAGATCTGTTCAGCTGGAAGCAGGTGCTGTAGTGGTTAGAGCACCTGCTTTGACCAGAAAAAGCCCAAGTTTGAATCAGACCACCTGCTGGAGTACCATTTATCAGCACACTTACCTTGAATTGATACAGTAAAAATGAGCCACCTGTGTAAATGGGTTAAATCACTGTAAGTTTCTTTGGAGACACATAATAAACTTGTAAAAATGGACCCAAAGTTTATAGTTCATACTGTAGTCCAAACCTCCTTCTGAGTTGGTGCGAAGCCATCTTCATAAAAAAATCAGGGTGTTTTCACACATCGGACTCAAGGTGTCAGGCCATGCTGACGCAAAGACTTTAATCCAGAAATGTGGCAAGGCTTCAGCTTTATTGCTAACACTTGTTCCTATCAAAATAACATAAGAAAGTGACAAACAGATTCAGTATAAGTCACAAAGATGTGGTCTATGACTGGCAATTTTTTATTTACATAGTTTTTAACCTCTTAATTTCTAAATTCCCCACAGTGGAGCTCTGATCTTGACTTTAAAGTGGTACAGTGAATCCAGTTGGAGCCATGTACTGACAGCTGAGAGAGAGCAATTAGGTCCTGGGGACATCTGGATCTCCCAAATGCACAATTTGTCCAGTTACACACTTCTGCAGTCCTGCTGTCTTTTCATTAATTTATGAGTGTCTAAATATACACCCGTCTGCTCTGTAAAAATGTAAATGCCTGATGTTTCTTCTGGAAGCTTCAAGATGTCTCTTATTATCCAGGGTCTTCACAAAAAGTTGTTATTTAATTTGTTATTAAAAGATAGCAAGGAAAGCAAGGATTTGTACTTGTCCCCCCTCACAAAGGGTTCAAAATCAAAAGTCCATCAGTTCTCACTCTTGGCCCTGGTGTGGTGGAATGAACTCCTTCTGTCCCTCAAAACTTCTGAATTCCTTGTAGCATTGGAAAATACTTTAAAAACTCACCTCTTTCCCAACTACTTCTGTCCAAAACTCCCGACAACTTTGATAGTCCTCCACAGCCTACACAGTTACTTTTATCTATCTATCTTCCTAGTTGTGCAGTGCTTTGCCAAAGTGTTCAAAACCCTTACAAGTTATCGACATCGCCTGGATTATAAATTATACTTACACATACTTTTTTCAATCAGTATTTTTTATTGTGAACTCATATGCTCTAACACTAAATTGTCAGAGCCAAAATAAGTTATTCATGTGTAGATATTTTAATCAAAATGAAAAACTGAAATATGCTATTTGCACAAGTATTGAAACCCCTGAGCTCTGGAAAGTCCAAGTTTACAGAGGGAAAAACTGCTCTCTAACAAGGACACAATTGTCTCTTAATTGGATATAATTGGTGCCTACCTGTAAAACAACCAGATTTTCTACATAAAAAACAACTGTTTTAAGGATCATTGGTGAGGTTGTGAACCTGAAGTAAAGATGTGAGAATTAAGACTAAAGAACATACTAGAAAACATGGATAGTCAGAGAAACACATACAGTACTGTGCAAAAGTCTTAGGCACCTGTGGGAAAAATGCTGTAAAGTGAGGATGGTTCCAAAAATAATTCCATGAATATTTATTAATCAAAAAACCTTCTAAAAAGTGCAGTAGACAAAAAACCTCAATCAAATCACTATTTGGTGCGACCACCCTTTGCCTTTAAAACAACATCAATTCTCTTATGCAAACTTGCATGCAGTTTAAGGTAGAGGTTGGTAGGTTCTTCCAAACATTTTGAGGAACTGGCCACAGTTCTTCTGCAGACTTTGACTGTCTCTGCATGTCCTCCCAGACTGACTTGATCATGTTGAGATCAGGGCTCTGTGGGGACCATACCATCTGTTGCAGGATTCCTTCTTTTTGCTCAAGATAGTTCTGTATGACTGAGACTGGGTGTTTGAGGTCATTCTCAGGCTGCAGAATGAATTTGGGACCAATCTGAAACCTCCCTGATGGTAGATAAGAATCTACCTGTACTTCTCAATAGAGATCGAAGTTGCATGCCTAAGACTTTTGCACAGTGCTGTACATTGGGAAAAGGGTACAAAATAATTTCTATGTCCTTGGATCTCCCACTTTGAACTGTTGGATCAATAAGCAGGAGGTGGAAGCTGCATCACACCATCCTGACACTGCCTAGACAAGGCTGACCCTCAAAACTCAGTGTACGAGCAAGATATAGACTTGTGAGGGAAGCCACAGAGAAGCCAATAATCACTCTGAAAGAGCTACAGAGGTCAGTAGAGGAAAGGTGCATCAGTCTACGCTGTCAGGAGCACTGGATAAAACTGGCCTGTATGGGAGGGTGTTAAGAAAGAAGCCATTAGTGGAACAGAATCATATTAAACCTGTGTGGAGTTTTTCAGAAAACACGTGAATGTCCCAAAATGTGGGAAAATGTTTTGTGGTCAAATGAGAGTAAGATGGCGTTTTCTGAGAAAAACTCAAAGCACTGTGTGTGGTACACACCTAACACTGCTAATGTCTCAAGAAACACCATACCTACAGTGAAGTATGGCGGTGGCAGTGTCATGCTGTGGAGTTGCTTTTCAACAATAGGGATGGTGGCATCTTGTCAAAGTTGAAGGAAGAATTGATGGAGCAAAGTACAGGGAAAAAGTGCAAGAGACCCTGTTTCAGTCTGCTGAGAAACTGAAGTTTGGGTTCACTTTTCAGCAGGACAATGATGCCAAGCACAAGGCCAAAACAGCACTGGAGTGGCTCAAAAACAAAAAGGTGAATGTTCTACAGTGGCCAAATCAAAGTATTGACCCCAATACCACTGAGAATCTTTGGCCTTTTTGAAAATTGTGCTCCACAAACATCATCCAACCAACTTGAACAACCTGTTGCAGATTTGCCAAGATGAATAGAAAAAATAACTCATGTTTATGCATCTCTATGACTTTATCTGTAAAGACTTAAAACAATTATTGCAGAAAAAGGTGGTTCTACCATATATTAACACATGGGTTTGAAAACTTATGCAAGCAAGATATTTGTTTTTAATTTTCTTTAAAAATATCTGCACATAAATATGACATTTTGGATTTGAAAATGTAGTGTTGAATACTCAAGTTGTAGTTAACAATAAAAAATACTGATTGTAAAAACATACGTAAGCATAATTTGCAATGAAAATTCAACATTGTTGATAACTTTCAATGTGGTTTGAATGCTTTTTTAAAGGCAGTGCTGTCACGCCCCCGGCTCTGGACTCCGCCCCTCCTGATTCCTGATCACCTGCACCTGCTTCCTCTTAGGTGGTGCCTATTTAGATCGGCGATTGCCAACAGCCCAATGTGAAGTATTGCCCCATGGTTCATGTGTGCATACCGAGCAGTTCTCTCCCAGTCTTGTTTTGTTACCAACCTTTGCCTGTACCTGACCACCGATTTAGTCTCACCCTTTGCTGTTTGTCTGCCTGCACTGAGTTGCTTACTGGACCCGAACCTCGCCTGCCTTGTGACCACGAATTCGGAACGCCCCATTCAATAAACGGAGTTCATCGCATTTGTGCCTGCGCACGTCTGCTTATTCTCTTTCAACGTGACAAGTGCATATCAATCCACTTTTAACATCCTCCTATTTTGTTTTTGTTTCGTATTTGCAACATGTATGTATTAGACCTGCTGCCTAGGACTTAAAGGACCTAGGCCTGAATCCCACTTCCTCCTGTTGTACCTTTGGGAAAGGTTCTTCCCCTGATTTGCCCTACTTAAAAACGTGTATAAATGGGTCGATACATGTAAGCAGCATCTTAACACTGAAAGTCACTTTGCAGAAACATGACCGCTAACTAAATAACCTAAAATTGAAAATGGTGGAATGAAACAAACTGCTTTAGTAACTGCGCCCATGTCTCTGAGCTCTCTGCTGTAGGATGCTCTTGTTTAGTATGAGTTGGACTTTGCTTTGGAAGGAAGTGTCTGCCAAATGCACAAACGCAGAAGTACATTCGTGGGAACAATGCAGTCTTCCCTTGGTAAAGATATGTACTGTGGCTCATTACCTACAAATGGCTAATTAAATCTGAATGTTTCTGCCAAAGCAATACAGTATAAAATAACTGCCGTTTCCTCGTGCTTCTTGGACCAGCTTTTGGGTTGATCCATAGGAGACAGATGGCTGTGTATGCGGTTGAGGGACGGCTTGGGAGGCGCGGCGTAGGAAGGCCGTGCCATTTCCCCTCAGGCTCACTCTGCTTTGCCTCACTCTCCCAGCTGGCCCTGGCCCTCATTTCATTTCTCAAAATCTGGATTCGGACAAGCAGAGCAGCGGTTTGTCTTGTGGGTGGGACATACTGAGGGTTTTTAATGTTAGGGTCATTATAAAATTGTGTGTGGGTGCATGTGCTGTGTGTGTGTGTGTGTTCAGCCTGCTTATTATAATGGATTAAAAAAAAAAAACACTTTGATGCGGAAATCTAAGAGCTTCTTGTTTCCCTGCAAAACGAAGGCCTCAAATTTCTCATCTTTATGATATGTAACAAGAATGAAAATAAAACAGGGAATTTCAGATTCCAGGAGGACAAAAGTCACCAGTTTGTTTCAGCAATTGACACGTTACAATTAGACAAATACCTCGCAGTCCTTTTTACAAAATAAACAATACGGCTTTTTTGGCTTCGAGCTTCAGTCTCGAAAATATTTATAGAACTTGGGAAGAATCGGGCTACATCTTATTTGTTTTAAAGAAACGAATTAACGCATCTCAATCCACAAGGACAACGCCATTTCACGTTTAGTTATAACTTTCTCGTTTATTTTGGACGCCTACAGGCGACGTGAAAGCTACTTACTGATTACATTTCTCAGTTTTTAGATTGAGTAAACGTGTCTGTGAATTGTTTCATAATATTTAATATCTCAGCCAGAGGAGGGAACCTCGTATTAGACCCACTGGTTCTGTTTCCATAAAACCTTTAATTGTAGGAGCGCTCGCGAGCGCGCGCTCGGAAACAAAGGGTTAACGCAACTCGCGCCGGGGAGGTGCCGCGTGGAGGGCGGCGCGCGCGGCGTCCTGCCACAGCGCGCGGGGAGCGGCGGCGAGGAGGCAGTGGATTGCGGGGTGGCTCAAGAGAGTCCGAAGGCGGCACACCGCATACTGACTGGGGACCTCCGGCCACTCAGCGGTGGACACGCTGAAAAGGCTGGGGAAAATACCGGATTTATTTTAATTTTCATCGGCTGTCGTCAAAGAACGGGGAGATGAGGTAAGAGTGCTGCAAAGCGAAATAAACTTACTTTTCTTATTTACACACCTATGTAAACTGCGGGGAAGTTGCGATAAAGATGTGACACTTTACCATACATCAGATCCCGCGGAGCCCCGGTTCTTTTGTGGCGCACCGAACCGCTCGACCAACACAACGGGCACACGACCGCGGCTGCGTTCCATCCTCCCTCCCTCTGTCCCTCCCTCCTTCCGTCGCTTCCCACCCGTCCCTCCACACTGTTGCTAGGCTACCGTACACTACCGCGCGAGGCGAACCGCTGCTGGCACTGTTACCACTTTCTACGAACGAGTTGTTGCTAGGTTACCCTACGCTGCCGCACGAGGAAACGCTTACTAGTCGCGCTGGTCCAGTTAACGGCGGCCACCAGTTTAGCTGTAGCAACATTTCAGCTGGAAGTTTGAGTGCGTGCCGATGTGGCTCTCTAACAACTAGTTTCTTCAACTAAATTCACGAACACGTTCAAACCAAACGCTATATGCAATTCAGTGTAGAGCTTTCGAGACAAAGCACAAAGAAAGAACTAGCTTATAAATAACGTGCACATGTAACATACATATAGCCTTTACTGGATATATTTAAGTAAATATTCTTCGCTGTGTTGCTGCTCTCTCTGAGGTGTGCGCAGATAACTAAGTAAACCTAGCAGTAACTGGTTAAAGATAAGTAGCTAAACGGTACACTAACTAGTGAGCCCTGCAGTAGTCTGTTAGACTGAAAGGTAACTAGCCATTCTAACTGACTAGTTAACTGACTAGTTAAACAGAGTACAAAGGTGCCCCAAAATATTAAATCTCTGATTTTCAGTATCTTCTCCTACATGCTGGTCTTACCTAAATTATGTTATAATAACCAATGGCTATTTTCATTTCCATTTCAATGTTAAACAGCAGGTTACCTTGTCGGTAAGACAAAAATCCCTATTCAAGGTGGATATATAAAGCAAGACCAGAATATATCAGTCAGAGGCAAAGGGAAAAAACAGCAGTCTCCATTGGCTGCTGTGTGAGCTGTAGAACAAGAAATTAATTTTGTGTAAAGTAGTCGACTTGCAGTTATGTAATGGACTGGATTTGTTTGTTTTAAAATGCATGTTAGACACTTTGCTTTAAGGCTGGATCACTACTAGTCTTCTATTTAATTCTAGAGTATTCACTTCTCACACGAGCTGCTGACTAGAGTGACATCATGATACTGGACAGAATATGAAAAATATAGGAAGTGCTTGTTCACTCCTCTTTAAGAACAACTACTTCAAACCTAAAGAAGCATGCATTACAGTCTATTTTACTTCCATATAAAAGATTAAATAGCACCAAACACAGCAAGGGGGGAGATGATTGTAGAAAAAAACTGTGGAGCTGATCCACCTTTCTTGAGTGTTGCACATGAAGCTCCTGTTTCGAAATAGAGAACATATCTTGATACAGGAGCTGATTGGGAACATGGCTCAAGACTTTGGTGTTATCACCATAGATGTGGCATCACAAGACGGGAGTCCACCTTCTGCTTTTACCTCCCCGACTGTTGAATTCTAACGTGAAAAGACACGATTGTGACAAGGAAAATTTTAAAAATACCTGTATTTAACCCTGTGACCAGCACGTTAATTCCAGCAATTTGTCATTATAACCAAAATTGCAACTCATGATTATTTTTACTCTTTCCAAGTATTTCAAAGGGTAATATATTAAACATTTGTTTTATTAAATCAATATAAATCTTAAGTATATTGCATGATGAGTTCTTGTAAAAGGATTGTAAAATGAAGTTAACCAGATACAGACACCGTTATCTTTTTGGAATCCACAAGTTCACTTGCTGTGTACAGAAGATTCCAGTAACATTTGTGTGTGTGTGTGCGTGTGCGTGTGCGTGTGTGTGTGTGTGTGTGTGTGCCTCCATCCTCGTGTGTAATGGTGCAGACCTCGACGTGCAGCTCTAAGCCTGCCACGCTGCTACAGTTAGATCCACTTACAGATAAAGACGGGGTAGCCGTGTGCTCCTTTAGCGTGGGTGTAGGATTAGATATTTTTGATGCTGCTGGGTATGTCAGAGTTTTGACTGACCTGGAAAGGCTTCTGTTTGGAGATTAGGAAGCAACCACGTCTGTGACCTGGTCAGTGTCCTCAGTGCAGCTGACTTTGTTGACACCAGAGGACACTTATTTTGGTGACCGATTGTCCTCCTACCCTCCGGAGGCATGAAGGTTGAGGGTAAAATTTTTATTTCAAAACCAATTAGGAATGATTCCGCTCCAGTATTCATTTTTTTGAACAGCTCACCCAGTGCAGGGCTAATGTAGTTCAGAGCCCTGGATACTCAGGCTCCAAGGCAGGTACGCCACTAGACGGGAAATCAGTCCATTGCAGGCCAATCGCACACACTCATTTACTCATACTTACACATACTATACTGTGGGCAGTGTACAGTCACCAGTTCATGTAAAACACATGCTTTATAACTATAGGCAGAAAGTGATGAAAGCAAATGTTGGACCTTGAAGTGTGTTGGAGTGGTGACAGTGGCTACCCCAGCTGGGTTTCGCTCCACAGGCTGTGGCAAGAGACCATGCTTCACTTCTCTTCAGTGCTGGTGGTAGCCAAGTCATACATGACATTTTACAGCCAACAGTTTTTCTCTTATGCTGACTGTTTCTTTTTTCATAATTTATATTGTGTCGCATGCTGTGCATATGGAGAAAAATGTGGATTGCAGATTTTTTTATTGCCAGTAACAAATCGCAGAGAGAGTATCCAAATAAGCCTTGAGAAAGCCTCAAGATACAGATATGTGCACTTTTTAGTTTTTTATTCTGCCCTTCATTAAAGCAATTCTCATACAGATACTCTGCATACATGATTAAAGCCATCTTAGACATGGAACTTGGTTTTGTGACAAGGGAATTAAATTGTGATTTGTGAACAAAGTGGCAGAATTGCAGTTATTGAGCCCAAAGAGAATTACTGCACAGCATGCAGAAATGTTTTGCTTGTGCTTGAATTACAAAGAAAACTGTGGTTTAAAAGGGGCCAAAAATGTAGCTTTTACTTGAAATCCTGTAATATGAAACCAGTGTCCTCATAGTTATAGTTAATATGAAGATGGTATCCCCATAGGAGTCTACATACAGCTTTAAATATTTTAATACCCTTATTCAGAAATGAAACACTGTCTGTGCATAAGCCTTCTAACAATTGTTTTCTTTCTTCAGCAAAACAGTAAGAATAATTATTTTGGAAAGATATCAGTTACACAATATGCTGGAATAAATTAGACCACAGAATTTTTTGAACCAGATAACAATAAACATTAATATGCAGTAATGTCTCAACTGTTTAAAAAACTGTCACATACCAGTTTACTGGCATCACAGTTTGTGTACTATTTAGCTATATCTGTGCAAAATAACACAAATTTAAATGAAATTCAGCAAGGGTGCATTTTGCTTGATCCTTCCAAGATTGCCAAAAGTGTGGTGAATTGTGTGAAGGCAGAATCAAATTGTATAAAAGTCACAAAACAGTTGATGAATAAACATCAGCTCTTCCAGTTTACACAAATCCCCCTTCAACATCTGTCTTTGTTTTCCACAGGTCCACCCGTTAGCCCATGAGACAGAACCTGAGAGGTCACAGGATGGACATTTGACTGTGGCCAAGGACTTTCCTTACTAGGAACAGATGGTTCAAGTGTAACAAGGACTCTGAGGTTCCTGGTTGGAGTGAAAGGTGTCGACAGCAGGGGTTCAAATCTGTGACTGATGGCTCTGGCCCTTGATACAACAAGAGTCCTCCCCACACCTGATCTGCTGTCTGCTGTAAGAGCCTGAAATCACTTCGTGTTACAACAGACTAATGCCCAGACCAACAGGAGGGGAGATTTATATCCTTGTGGAGTGAAAAAAAAATCCATCAGATCCATCAAGTTGTGCTGTAGAGAGAAGACCATTTTGGAGTTGTAAATAGATTTAATTTTGCTGTTTGTATGCTGTATTGAATAGAGTTGCATATTAAGTTGTTATTCTATATTCAGTTCTATATATCAGTATCTGAAATGGAAGTTATGTTAGGTTCATTCAGTTGACAGTGAAGATCAAGCGAAGCTGAAATGAGACCAACTGTCGCTTGTCTGTAAGTCCCTCCAGTTGGTGCTATAAACTTTTAACAAGAAGAAAATCTCGGTTAACAATCACCTAGAGTGGGATAACACAGTGACAGTAGGGGAGGGTGCTCATGAGGGTAAGCTCATGTTATGAGGAAGAACACAGAGAGCAAAGATGAGCTCTAAAATACTTCAGGAAAAGTTTGACTTGTGAAACTGAGGCAAAAGATAGAAACACACTGGCCTGGGGAGTGTATGGCTCAGTCAGAGTGAGGAGCAGCAGAATTCAGCGCTTGGGGGACTGACTGAAGCATGAGCCTTCAGGACTGCCATGATTTCCAGTGGACCAAGTGTTGAGCCCAGAGGCACGCCAAGATACTGGGAGCAGAACTGAAGAGGAAGCCCTCATTCGACTTGCAGCCAAAACTCAACCTCTTTTGCCAAAGACTTAAGTTTTAAAGAGTGCCCCTCCCTCCTTCCTTTGTCATCTCCACCTCTTCAATAGCTAGATTTGCCACTTTCTTCTGGTTGGCTTGGGAGAATTGTGAGAACCCACTGGCACGGGAACAACCACAGTCACCATGGGGAAGTCAAACAGCAAGCTGAAGCCCGAGGTGGTGGAAGAACTGACCAGGAAAACCTATTGTGAGTATGATGTAACAATCTCTCTTCTTTTTTGTTTTCTTTTTTGATCATTCTGTCATTTAATCATTTTTAAACAGAAGATGAAAAGGAACCAATACTGACTGTGAAAAGAGACTGAAGCACACATTTTTCTTTGCACAATTCCCCTAGACAAGCACATCATCATAAAAAGTCTTTTCTAGAGCTTGCATAGAATTCCATATTTATCATATTTTCTTAAATCCGAGTTGCATGTTTTAACCGTTTTGATTAGGTGATCCATATCCAGTAGATCCATGTATTACTAGCTCTAAGAGAAGTTTTCCCCATGATGGGAGATATGTAGTTGCTTTTGATACCATTGACTATAGATTACGTTTGGGGAGTGGTAAAGAAGAGTTTTTGAAAATAAAAGTTTCAAAGGTTGTCAGGTTTAGCCCTGATGAATATGGTAGTGGTGAATCCCTTCCAGCAGTCAAGAAAGGTATCAGAACCCATTTCTTCCAGTCCCACTTCTTCTCTGATCTCCTGACAGCTGCATAAATGAGTCCAACACCATCTGCTGTGATTATCTTTATATCTCTTATCTGATTCAATTCTGTAGGCAGCTACTTGAGTGATGTGTACCAGCAAAATAATGGTATCAAACTTCATTTAGACTGTTTTGCACTCAGAGGCTGACTGAGCCCAGGGTGTTAATTGTGTGATCTGTTTCTTTCAGTTGTCTGTCCATGACTGGTGCTGGAGATCTAATCTGACAGCCTTCTCATGTTGATTAGGCTTTTGCCTCTCACACAGCAGAGAGTGAGTGGACTGTCTGCAAAGGCGGTCATTTTCCACGTTGAGATTAGATGAGTGGGTTCAGCTCCATGTTGGACTGAGCTCATTGGGGTTTGTTGACACTGGTGCTCTCTACACTAGGGGTGGCCACCTTAAGTCTGCAAACAGCTCTACTGACTGTTGGTTGTTGTTCTGCCTCACCTGCAAACTGATTAACTGAAGCTATAATTTGAGTGGAAATTCCCTGCACTTATTTTTCCCAGTGTAAATCATTTGCTAACTGGAATGCATGTCAAAAACCTGCGGGAAGTTCTACCCTGTGGATCAGAACTGTCCACCCCTGCCGCAACTTCCAGCAATTATACAGCAACTGTCTGCATAAAATGTGCGGTTGTCAACTGGCATGTACTATATTTGTGGGCCAGATGAACGAACTTATGTTGTTGCCTACCCTGATTAGTAAAAGCTCACAAGTGGTTCTAATCAGAATCTATAAAATCAACCCTCTGGGAGCTCCAAAGCTCATGAATATGCAGGAGTAAGTCTTGAGATTGGAAATCAGCCTGGCAGTTGTCAAGAGGTACCAGTAGCAATGCACCTCTGGTTCTGGCATGGTAGGAAATCATCCTGGAGAATTGAACCAGGTAGTCTGACCTGTCGCAAGTGCATGATGAGGAGGGCACGAATACAACTGCTACTCATTGTGTTTTTGGGTGTGCATGTGTTTGTAAACTCAATCTGTGGAAAATATCTCAAAGCAGAAGATGAGTTTGTGTTTAAGCGTAATTCTGTCTCACAAATGGAGAACTCTAGGTAAGGCAATATTAAACAAATAGCAGAGGAGGTTTCAAGATGGTGGACCTTTAATCTCCACCGACCCCCAACTGGCAAAAAGAGCCTGTGTCACCCAATCTAATTTGCAGGTTTGAAGTTGTGACTAGCTGAGCGGATCAGTAGTAACGTACAGAGAGACCCTGTGAATAAGATGGAACTGCCTAATGAATTTGGCCAGAGGTCAATGCACAACACTTTTTTGTGCACCCTTGTGTTTAGTTATTGTTTGGTATATGGGTGCTGCCCAGAATACATCCCAGTTGTTACCACTGGCTACAAACATCTCAGTAACACATGGTGGAGCACTGTTGTCATTTGAATTGTTAATCAAACTGATTCACTGTTCCCTGTGTTCAGCAACACTTTATTGCTGTGAATCATTATTTAGTTGATGACAAAGATGACTTACAATGATAGGTGTGTGCACTAAGTTACTGAAAATATTTTATCTACATTTACAGTTGGATACTTTTTACTAAAAAAAGAGTACTACAGTAGCTACTGGAATTTGAACCTAGAATAACTTCTAACTGCCATGACTTTAACCGCTACGGTACCTGCTGTGCCAATACTAACAAGAATGAGGATGGCGAGACCAAAGGTTCAAGGGATTGAGTCCCTGAGCTGTAAGAGTTTCCTCTGTGAATCTCCATTGTGTGTTCAGACAGGTAGGGGGTGTGAGAGCATGTTGGCTTTGAAGGGACCTGGAATGGAGCTCTAAAGTGTCCTGCAATGAGAAGGATGGCCATGTCACTCTTCCTGCTCACTTTTTTGCCATCCTAACCCCCACCCCTGTCACCTCCCCTATCTGTCTTTATCCCCTATTTGCCTCTCTGAGCCAGGAGTGGAGCAGTATAATTAGGGACTTATCAGCTCAGTGTAGCTCATACAAGTGCTTTTCTTTTCCCCTCAGCATGACCACACATGGAGCCTTCCTGCATCTGGTTGGTTCTTTCATGCTTTGCTCAGTCACTCTATCCTTGTGTTCCCCTCTCTCCAGTTTTGCTATTCGTTCTGTCTTCCACATATTTCATTTTTGTCAAATTCCCAATGTCCAAGCCTTGGGCCTTATTTCCCTTTTGAGGATATTCCATAAAAAGAAAGGGGTAATGTTCCATGACAGTGTGACTGTTTTGCCTTGGATTGGTGTACATGGGTAACATGTTGTAGCTAGGTAGGTAGGTAAGATATTTAATTTGAATTATTTTCATGGAGAAAATACAGGATCAACAAGAGCATCAATGGTAATAACATGCCTAATGTTAATGCAGGGACTTCTGTTTCTATTACTCTTTTTTAATGAAATTTTGCATAATAAAAAATAACTGTTTCAAAGTGAGTATTTTGTTAGGGGCAGAGTGCAATAAAATACAGTAATCACCGTTTAGAAAAACAATTCATAGCACCCCCACAAATAAATTAGGAGACATTGCAAAACCTTCCTGAAAGTTGTTTGAAATAAATGAAGTACATGAAAAATATGTATTTGCAGTTTGTTTCATTCTTGTTTCTTTTAAAGCGCTTTATGACATTCAGCTTCTGTTTGAACCTTGCACCTTTACATTCTCCAAAACCCCTTTGGCCACCAGAATGCTTTACATTTGCATCACATTGGCCTACCATGTTTAAATGTAACTAAATACTGTCATAGGTCACAATTAGACACACAATGTACTGTGAATTTAAATTTTCAGAATTTGGTCATGTTGTTCCTAAACCACAGTTCCATAGGCTGCCATTTGGTAAATTGCATTCTTCTGTTTATTTATTGTGTTATATTCAAATTTTGTAATTAAAAACACATATTATATCAGAACTGATACAATTACAAATACCATTAAAGAAAAGTAAGCATTTTATTAGCATTCTCATGTACCAGTGAGTCCCACATCCAGCTCTTCCTCATGCCGTTGGATTAGCTTTTTGCTTCACAGTCTGTTGCCCAACCCTGCTGGAAACCCCATTAGGTCTCCTGATTCTTACGACACAGTTCACTCAACACCAGCGATCGGTCTGTTCAAAAGGCCCTTGTGCTATTTCAAACATTCCAAGATTACCGAGAAAAACTGGCAGCCGATCACAAACAGGCAAAGCAAATCCCAAACCCTACCTTTGTTTTGGAGGATCTTTTCTACTTTGTGTCTGAGCTCCTGTTTATATGCCACTGTCCACAGGATTGATGGGTGTCACTAGTGTAAAGCAGACCTTGTTCCAGTTTCTGGAAGGAAATCTGTTATTGTATGAGCTCCAGATGTTTGCCATTTACTTTCCAGTTTAGATGTCACCATGAGCACCCTATTTGTATTTAATGCTCATCATTTTCCCTGCTTGGTCATGAAAGAGCATAATTTAAACATTTAGAATTGATCTTTACCTGGGGGTTGAAGTGGTTGGTGAATAAGTCAAGTGCATATGGAAAGCAGTCCGGACCTTCAGCTCCTGCCTTAGAAAACTGATCAGAAATGGGCTGGCACATGTGGGCTCCTCTGTCAACAGAGTGGCATGCACTGCTCCCCCGATGGGAAGAATGGGATTACCTGTAAAGTTGCCTTGTCATTGCATATCACTGGAACGGAAGCCTAGAAGAAAAGAAGAAGCTACCTGGGGCACATGGATATTTTTTTGCTTTTGACTCAATGAGCATCTTTCTATAGGGTCACATGGATTGTGTCTTGCTTTCTCACCCACTACATTTAATAAATGTAGGACACAAGGTAGTGAATAGGTTAGTGGCATGTCATTAATGGGTTTAAGTTAACTTGTTTGCACCCTAAGGGCTATGTTGCAGTAATACCCTTGAGTAAGATGCCGTATCTTATATCATTACAGTAAACTATCGAGCTGCGCACCTGCAAGCAACAGGTAGGAATGTGTTGGATGAGGAAGGGAATGGTAATGATGATAATGAAAATATGTGAAACACGGCAATACTGCTGACTAGCTAGTTAGCCTTTGATGGGTGTAATTGTGGCACCGTTGATCTGAGACCTGGCTGGTATTTTGATGTTGCATTGCTGATATCCTTCAAGCCTTCACCCCATGTCTTATCCAGCAGCTGTGAGAGGTTGAACGAAGGCCTCCCAAACCGAATGCAGAGTCCCAGCTCTCCCGCTCATCCTAATAGCCTGATTACATTAGGCCGCTTCTCTTTGATGGGGTTGCAAAACAACTCTTTCAGTAAACCATCACCTACAACATCTCATTCCTGTACATGTGTTCATGTTAGTTTGTATGCAGCTCTGACAGACTAGCTGTTGATCGTGTCACCGCTCTGAAAACTGAATCCTGCAAATCTTCCACAGCTCCCTGGCATTATGACGTGCTAATTTTTGGTGCTGCAATGGACACGCCCGACATGACAAATGGAAGGTCCATTATGGGTTTTTTGTATAGTGATAGTTCAGTTTTCATCCCTTTTTCATCCATCGGCCTGATAATTGTCCACTGTGGCACTTGCATGTTTTAGTGCTAGTTTTAAGGTGAATGTGATGTTTAACACCATATGGCTTTTACTCCCTCAACCATAATGGAACGCTGTGGAACTCAGAGGACCTCTGAGGAAAGCAAGTGAGACGGACTGTTCTCAGTTTTCTGTGAGAGGCTATATATGTGTTGTGTCACTCCTAGGTTGGCAGTCATGGTCTGCTAGTTCTGTAATCTTCCAAAACAAATATTTAAAAATATCAATGTTTTTCGGCTATAATAGGGGTTAGAGCTATTGTGTTCTACCTGAAGGTTCCGCGTTCAAATTGCCACTCCTTCTTTCAAAGATTTCATTTAGCTGCCACTTTTCTGCAAAGCATTTTATGCTGCTAAACAGCATGTAATGATTCACACATTCATATAGGTGGGAAAGGAAATTCACTTCCTTGCTCAAGGGTACTACTGCAAAAAGTCAGATTCAAACCTACATCTACATTTAGCGTAAGGCATCAGCTCTAAACACGACACCACCTGGTGCTCCCTGCCAAGCAAGGGACTGACCCTGAACTGCTCTAGTAAAAAACTTCTCAGCAGTGTAAGTGGTCGATACTTTACACAGCTTAGTGTACAAACCCAACATTGTAAGTTACCTTGGAGAAAAAGCATCAGCTAAACTACACAAAAATAAAATCCACTCTTCAAGTGAATCTAGCTTCTAAGGTGATTGCTTTCTCAAATGGTAGGAAAGGTGAGCAGTGGAAGGAAAAAGTTTGCTTTTTCAATTAATCTGTTAAATGGAGTATGCAGTGTACCAGAGTGAACTGAATTACTCAAATGTCAAGAAGATATTTTAGAACGGATGAAATAATTTCCTGGCTCTTATTCCACTACCTACTAGTCTCTGCTCTTAGAAAATTTTCAGTTTAATCAGTTTCAGACGTGGGTCACATACATTAGAAAGTGTGCCTTTACTCCTGTAATATAAGATGAAGAAATATAATATTTTGTGAAACATGTACATTTTCATTATACCAAATAAAAATACTGTATATATCTAACTGCTGCCATTAACCTATTCAAAATATTAAACAAATTTAACATAAAACATTTACAAATGAAAGCTGTGGAAACAAACCGACTTTGAGAGCGGTATTTTACAGATGTGTTTAAATGGTCAGTTTAACCAAGTGAGGATGTCGGTGGTTCTGTTGGGACATTCACAGACTTTCAGTGCTCTAAAAGTAATATTTTAATTTTGAACTTGATTGGGTCATTTGATTTTTAAAAAAGATCAAATTTTTTTCCTTTATCATTAACTGATTGGTTTGTAATCTGAGATTTTGTTTCATTAACGTGATTCTGTGAACAGCTTGTTAATTTGATTACTTTTTTGAAAGGAAAACTGATATATTTAATTACACTGATTTATTAGTAATTTCCTGTCATCATAAATGGGTGCTCAATCATCTAATAATTTGAAACAACACATTAATGTGACATACAGGGTTTGTTTTTGACAAAGTTAAATATAATAGCTATTAAAACATTAAAATTACATAACTGTCAAAGCCTTTTCCTTATTTCTCATTGATGGATGGGAAGGCGAGGAGAAAAGGTCATTTCCCCAGTATCTGTGTCATCTCCCCCTTCCAAATGCTTAAAAACCAGAGTGCATGCAGATGACTGGAAGTTGCATAACTTGCATTTCTAAAGCTGGTTTTCAAACCAGCCAAGGTCTGACTAGGCCTAGGTGGAAGAGAAGGAAATGGAGAAGGCTGAGCAGTTGAGCTGCTCCCCACAGGCTACCTCTCTGAGGAACTCAGAGAAAAGAGAACAAGATTTTTCTTTTTTTGTCCCCAAAATGGGCCATTCTCCTCCCAGAAGATTAAGTGAAGGATAAGAGAGGAGGTGACTGAAGATGATTACAAACTCACCCATCCACCACCCCTTTTTTCATCTTTTTTGTCTCTGGTTGGTACTTCTCTGGTCAGAGATGATGTTGTTCTCTGCCATCCTTTTTTGGGGTTCTCTTTCCTATAAGCTTGATGTAAGTTGACATTCTAAGACTCAAATCCCATTATACTGAATTATATAAACCATAACGATATATAAAAAATCAACATAGATTAATTCTATGTGCATTCACTCATTACAAACATCCATATTTAAATGATAATACAACATGATCCTTATATTTTAATTTTTCTGTATTATTTTCACTTTCATTTCTAAATCTATTTTCTTATTCTTTTTGAGCACCACTAGAACACTTATTTTTTTCACTTCCTAGACATTATAAATAAAAAGCAACTTGAACAGAATCACAAGCCAAAGTTTTGTAAATGCACCAACATTTTATGAAATAAAATGCAGTTGTTGCTGGACAACCAAACACAGAGTCAATAACAAGTATGGATGCCTTGCAAACAAACATTGGAAATCGAAAGTAATGTGGTTAATGGGAAAGCACTCATAAGTTGGAGTTGTCACAAGTTCCTTATGTTGTAAGCCCAGGACTACCTGTACTGAGAAAAAAACAAATGCATATAGGTATATAATACAGCACAGCGGGAAAGGGTTGCAATATATAGCAGCGGTTCAGTGCTATCTAAGAAGTTTAAAAAAGTAACCAGGTCTGCAAGTCAAATCTTAACCTTTCCAGTAGAAATAAGATGTCCAAGCCAACCAAATGTTTATAGAGGGAGCTACTTGTGTCAGTCATAGCAGTAAAATATATTCTCTTGGCAAGTCTGTAAGAATAATACCTTGGTACCTTTTGCTTTTCCTAACTCGTGACCTTGAAGCTGTGGACATGGCCGGCTTGGAGTGGTTACACTGTTTGGGGACTAAAATCATGGCTTTTGTTTGTGAAATCACATGTTAATGACAGCAGGCCAGCAGAACTAGCTTCTAGCTTGAACTGTTATCAATTATTGTATAGGAGGCCTCAGTTGGAGGCTACAAGGCAATCAATAGGGGATTCCTTTCATCTTCCCTGCTGCGTGTTAAGTTGGACCTCGGGTAGAGTGTAATCTCTTCATAGGGTTTTATTCCAAACCATTGGATGCTTGAGCATTTTGAGGGAAAATAAGCGAAAAATGTTGTTTTTTCACTCATGCTTTATAAGAATTTATACATAGCAACATTTATATGCAATATAAGATATGTAATAAAGTGAATATTTTTCAGATATGCAGTGCAGGCACTGTGCAAAAGTCTTAGGGATGTGACTTCAGCGTCTATTGAGAAGTACAGGTAGATTCTTATCTACCATCAGGGAGGTTTCAGATTGGTCCCAAATTCATTCTGTAGCCTGAAAATGACCTCAAACACCCAGTCTCAGTCATACAGAACTATCTTGAGCAAAAAGAAGGAATCCTGCAACAGATGGTATGGTCCCCACAGAGCCCTGATCTCAACATGATCGAGTCAGTCTGGGAGTACATGCAGAGACAGTCAAAGTCTGCAGAAGAACTGTGCCCAGTTCCTCAAAATGTTTGGAAGAACCTACCAACCTCTACCTTAAAATGCATGCACGTTTGCATGAGAATTGATGCTGTTTTAAAGGCAAAGGGTGGTCACACCAAATAGTGATTTGATTGAGGTTTTTTTGTCTACTGCACTTTTTACAAGGTTTTTTGATTAATAAGTATTCATGGAATTATTTTTGCAACCATCCTCACTTTATAGCATTTTTCCCACAGGTGCCTAAGACTTTTGCACAGTACTGTATGTGTTTCTCTGACTATCCATGTTTTCTAGTATGTTCTTTAGTCTTAATTCTCACATCTTTACTTCAGGTTCACAACCTCACCAATGATCCTTAAAACAGTTGTTTTTTATGTAGAAAATCTGGTTGTTTTACAGGTAGGCACCAATTATATCCAATTAAGAGTTGGATATAGACTTTCGCACAGTACTGCATGTAGATCATAGAATTTCATGCTATTCCCAGAAGGCATTTTATCATGATATAAACAACAATTTGCCTTTTTAAGGCACCAAGAATTTATAGGAAACTAATGATTGGAGGTCAGTACAGGGTCTAGGTGACCTTCTCTTAATGCCAATATAACAATATATGGTTGCTTTCTTAAAAAGTTGAATATGTATGTTGAGAAAAGAACAAAGGTCAAGTAGTAATACTGACATCAGAAAATTGATGACTGGTAGACAGTATTCTATCTTCCAGAAACTTCTAATAAAAATAAATACTTCTTGCTTTCTTGTGTGGAACAAAAAGGACAAGCTAAGTGCATTGAATTCAATTTCCATTACAAATATAGGAAATTTTCAGGTGATCAGCAGAATTAACTTAAGTATAATTTTATGGTAGAATGTTGGATCAGATCTTTTGGAAAAAAAAGTTGACTACGTTTCTTTTTCCATGTGTATTCATGCACAACCGCACCCCAGTTTGCTACGGAAAGAATTTATTGTGCATTAAGTACGATTAACAACATGTGGACATGTATATAGCCTTCACTGGATAATCTTTCACTAGGAAGTAAAATATTGTTGTTCGTAGATCAGTTCACGTTACTGTTGTAACTGTTTTAAAATGTGCCTTTCTGCCTGGATGATGGACACAAAGAATCCATCAGAAATGTGCTAATTGAAAAATGATGCAGGTCTTCACAGGTCCATTGTCCCCTTCCTTTTTATTGCTTCCTCATACCAGTTTGTATATCAAGCGTGCAATTTACAACACATTCTAATACAGCTTTTTTCTTGAGGGATTCTCTGACGTGCACTTCATCAAAACTTGAGAAGTTGTGTTTTCAGTCAAACAGGTTTGGTGCCAAATTTTTCAGTCACTCTGATCACATACATTCCCAAGTAATTGTCAGAAAAATGGCTGTAATGATGACAAAGCCTGCATGTCACATTAATGTGTTGTTTGAAATGATTGCGCATCCATTTATGATGATAGGAAATGACTAATAAATCAGTGTAACTGAAAATATCATATTTGTAATTTCCTTTCAAAAAGTAATCACAAATGGACAAAATGGCACAGTGGTAAGCTGTGGTGCCTCAACTCCTGGGCTGTGGGTTTGAATGCAGATCAGTCTGTGTGGGGTTTGCATGTTCGCATCGTGTTTGTATGGGTTTCCTCCAGGTGCTCTGGGTTTGTCCAATAGTCCAAAGACATATTTCACATAGATTGCTGACTTCCATCTGCCCATTTTATGTGCATGTGAATGAATGAGTGTGTGATACCTTGTGATGGACTGGCATCCTGTCCAGGTTGTAATCTGCCTCACTTCATATGCATACTAGATAGGCTTTGAACCACAATGACTCTGGATTGGATATGTTGTTATTAATAGTTTATGAACAAAATGGATGCACCATTAGTGTTACTCTAGTTCAGCAGTGCTCAATCAGCTCGTCTTAATCTAGCAGTATTTTTCAATAGGTTTGTCCTGCCTGCTTTGGGGAAGATGGGAAATGCTCCAACGGATGAAGTCTTGTGTGTTTTGGTATCACTATTATTTATTTATTTATTTATTGCTTGATCTTTATTCTATTACTCCACTGGGTATCAACTACAACTCTGCATTGGTTTGCTATTTAGCTCACGCGGTTCATATTGCGATAACTGAGTGTTTGCAGAAAATGCTGACAGAGCGCAGATAGAACAGCAGCGGTCCTTTCTTGAAAAAATTTCTTCCTGAAGGTCAGAGTGCTGCCGCTGGCCTTTGTGATGATGGTTAAAAATTGCTGAAACAGATGGATGGCCAGATAAAATTAGTGATTTATTTTACATTGGCTGCTAGGGCACCTTCATTTGTTCCAACTCTGGGCACCTAGTCAGCATGCTACCATTGGTGCCTCTCCTTGTTTGTTGTACAGACTAGATTCAAGAGGTCTCATGGTGAAAATCGTTTTGCTCTGGCTGAGGAGATGATAGGGACCACACTGATGACTAGATAGATGCCCTATAATCTAGGTGCTAGATTGGAGCTCTGATAATATTGTGGTTTGGTCTAGTTTATTATCACTCTGTGGTCCCAGTGCTGCCCTCCCGATCTCCTCTGTGACAAGCACCCCATTTGTTTACCTTTTTCTAAACAGTTTTTGCCAATGCATTGTACACCTCAGGATAAACAAAAGCGCATCAACAACCGATAAGGAGCTTTAGACAGCACAGCTTGTGTGTCTGATACCACCATTTCGCTAACACACATTACTCAAGTAGCTATATAAGTCGTATTCAAATAGCAAATACATACATAACCGTAGCAGATGGTGTTGGACTCATTTAGGTAGCTGTTATGAGACTGAAACAGAACTGGGTCTTAAGGACATGGTTTATGAGTGCCTACTTGAATGCTGGGAGGGATTCAGCACTTCGGCAGGAGTGAGGCAGCTCATTCCATCACATTTCAGTGTGAACCACTGTGGTCCTAACAATGGGAGGACCAGGCCTATTGCTGCAGGTACTGTACAGTGAATGGAAGGATGACGTGTGTTTCTGCAATTCAGTGTGACGGCAAGTCGTACCAGTTTAGAGCAATATGAGTTGCAAATGATTAAGGAGGGCAATGCTGGATGGGGTCAACTGAAAGGCAGTGCAGCTGAGGATTTTCAGGAGTAAAAATAGTTCCCCAGGGTGCCAGTCACAGCCCTCACTCTTTGTTGGGAATAGTTCATACACCCATGGTTTAACATGACAGGCACTAAATCAGGCATTACTTGCAGTGTAACTAAGCTGTAATGTGAAGCTCTGATCATTGAGGGACCTGAACTCAGAGCGGAGATGTGATGTGAGCAGAGGAAACTGAAATCACAATGGAAGGCATGTTTTGATGGTTGTGCCAAACACATGTTGTTGGTAAACTGGTAACTCCATATTGCATAGCACTGTCATAACACTGTTAAATGTAACCGTGCAAAACTCATTCTTTCATACATTCATTATGATTGTGCAATGCAGAGGTACAGTGATCCAGAGTCTATCTTGAAAGCACAGTACATGAAGTTGGGTCCTCCCTGAATTGGACACCAGTCCATCACAGGACTACACATCCATGGTAGTTTTTTCATAATTATCTTCATCAGCAACACTCAGTTACGGCAGTTCAGACTCCAACAGCCATGATGAGGCCTTGTTGGTGGTGGTGGTGTCACTTTTGACGTTGATGATATGATGTGTTGTCAGTGTAGTGGCACAATACTCAACGTATTTCAAGGTCCCTAACCCTAACCCTAACCCTAACCCCAAGTACTCACAAACACACAGATACACAAACACACACTTACACACACTCAAGTACTGCAGTTTAGAGTCCATCACTTCACCTGAAACACATGTCTTTGAACTGTTTTATAAAGCCAGAGCTTCTGAAAGCATCCCTCTTAAACAGAGAGAGAAAATGTCAACTCCACATAGACCGAGCTGGATTTGAAACCACATTTGAGCCCAAGAGCTGTGAGGCATCAGTGTTACCCCAACCACCAGCAGCCAAAGTGGTTCATGAGAATTTTGGAATTTATGTTGTGAACACTGATGCTACTTTATTACTTATATCCTTACAAAACCTGTTGTGGTGATATATAAAAATTAATCTCATAATTAATGGTTCAGATTCAGTAGGATGTAGTCTGGTTATTCAATAGCACTGTTTGCTTTGCTGTATCGATCCATTTTTATGAACTGCTGGTCCATTGTAGGGTAGCCACACACACACACACACACACACACACACACACACACACACACACACACACACAAAACCTGAAATACATGTCTTGGACTGAGACCAGAGCACTGGGAGGAAAGCCATGCAGACATGGGAAAAAGATGTAGACTCCACACAGACTGAACCAGATTTGAACCTACATCCAGACAGCCCAGGCACTGTGTAGCAGTAGCACTACTTGCTGTGCCATCACTGTACAACATAATAAATATGATTAATAGTAAGTCCCCAACAGCTGAAATATTTATTTAAAATGTAAAGATGGGATAAAAAGACCAGCAGTAAGTCAGTTTTGCATTGGGGAACTCTGCTGTGTTGTGTCCTTCTCATCAAGTCATTAGATCAGCTTACACTTTTGCCAAGATCCACATGGCCAACCCGTGTCACCCTGCACAGAGCCTCCACCCGCTGTTTGCTGACATACCCTGTCCCTGGTTGCATCACCAGTGCCTTAAATGGAGCTAATCTCCAGCAGACATTAGCATCGGCTTAATCCTGTGCAAGCTGCGGGGGTTCTGAGCTGAAAGCAGGTTGTCCAATCAGGGTGCAAGGGGAGGGGCCAAATTCCCGAGCAAGGCAAAGGAATTGTGGGTACATGAAGCAAGTAAAACAGAGGATAAGTACATAGACATCAGACAAAATCAGTCCAGATTTTTGTAACAGAAGGGATACTGCCACTGTACCTTTTAGTAAAACCGAATAGCTGAAAAGTTGAATTAAAATATGCAGCTCTATAAATGGATAAGGTATAAGTAAGTGAGCTGAGCAGCACATACAGAATAGTAGCATCTACTGTGCATCAAAGCTACAGGCAAATACTCCAAGTGAAGCTCTTCACTGGGCTTGAAAGCAGAGGTGGGGTCGGGGTCTAAATGGGTGCAGGTGGGCTTGACAGAACTGGAGGATCAACCATTGCGCATAGTATTACTGTGGTCTGTTTGTGGAGCTCAGTTCAAAATATGCTGTAGGTGGACATCAAGTTCTGAATTACACACAAAAGGAGGAAATTTGCTATTGCTCTTTATAATTTTAGACATCTGTGTAACCCAATTAAGGGGAAACTGTATTTAACCAAAATTGATTAACTCAAATTTGGTTATGGAGTTATGTCACATAAATAATATTTAAAGAGCTTATATATTAGAACACAGTATAAATGCACAGAAGGCACAAAAGGAATACCGATGCCGTAGGCATTTATGTTTTGAGAAATCAAGAAATTAAAGTGTGTTAAATTATAGCCATCTTATGGAACCATCTTTTACGTACCATATTGATCAGCAGTTAAACTGTAGTATCGTGTATGTTTTAATTTTGGAGTCGCCAACGGAGATGTGCCTGTTTTGGGTCAGGACTGATGTATACTTCAAATATTCTCAGTCTGACTAATAATTTCTCTCCTCTTTTTCTCTCTACAGTTACAGAGAAAGAGGTGCAGCAGTGGTAAGTGAAAGTCACTCTCTTGGTGTTTTCCTCAGCTCACCAGCTCTCCTGTTTTTCACCCAGCTTGCCCTGTTTTCCCATTGTAGCTTTCATTCCTGATAGACTCTTCCCTTTCCAGACCCCTTCCCCCTTCTGAAGAATCTAGAATCGTTTATTTGAGTTACCTTATACTACAGCTATACGAGGAACCTTGAAATGAAGTTCCTCTGCTCCACGGTCCACAGAACAGGGGGGAGAAGTCAGGAGAATGACAAAGTTTTAAAGAATGACACTGAAGGATAGTACAATATAGATAAGGCAAAAGGGCGAACAGTACAGTAATATAAATAAGTATAGATAAATAGATAAATCAATAAATAAATACAAAATTGACAAATACACATATATATGCACACACATATGCATAAGCATAACAAAGATACAGTGGCACACACAAGTGGTGGATGGCAGTAGTTATGAGCAGAGGAGGTGGTCAGTGGTGGTGGAGGTGATGGGGCCTGAGATGAGTTCAGCATCCTCAGGTAGGAAGCTGTTCCTGAGTCTGGTTGTTTTTGCTGTCTGGTCGCAATAGCATCTCCCAGGCGACAGCGGTGAGAACAGATGATGAAGAGAGTGGGGTGGGTTTGTGGTGATGTTGTGAGCTCTCCTGACAAACCACTTGTTGTAGGTAGTCTGGATGGTGAGTAGTGAGGTCCTGGTCATGGACTGGGCAGTCTTCTCTACCTGTTGCAGAGCTTCCCGGTCAGAGGCAGTGCAATTCCCATACCAGACTAAGATGGATGAGGTCAGCATGTGCTCTATGGCACATCTGTAGAGTGTAAGACTTCTGCCTTTTTATAATTTATGTGTGATACAGACATTGGCATCAGTGTAATAGTGATAATGACTTCCAAACAGGCTATAAACATGGATTAAATGAGGCTTTACTGAGAATACAAAACTCTAAGCATGGCTATAACATTCTGAGTTCTGCTAGTGCAGCAGTGTGATCATGTCCAGGGAGGAGACCCTCCCCAGAGTAAGACCAGCCTACTGCTCTGGGAGTGTGATAATGTAACATCATCCTGCCCTTTGCCCATTCTAGTGCCCCATAGGTTTTTACACCAGCCTGCTGGTTTCTGCAGGCTAGAACATGGGCCAGTGCCAAGCCCAATGTCAGGGAAAGGCACTAGGCTGGTGCTGGCACAGATGGTGGTCTTGCGGACGTGTCCAGTGTAAAGAGAGAGGTCTCAGCCCTTCTCTACCTGGTGCTAGGCCTTTTTGAGACAGATAAAAACTCCTTAGGCGTGCAGTTCTGCTCTATACCACCATCGCTGGGGCTCCTATAGGCACCTTTTAGCATTGCACTCAACTCCAGACCTGGGAGACAACTGTAACCACTATGCTATCTGCCAGTATAAGGCAATCGATATAACCTAGGATTCTGAAACCTTAGTGAATTTTTTTGGTAATGTTATACACTGAAATAATAATAATAATAATAATAATAATAATAATAGCTTGTTTACAAAGCTAGTAAATGCCTCTGTAAGTTTAACATCACCAGGAAAAATTCTATGCATATGATATTGGGCCTGTTTGGTGTGTACAAGCATATTGTTTGTGCACAGCAATAATGAGTTGGTTGAGCCTCTAGGCACATTAGGCAGATGTGGCGTGAATCCAAATCCTGATTCCTCCATATCTCCAGAAGTAGGGGTGGGATTTAACCTATGCGAACCCCCATGGACCCCCGCACAGTGTGAAAGAGATTAGGGAGGATCCTGTTTATGAGAGGGTGCTGAAGGTTTGCATGACAGACTCTCATCTGCCAGACCTACCACAGGCTCTGCATTGTAGGGGTTCATCCATAATCACAAAGGCAGCCAACCCTCCCAGTGCTGAACTGAGACAATGCCTGAAACTTCTTCTTGCAAGCTGGAACTGAGGCATGTTGGGATGGTTTCTGTAGTTGCCCATCCTAAAGCACCACATACAGATTGTTGGCTGTTTGCATACCTTCTCCACTTGCTCTCACCCGCCAGTGTTGACAGCTAGTATACAAAGACCTGGAATGTTGGGTGTTGTTAAGATGGAAGCGCAAAGTAGCAGTTGGTGGGATAATCCTCATGTCACATCTCACCTGACACTTCGACTGAGGGGCCTCAGCCAGCAGAACCTGCTGCCTCTGCGTAGAGGGGTATATGTGTCCATATATATTTGTGTTTAAAGGGGAATGCTGTGATGTTGTTGATTATAATGAGACTTACACATTTAAACACACACACACACACACACACACCTATCTACCCCTATTTGTAGGACACACACTCACACTCTGTGTCCCATCCACTCTTTCTTTTCCTCCTTGGCATTTCTTAACTGTGGCAATGATGGCCTCATCCTTGGCCTCAAGCATACAAGTGCTTCCTAGCCCTCATTCTGATGATTGACAGGGTTTCTAGTCTTTTGCTGCTTCTTTCATCAATACATTAATTACATTCAATAAAGCAGAAAATTGTTTGGTTCAAAAGGTGAAAGTAAAATTTTCACATACTTCCAGTCTTGCCCAAGTCCTTAAAAAAATTATTATATTTCAAAAATACATCTCCAAAGTGATGTACAATGATTACTACTGTATATTTTATATTTAGTTGAAGAGCTTCAGTGATACCGATACTGTAATAAATTCTGCATAATAATTCACCCATTTATACAGCAGAGCAGTGTAATACACACACAGTGAGCAATATGAAGCCTACAGTTTGCCAACAACACTGACTGTAGAAAGAACTGTAAACTGGAAACGTGGGGCAAACATGTAAACTCAGACTAAACATGGATCAAACCCCCATCCTAATTGACAGCCCAAACTGACCTGTGAACCACTTATGCTACCTGCTGTGTCACCACCAGCGGTGAAATTGCCTGACTTTAGTGAATGATACTACAGAGTTCCACCCCAATGTCTCCTAAAACAATCTGCAAAGGCCTCTGTAAAGTCAAGCAAAAGTGAAAACTTGGTGACTATGTGATGTGACAGAGATGCCTCATCTATAGCCTTTGGTACCCCTTTGTAAGTAGTAGAATGGATCATCTGGACAAAGTTCCACACGACTTGATGAAGTTGGTTCACTACTTTTCAACTGTGATTTGCTTTCACAGTTGAATTCTAGCTGATAGTGATCCGATTTAGGAGGCAGCCCCGAAACCTGGTTAAGCTGACAAAGCATGCTGTACACCAAGAATCAAAAGGTTCAAGAGTCCAAAAGTCTCAGGAAAGGTCCTCCCATAATAAAAAAAAATAAATTCTTCCAAAGAATAATGACTGCTCCAGCCTGTGGTTCACACAGCTGCCTTGAAATGGTAGTTTGGCAGCCCAAATATATCCCCTGATAAGACCTTTTCCTGCCATTTCCCTTGGAGATTCTCAAACCTTTTTAAAAAGAAAAAAAACAGAAACAAATAGCTTTGAGGTTTCTGAACATTTTCACTGCTGCAAAAAACCCACTAAATCTGTTTTTGCATAGATGCTCAAAACTGAGGAAATGCTATTCTGCATGTCTCCAGAAATACATAGAATTGACGGTGCTTTGATGTAGGGAGTGACACTAAAGTGTGAAAACACTGTTCAGCATGTTGCTTGAAATATATAGTACAATGGGTGGGTTTTTCGAGTATATTAATGCTAAAGCAGGGCTTGTTAACCTGAGGTCAGTGGTTTGACTTCAGGGGGTTTGTGAAGCATGGGCTTGCTTTGAAAACGACACTATCTATCTAAATAAACATTAACCATGAATTTAAATATTTCTATGATATTATTTTCTGTAACTTAATTATATATTAAAGTAACCAAGTCTAACCCTAGCCCTATGCCCTCACAAGATAGTTAAAATATCACACGCATAATATAGGAACTGTATTACTAATACATTAGAAGCAACAAGTTTCTTCATACAATTTTCCAATAAACAGCATTACTGAGGATATTTTTCCTATCAGCTAAAACATACCTTGTAATAGTTTTGATGATGATTGCTCCTGTGTTTCACAACTAATTCATAGTAGTATTTATTATTAATAAAACATTAGAATAGTCAATAATGTCACTACTGCTACCTAAAAGGTGAAGCAGCCCACCAATTCAGTTGCATCATTGCTGCTTTCTGATGTAGTGTTTGGTGCTACAGTCTGATGTGCTGACTGTAGATTATCACAGCAAATGGCAGTGACTCACAAGCACAAGACAAAAATGTGGTGTAAGACACCCATGAGGTGGTGCTCAGAAGTGCCTGCAGCGTGGCAATGTTGTCACAGAAGTATGCTGGTGTGAGGCTGCCTGCGGAGTTCTCAGCAGGGTATGGACCCATTTGAATTCAGGGAAGGATGCTGTCATGATTCAGGATTTTGCCTGCAGTAAGAAACAGGCATGCGTCACTGCAAAGACAAGCCTGCCAGCATGTGCCTTGGCTGCTGCTGTTGTGTCCATTCCCACTGCACCCCCCACCCCCCAAGAGATGGGCCAGGATAAGGAGCTCTACTGCAAGCCAGAAACAGGCTCTGCAGTACAGCTATTTCCGTAGCTGTCATACTTGTCAGGAGTCACAACCACTGAAGGGTCTTTATTTCAATTCAATCACCCATATCTGAGGTGACAGTAAAGGACCTAAAGACATTTGCTGGACTGTTGGGCCTCCAGAGGCCATGAAGAACTAGACAGGGGTCTTCCCTTCACGTACTGTGTTCACAACAGGGCCTCTAAGCACTACTGTATCTGTCTGCACCACTCCAGCCTTCCCACCACCTCTATGTCACGTAGGTGGCTTCCAGGGGCCATAGTGCCAAAGGCACAGGGAAAAGAGTATTATGACTTGGGAAGCAGCTGGTGTTCTGGTTAGAGCCATCACCTTACAATTTTTGGGCATGGGTTTGAAACCCCACTCACACATAAAGATCCTTCATCAAGGTACTCTGAATTCACGCACTGAAAATGATCCTGCTATATAAATGGGATGAGGTAAGACTCAGGTAAAATAAGAATTAATAATACCCCACCCCCTCAAAAAATGTATCAACATATGTCTGACATATGTCTTGTGTGCAAAGTATGACTCAGTTATTTGTATAGCTATGTGGAATGTGTGTCAGTTATCACCAGACTCTGTGTTGTTTGGTGGCCACTTCTTCATCACTTCCTTATCATATGATTGTTCTGACTATTATTCCTTTCATTTATTTTAGTTTGCTTCTGTCTCTATTTATTTCTCTGGATTACTTTATATAGTCTCTTGCATATATGTTATATGTGATGGTCAGTCATGTGATTTACCTGTAATCTTGCAAACGTTACCTGTCTTTATGACAGAGTACTGAATAAGAATAAAATGTGTTGTATTGTGCAGTTATCTTGCTATCCGTGATCTCTCTGTTTGAAATTTCACTTCTACAGCTCTTGAAAATTTGACTCAAAATTCACGGCCCAAATCAGAAACCTTCTGAATTTGCATCCAGAAAAATGTCAAAGTGCACTCCAATGAAAACCTGTAATTCATGCAAGTCTGACCACACTTCGAAGCAAGCCAAGAAAGGCAACAACAGTGCGCTGCAGTTGTATCTCAGCTGTTCTGATAGGCTCATGCATTCTCATTCTTTAAATGTGTATTATTGCTGTCGTCTTCCTCAAATTATTCAGAGAAAATGTCTTCAAAGAAAGTGGAAAAGCTTGTGGAGAAATCCTTGGTGTACTGCTACATAGGTGTTTAAGAGTGTTTTAGTGATATTTGGGGAAACTTTATTATGCTTTCTTATTTACAACTTCATAAATACTGCTTTGATCGGATCCAGAATGTGCGGGCTCACCAGAGAGGGGGGCCTGGTCTCCACAAGCTGCTCAGTGGGACTGAGAGGATGGTACTGTTCTGGTCCTATCTTCGCTGTCATTTTACTGACATTTACATAACATTTATTTATTTAGCAGATGCCTTTCACCAAAGTGACATACCGCAAACAAAAGTACATTTCACTAACAGACAGAGAGCTATAGATGCAAATGCACTAGAAGCACAGTCACTTACTCCAATAAAACAATTTTTGCAGGCACACAAAAGTGTGTTACAGTGTTGCTGCATATGGAACTGGTGAGAAGCCCATTAATAATCAGTAGACAGTATGCAGTATACGCATCAGTATGTGCATGAATTTTTGTATGTACTGCAGTCTTTCAAACACTGCAAAGAACATTATTATCTAGAGGAACCTTCAGTTCTATGCTTTTTGGGGGCTGAGTGGTTACAATGCATCAGCAGACATTTTTTGTACGGAACCTGGACCACAAACAACCTGGAACTGCCTGGCAAATGTTGTGATATGAGTTATGTAGGTGTATTCTGTGCCCCAACTCTATCAGAACTGCTATTGCCTCCCTGGCTCTCTATAACTGCTGCCTGAGGGGTCTACATTTCAACCCCCCCCCCCCAAAAAAAAAACACACACGCAATCTTTCTCTGTGGTCTCCTTTCTCTGATGCCAGGGTGAGCCCCATAGTGAAGCCCTGTAGCAGTAGTTGGATATGTGCACGAATAAAACTTATTTGTAAAATTGTTACAAAGTGAAGACTCAGCCAACCATCATCACTAACGTCTTAATCCAGAGTTGGGTCACAGCAGTCCAGAACCCATCCCAGAATCACTAGATTCTAGGCTATGAAATTACACCTGGGTAGGGTTGCCATACACGCACAGTCACATACATTATGAGCAATTTGAAGTGACAAACTAACCTGAAACCCATGTGTTTGAACTATGGGAGGAAACCAGAGCACCCAGAAAAAGAGATAATATGCAATATTAATAATACTACTGAAAGGGCAGCACAGTGGCCCAGGTTTGAATCCAGCTCAATCTGTGTGCAGTTTTTATGTTCTCCCCATATCTAAATAGGTTTCCTCTGGGTGTGCTGGCTTCCTCTCACAGTCCAAAGACGTGTTTCAGGCTGATTGGTCACATTCCTGATAGTGTGTGCATGAGTGTGCAAGGCCACCCTACAGTGCAATTCATTTCAGGGTGTGGTTTTCTAGCCCAGAACTCAGTTGCTCCTGTCTGCCGTGACCCTGACCAGGATAAGCGGTAAAGAATAATTTATGGGTGGGTAATACTATTGAACCTGCTACTTTATGTTTGGTTTGAATTTATTTTAATTGGTGATTGTGATTTATTGAGATTATCTATGTGACAGGTTATATCTAATATAACATAGGAAATATATAGTTTGTTTTGTCATAAACTGAAGGAAAATAGCTGCACTGATGCCACCGTGCGATAAACAAAATATATGCATCTCTATCCCAAAATATCTGATACAAATCTTTGGTACAAACTATTACAGACAATGAAATGTACATAAATGATCAGATAAGCAGAAAAGGGCCATTGTAGAGAATAATAAGCCTGTTATATGAAGAAATAGTACATATTTTCATAAGCTGTAAGAGTAATTTTTTGTTGTTTGGGACCCTGTAACATTAGGCTTGAGTGTACTCTCTTTTATTCAAGAGATGTGCACATCATTTTACATTCCTCACAGTCCATCACATTCCTCTGTTAAAATTTAATGCTGATGATTAAAATTTTTGGTGTGGCTCATTTATGTAAAAGTCTTGAGCATGTATATATACATTTTTATATATATATGCATCAAATAAGGGTAAGTCTAGTCATATCAATGGAAGCTGCCCTTGATTAATAATGGTAAATAATTATTTAACGGCAAAATATTAAACTATACTGTTTTATTGCTGTAATAATTGTAATATTATGCTTTTCTACCATGTACAGCCTTTTTTCACTGCCAGCAGTGGTTAAGTGGTTTGAAACATGGGACAGTGGAACAATTTCATCATGTCCATTGTCAGATCAGAAACAGAGAGTAAAAGTGCTGAATCATTTATTTTTCTGTAGCTGACTTTCCTTCGAAGTTGCTCTGTTATCTTTGTACTCTAAGCCATTTATAGTTACAGTATTAACTCATTCATGCAGCTGCTTAATTTTTATTTGAGTAACTCATGGGAAAGTACCTTAAAAATATTACAACAGGAGGTGGGAAGTAACACTGGGTCCTTTGACTGCATAGTGACAGTTCTAACCTACAGCTACTGCTGTAGGGTAATAATTAAAGTCTATGACAATATAATAATACCTCTAAGTCACTGGCTCTACAACAGTTGAGGTTAACCTAAAAACTAAATTGGTGACAATGTAGGACTCTTCATATTAGAGATCTTGATCTGTAAGGGTTTAAATCCTGCAGAAGATCTTCTTGAAGGTGCGAGGGAGGAGAGAGGGTCTTCTAGAGGAGCGATCACCATGAGTCACAGAACATCTACTGCTCCTGAAGCAGGTCACCTTGGATTAGACTCCACCTTTAGATGTGTAATCTGGCCTCAAGATGCCAGTTTAAGTGAAATCTGTCACATTGTGCTTTTCATGAGCTGCACTTAATGTGGCCTGGTATTAGAAAACATCCACAAAAACAACAACAAAGACAAAGCTCACAGAATTGCCTCAAACCATGTTTTGAAACACTCTGCTCCATTCCTGTCTGCTGTATTTCCCTGAACGAGCACACTTTGTGCCTTCATCCCTAGCAAGAAATTAAGATGTCAGCATGCCTGTGCCCCCCTCCCTCCAGTGTACTGTATTCATCACAATGGCCTTTTGTGAAACCCTGAGCTGCAAGCAGAATCATTAACCAGAGTGGCAGCCTTGTGGGTCTTGTGAAGCATGCCAGCATTGAGGCTGTAGCATCGAGCCTTCAACAACTTAGTTTTCCATAACAGCCTTCAGCACCATGATAAGTTCTGACCCATCTTTTTAGAAGGACCCTGTACACCTCTGCTGTTTTCCCTGTTTACTGTTTTCTGTTTCTCTTGCTGAGGAGAGATGGTGCTGAAACATTCAGGAGAAGCCATTCTACAAGGTTTGGGTGACAGAGAAGTTCTCTATATTGACGTTAGTTTATCTTTGTTATAACTGTTTCTTAGAATTCTTGTCTTGAGATTCTTTCATTATCAATAACTACTTGTCCAGAGTATAGTTGTGATGATCCAGAGCAGAACTGGCTGGGGAGGCAGGGAACATCCTACACAGTCCATCATAGGGTAGTTACACACAAACATTTACTCAAACATTGTCCTAAAGGGCAATTCAGAGTTACCATTTCAATTGAACCTGCATCTTTGGAACGTGGGAGCAAACTGGACCACCAGAAGGAAACCCACACAAATACAAGGAGAACATGTAAATTCCAGATTCAAACTCATATCCAAACCCCAAGCCACCGTGCTGCCCTACTCTTGAGATGACATTTGAAAATATATCTATGTGAAAGGGCCCTGCACTGCCATTCCAGAGCCATTGTCTCCTCCTGAGGCCTGATAACACTGATGGATCATCCTGTAAATGACATGAATCATCAAAAAGGAGAGTAGTGGGAAAATGAATTTGAATTGACCCTTGTTGTCTGTCCCACAGAATCAGGAAGCACCATTATCGGATTCCACAGATAATTGCAATGATACTCGGGTTTTACTTTACTTTTTCTTTTCTAATTAATCAAACAATTATCAGTGAAAGATTACAAGGATTCTGTCAGGATGATTACTGTTTCAATTTGTCTGTTTAATGTCTAACACATTGCCTACGCCCCTGCTGGATGTCTCACTGTGTCTACATTGCTTTCTCTGTTCCCAGGTACAAGGGCTTCATCAAGGACTGCCCCAGTGGGCAGCTGGATGCTGCTGGCTTCCAGAAGATCTACAAGCAGTTCTTCCCCTTTGGAGACCCCACCAAGTTTGCCACCTTCGTTTTCAATGTGTTTGATGAGAACAAGGTAGGGGGAACCCAGCTTAGTGCTCACTTTTGCCCTGTTGTGGAGGAGTAAAACCTAAATTGCTGGTCTGTTCTGCTACATTTATTTGTTTAACTGATACTGTTGTCCAAAATTACATACAGCGTTAGGCTTTTTACCATAATTTACCAATTTGTATAGTCCCTTGATAAGATTTACAGTACCAGTTTAGCGTAAGTACCTTGTTCAAGGTTACTACAACAGGGGGTGGGATTTCAGTATGGGTCTTATGAGTGTACGGCAGCAGCTTTAAACACTATGCCATCTGCATCCAGTGATGGACCATTGACCACCACCTACCCTACAATAGGTAGCTGGTAATTGAAGGTCCGACATACCTTTCTGGTGGTATGCTTGCTCTTTTGATGGAAGTGGTGGGATGGACTTGGACGCAAAGAGTAGAAAATGGAGGTGGCATTGGAAATCTCTGCCCACTGCAGGAGCATCACCCTGCTTGTTTCCTGTGGTTGCGCCCCACCCCAGAGCTGATGCTGCTGCCCATTGTTTGCAATATGAGCCTGCTGGGTTGGTCCTCTGTTGTCTGTTACCACCATGAATAATTCAGCAAAGTGGCTCCATTGTGTAATGCAGGGTGCCACAGGGCACCGCTGGGGCGGGGGCTATGCTGCCAGGAGTCCTCCATTTATGGAGATGCGCAGATTTTATAAACTCACCCCTTCCTCCTGCCTCCCCAGAGCCCATTCCTTTAAATCAAAAAATCACTCCATGGTTGAAAACAGCAAAAAACAGACCAAATGTACAAGTCCTGTCCTGCTCTTGTTATTTTAATTGGTGTCACTCCAAGATGTTCCTTTAGTGCAAGCCCTTGCTGGCACTGTCCACCTCCTCCTGTTGTTAAATAAATGAGGCTGAAATCACTGAGGAAGGAGCCTCAGGGTGTTGGGGTGTAAGACATACATCTCATTTGGGCAGGTCAAATGCATGGTCTACAGTGGTCACGAGTTGTGTTTTTATGTGTCTGTACCACTGTTTTTGTGTTTTTGCATTTAAGCTCATTTTATTTGAAAGATTTTTGAGCACATTTAGTACAGTCCTCCACTGCCTTACTAAGGTAATGTGTTGCCATGAATTCCTTTGTAAGGCCAAACAGGGGCCATGGTTCCTTAGATTACTGCCAAGTGAAAGTAGTAAACAAGGGGTAATGGAGGGTGAGACTTAATCTAGCATGAGCCAAACTATAATTGTGAAGTAGACCACATGGTGGCTCTGGTCTGCATCTCTCAGTTGTGAGGAGATGCATGAAAAAACTTGATCCTGGTAAACAGGAAGAAATGTTTACTGAGATAGGGTATTAAATTAAACTCCTCATAAAGTTCAGATTTTGTAACCTGAATGGGTGAATCTTGGAGAATGACTGTACCTGCAAACTCCCAACCTTCCCCGCACACATAATCTACTCCTAAATGGAATTCCTCCCTGAGACCAATATCAGAAGCATATTGCATTTCTCTGCTCCATGAGAATGATGCCATAGATGCTGAAATTAGGGGAGCATTATGTAAATGGTCACTCAGTTTTTACTCAGCTAGAAAGGAGTGTGAATTGATTCTGAGCTCTTGTGCAGTTGGACACGGTTTTTGTATCCTTGGGGAGACCTCTGAGTTCTCAGTTGTACTCCATCGATCAAATATGCTGAGGTTGATTGCAAGCATTTTTTAAATGCGTAGGAAAGGGACAGTTTCTACATGCAGACAGTTCTGTCCCTAATGAGGACTCAGCGATTATTCATAGTGCCGGTCCTCAGACAGCGAATTTGCCCTTGATTTCTCTAAGAAACTGAATTCTTCATGGACAAAGCTAAAGGGAGGACAAGAAAGTGAATGAGCAAGACTTGGAAAAACAAGATTTTCACCATCTTCTTTGAGAGATGTGCCGACACTATAATAAACGGAGGGGAATTGACCTGCCTGGCATTGAGCAGAGCAGTATTTTATGTTTTGCGCTTGTGAAATGTGAAGCATCAGTGTCTGGAATCAGAATGCATCTTAATGACCTGTGGTGGCACACAGCTGCCCCAGGGGAAGGCCAGGTTGCGCCACAGAAATAGCATCATGACTGTCCCAAAAAGCCTGGCCCACTTTCCAGGTCGACACTGAACGAAGGCTTGGCCCTGCAGAATTTTTTTGGAAAGGGGAGCATTTTTCATTTGCTTTTTCACCATGTTTCTTCTCCTTCTCCCCCTTTTTGCAGGATGGACGCATCGAGTTCTCCGAGTTCATCCAGGCACTGTCGGTGACCTCGCGAGGCACTCTAGATGAGAAGCTCCGATGTAAGAGACGGACATGAACCATGTGATCTCAGTGACCTTGATGTCCAGTGACCTCACAGTATTGTACTAATTTGTCTTTTCTCTTCCCATTGTCTTCACTGGGTGTTCAGATAACAGGCAGGCTGGCAAATGCATGAATTAAACACATGACATCACACAGTGAAAGCATGTATTCACATGCAAACACACAAACACAAACAAAAGGCAGATGTTGTATATTGTTTACAGCAGATATCACTGAGATCAGTGTCAGCCTCACAGAATTTGTCCATTACTTCATGTTGTTTGATGGCCCCAAGTGACTTCACTGTGTTGCAATAAGGCCATAAAGAACTCAACAGACACTTGCTTGTTTTATGCAGAAATCATTTTTTTTTTCCATTTTCCTCTTCAGGGGCCTTTAAACTCTATGATCTTGACAATGATGGATACATAACACGCGATGAGATGCTGAATATTGTTGACGCCATTTACCAGATGGTGGTAAGTTTGTCTTCATCCTGCCCTCCTCCTATTTTCCATTGTAGACATATTCCTCTTTTGCACAAGGTTCCTCCAGGTGTTGCCAGTTCTGATTTATTCTCTGCTGCCTGCAGTAGCTCTGTTGTCCATGCTGCAGGCAGTTGGCAGCCAACTAGCCAGTGGCCACAGGGCCTAGTGCATTACTGGTATGTGCTTGTGTGTGGCTCCAGGGAAATACGGTAGAACTGCCTGAGGAGGAGAACACACCAGAGAAGCGAGTGGACCGCATCTTTGCGATGATGGACAAGGTACAGTGTTTCAGCTAGTCCTGCTTCAAACCATCCCACACCCCTCTACACCACACCCTGTGCTCCCGTATTATCTCAAAACGCGCATGGGATTATCTCTTCAGATATCTCTGTGCTCACTCAGGCCCCCTTCAGATCCAGCATATCCTCATTATACCTCAGATATACTTAATTTTGCAAACATCACACTTAATTCAAATACACACATAAACAGGCAAATACGAAGATGTGGTTATCTGCAGAAGAAATACAGTGCATCTATCTAGGGTGACTCCCTCTCTTGGGTTGGGAATTTCGGAGTAATTACATCTGGCTGGTGCAAAGCCAGTGTCACTCAAACTGCCTGCAGTCTATAAAAGTGCTGGTGACAGCACGGGATTTACCTGGTGCCCCTTGTATGGACACATTCTGTCTGAGTGAACTGCGGGAAGAAGGCCCTTTGTGATCTTTGAAGTACAGTCCCTGTCAGTCAGGAACTCCGTTCAGGGACTGAATTTTTGAACGATTAGCGTCCTGGCGTCCCTTTGTGTTTATTTAAGCGCATCAAAATCAATCCAACAATGCAGGTACAGCAAACAATCGCAACGGTGATGGGCTGTAACGTGGCGACTTTGCAAAATATTGCCATCTGCTGGCAAGGGGTGTTAGTGATGTCCTCTTTTGTTTCAGAATGCCGATGGGAAGCTGACACTGCAGGAGTTCCAGGAGGGCTCCAAGGCAGACCCATCTATCGTCCAGGCACTGTCTCTGTATGACGGGCTTGTATAGTGGCTACATACAAGGCGTTGAGGTAAGAGCAGCTCTGGCCGGGAGTCTGGTCTGTTGAGCAGAGCGGAGGCCTACCGACACAAATCTCTCCGACATGCTCTGTAAGAGGAGCATGAAAGCAGAAACAGCTCCTTGTAGGTCTGAGGCCTGCAATCTCATTGTGACCAGAAAACATGAAATCAGATTATGTTATGTCATGGATTATGGGTGGTTTGAAATAACAGTTTGTGTTAAGAACAACAGCAGCAGCAACAACAACAACAACAACAACAACAACAATAATAATAGGTGGAGCATTCCCTTTCCTCTGCTTATTTAATTCAGCCCTTTCTCTGAAGCCCCAGCAACCAGGAATGCTCCTGTGTGAGAGACAGTTGATCCCTAAAGGGTGACCTGTGACTCCCTGCTGAATACGTGCCACTTGGGCTGGTTTTATTTCATTTACTGCTCTGCCCTTGGCTGCGGGAGCACAGGGCCATTGCTCTGTCACTGCTGCACTGAGAATTCCTCCAAGTATACAGGAACAGCCTTGTTATGTTCCAGCATGTAAACAAAGTGTTTTTTCATCATTGCAGGGTATCCAGAAATGTCCCATTTAGTGCCATCACCCTTGAACTCGCAGGAAACCCACGTCTCACAAGTCACTTCTCTGCCTCGGAGGAGCTTGAAGGGAAAAGAAGCAAAAGAAAGGGGTGCTGGTGGCCAGAGGCAGCCGGGTTTGGGTTGTCAGCTTGTCCCCCTCCATTGTCCCCCAATGCCAGCTAAAGCCCTGCCTCTGAGACTGGACCCTGCCAGCCTCTTACTGGGGGAGAAAGACGAAAGAGTCTGAGTGTCATGTTGCAGACATGGACTGAATGGGACGGGGGGAATGGCAGAGGGACATCCGGTGTGCTCGCTGGGGCAGAGGTCGGACCCACGGGGGACATTCCACTGGAGATGCTAGCTGGCATCAGCTGTCACTGGAGCGTGTGTGTATGTGTGTGTGGGGGAGTGACCATATAATGCTTTACATTTGAAATGCTGCATTGCTGACTTTTTTGTGACACTGTTGTGCAGTTGTGTCGATCAGAACTTCATGTGTCTCTATGTGTTAATTTATTTTTTTTTATATTGAATGTTTTGTGTTTTTGTAACAGCAACTTTTAAAGTGAGCTTCTTCCTTGGCTTGCTGTAGAGGGGAAAAAAAGGCAATCATGAAGAGAATTAGCAAAATTCAAGGGGGAAGGGCTTGTATCTATGTGGGTACATCTGTGCACTAATTTCATATGTTTGCAATGTGTTTCTTATTTTGTAGTCTGTGTGTGGCCCTTGTTTGCACCTATGACCAGTACACTGTAGTGTGCGATATACGCAACCCGAATCACATATATTCAGCATAATGGAGAGAACTTAGCTGCTAAAGGGCCCTGCTATAATTCGAGCCACAGTGTTTGTGGAATATGCACAGCACGGGTTTCATGTGCATCATCTGAGTATTGTATTTATCTTTCACCTTGTTGTCAGTGTTTTGATAAAGGAGCTCATAAAACAGTCACTCGCAGTTAACGTCTGAATTTTGCTGCACTCTCAAGACCTCTTGACAGCAAGGAGATGCATCCTCGGTGGCTTTTTGTGTCCTACTGTGGTGACAGATGTCCTGTATTGCTACGTGTTAAGTGTTGACTGTTAACTATTTATTTCTGATCCAGCGACAGTGTAGAACGTAACCTTTGGTCTTAATTTTTTAAAGTTTTTTTTAAAATGAGTTATAATTAATTTTGTAATTAAGGGATATTTCAAACAAGACAGCCTACCAGGAGAGGGATTTGACATACCTATCATGTTAGATCACAAAGGATCTTCCAACACGTTTTCATAACAGCCGAGTGGCATGTCAGCTGATCCCAGATCAGTGGACCTATTTTAATCTAACAGCTAACATCACAAGAGAAGGCCGAGCAGATCCTAAATCAGTTGCTAAAAGTAAACCAGATAACAATGACAACAGCGACCAGCAACAAGGACTTCTCTTACTGCCGCAGTGTCTCAGATTCCAGAGCAGATAATTGCTTTCATTATTGCCATGTCTACAGTGAAATTGAGATTTTAAGGCTGTAATGGTGAAATCTGTGCTAATGGTGACATTGACTGGCGCGTCATTGCTTTGACAAGGAGCCCGAGATGACTGCAGCCACATAATCACTGTAGCTGAAACCCTTTTATTTTCTGGACACTATACAATGAGCATTCTGGAATATTCCGGAATAGGGAAGTTCTGGTTCTTAAGCTATCGGTAAAGGATTTTCTCTGCTGCTGTTGAATGGACGTGTTCACCACGCTGAATTTCAGCCATTCTATACGCTGTCTCCAGACAGCTTGCATCCTTCAAATCAAGGACTGTTTCTTAATTTAAGAACAAATGAGCAGAATTAGCACTTGATCTTTGTGGTTACATCATGTCCACTTGTCAGGTAGGCTTGAAAAAAATCTTTCTTTTTGCTTTCTTCTGAGTCAGATGCTCAATGCCTTGACATGTCCCATTGCTGTAATTGTTGATGCACCTCATTAAAAGGTCAGGTCAAACGTGCCCTGCTGCACTCTGTATTTAAAGTCAAGATGGTTGCTCAGCTTCATCGCCAAGACATGAAAGTGAAGGTCTTGTTGAAGGTGGCATCTTCAGCACGCGACGCTTCCGCCAGGACACCATTTGCTGCATGCTGCTAAATCCACTACCAGGTTCCCTATCTGCAGGGAGACGCTGAGAAAACTCACTGAAAGTACCATGTGCCATTGTACGGGAGTCCAGGGGTCCTACAAAATCCTCTGTCTGTTAAATGTCTGACTTACCATCTGGTGTGGCTGTAGGGGACACCTGTGCATGTCTCAGTGCTGCTGGCAGCAGGCACGTTCACTTGGACCTGCTTACAGCTGTGGCCCTTGAATGAAGGGCACTCATTTCAGCTATCAAAATCCTTGATTTTTGTGCCATTTATCTCTCCACATTTTGACAGAAAAGAAATACAAATGCACAACATTTGGCACACATTTAAATTTGAACAGGTGTGTGATGACCAAATTGTTGGTAACACACTATGGTTAGAATTTCACTCATATAATAAAACAATTTGACTTTCTTTTCATGTCATCTTGACCAGTTTAAGACTTTGTGGTTAGGATAGAAGGATGTGTGTATGATACAAAAAGTATGATACATAGTATGATACAAGAAATCACAGGCATTAATTTGATGGCTGTTGCGTTGAAATAAAAAATACAGAATTTTAATCTTCAAACAACCTGAATTCAGAAATGAGCCTCTCTATAGTTGTTGATCCAGCTGATGCCTGTCAGTTACTGTTTTTGAAAGGTAGTGTAGGTCTTGGCCCTGATATCCTTCCATTTTGAGGCGACTGTTCTTTCCCAACAGATCACCCCAGGTGGCCCATAACACAGTGTGGGAAAATCCATGTGAACTGACTGAAGTTGACACCACCCTGCTTTTTACAGGAAAAGCTCAAAAACAGATGCACATCTAAACAACTTGAGACTTTTCCCCCCAAACTGAGCACCTGAAGAACAAGGGTGTTTTACAGCTGTTACAACTATACATTAAATTGTTTGCAAACGTTTGGGAAAAAAAAGTTTGAGACTAATGTTAACAGGGTTCAGTAACAGGATTCTGTCTGCAGGGTTTCCTTATTAAAAACATCAGCTTTTATGGAGTTGTGGAGTTTGATCAAGTATCAAGATTGCATTATCAAATATCGTAAATACATTTAAATGCAAAAGGACAAAAAACAGAATGACGGAAGTTGAAATCTGTTCCTCAAGAGAGGAAAAATAAGATCACCATTATTTTACTCACAGCATAACTGACAAAGATTGACTTTGTGGATGGTTTGTATTTTACGCCAGAATAAACACAAGAATGGTTTTGTTTGGCACTCTTTGTGAAGCAGAAATAAAGTGGGTGTTAGGGACAGCTGTCAGGGCTGTGTGTGTCGGGGGGGGGTCTTGTGTACTTTCTGATTAAACTCCTAAATCTGCAGAATTGCTGACATTGCAGTTTAACATCAAACAGTGTTTAGAAGTATGGCACATATATATGTGCCCTACATATTGGGTTTGAGATCCCAGTTTTCCGAGATACATGCTATTGGATGAGCCTGAATTTGGCTGCGTTGATTTTTTTTGCCTAATGTTAACTGGTTGCGCTTTCCAAAGAATTTACTCTATTGTCTTACATTAAATCATTTAACTAGTTCTCAAAGTCTGCCGCTTTTGATGATGGTGTAGACTTGAGGACAAGGAGAGCATCTTTGCAAAAGGCTGTGGAGATGTTATTTGCCTTGTGGAACAGACCTTTCCCTCCTTCCTCTCAAGTGACACGGTCAGCTTTCTTGTCCAGCATCTGATATGTTGTCCTCTCCTACTTCGACTTGCATGTCGCTGTTGCTTTTTAAGATGTGTTAAGCATGTAAATAACCTAAACAAAGAAACAAAATACAATGAACATGGATCAAGTACTGTATTCAAAAAGCGATTACATTTGCATGTACTGTCAGTAATGCATCAACGTCTCACAGCTCTTACCTTACCTAAATAAAGAAGCGATGGACAGTCATTCTCACAGAGCATTTCTTTTCAAAAACCGTGTGGTAATTTTCTCAAAGCTGTTGACTCGGCTCCATTCTTGCACCGCAAAGGTAACTTATTCAAAATCCTGTATTAACAAAATAATGAGGAAGCCTACCTTCTGTTAGTAAATCCTGAGTAACAAAGTCAGGACAATTTCCCAGTGAACATCTCAAGTGCCTAAAGTCTTTTAAAAAGTTTGACTATGTTGCTTGGCTGGTCTGATAAGGACTGTGTGGGTTTGGAGGGTTTGGAGTCTGGAGACAAAAGGGTCAGGTTACACACAGGCCACATACTCTCCGAAAAAAGTTGCTGGAAGCCCCCAGGAGTGTTTTAACGCCGCATCCCCGCCCCTTTGTGAAATTGCTGTGCGCTTTTTTCCCTAAGAGAAGCGCACGCAGCGCTTACACGCAACACGCAGCGCTGTACTTCGCCTCTTTTTTTACGCAAAACTTGTCTTTCGCGGACCGACCTGAGTGGCAGTTTTTCCCGACGTGCGAAGGCTTGAGAACCGCCGGGCTGTTCAGGTCACGATAAGGGACACTTCGTGTCCTCACTGGAAACATGCAGACGCATTTTAAACTACACGTTGGACCTTAGTGTCTGAAGCTGTGTTGAAGTGATTTTTTTGCGTCACTTTTGCGCTTTTACGCAAAGGATACAATAGAGACCACGAAACAACGTGGATTAATCCTTTTTTTTGTATTTCTTACCTTTTTCACGCATGACCTGGATGTTGTAAAAATGACCCTCTTCCGAGTTGACTTTAGCATCTTTGTGCTGTTTTTGTGCGCAAACGGGCTGCTCTCCATGGCCCGGGCGCAGCGGGAGCCGGTGGCCGCGGACAGCGCCGCCACACTGGCCTTCGTGTTTGATGTCACCGGCTCCATGTACGACGACCTCCAGCAGGTGGTCGATGGAGCCTCGCGGATCCTGGAAAAAACACTGAGTCGGAGAACGAGGGCCATTAAGAACTTCGTCCTGGTCCCCTTCCATGATCCAGGTGGGTTCACTCACTGAAGGGTGAAATAAAATACACAGATAATAAACGTGCATGGAATGAGTTTTTTGCTGCTTTTAATTTACTGATGGAGATAAAGCACATACCACGTTTACTTTTGATATACCCCACATGGTTGAATGCACTACTATTAATAGAACATTTTCAGCAGTTCTCCTGGTTCACAAGTGAGATGAGTGCAGGAAACATCCAGAAGGAGCAAAGACAGTGACCTCTCCCAGTTGAGGCTGTGTGAAATGTATCCCTTCCTCTCATTCACACTGGGCTTCCACATCACCAACATCCACTGGGACTAATGTGGAGGTTGAATGGAAGAAGGAGACTAGATTTGCCAGCTGAGAAATCCAGTCATTGCTCTTAGGGCCTTTGACATATCTGTTTCATTTCATGTATCTTATTGACTGTGAAAACCAGCTAAGAAACATTAAAATCGTGTATTAACATGCATTGAAGCAATATTGACTACAAGCACACATTTTAAATAATTCCCCTAATGCAATTTTTCTACTTAATTTCTTGAATAAAGAATTAAGTTTGACACATAATGGATTTTCAACACAGACATTGTTCTTTAGGTTTCTGCTGATGAATGATAAATAGCTTTAAGCCTGGCAGCCTTAAATTAACTTTTAATGTGTGGGTAATTCATTTACAGTGCTATACTGTGCCCTATTACAATTTCTTCACTGGATATTAGGTGGTTAAATAAACCAAATGCAGAGTAGACCTTGAAGTGCTATGGTGATCTAGGAGGCAGGTAGCTTGGCCTCCTCCAGGGATGCAATGTTTGCCCAATGCAGAGAACTTCTGGCGCTCTTCTGAGGATAGGAGAAGTTGGATGGGGGCGGAATTCCAAGCCATGAGTGGAAGCACATGCTGCCTGCCAGGCTGTAATTACCCCCCCCCCCTTTCTCTATAAACCCAGCCCCATTAACCCCCCACTAAATGGAAGGTCTCCAGCCAAGAAAGGGTGGGGGGTGAAACACAAATCTGAACCCAAATGCATCTCACGGATTATTAGGATGTGCCCTTGGGGACATTTTGGAACCATGGCAGTCATGGAGAAACTCTCTGTCAGACAGGTGTGTCAACAGTAGTAGGAAAGGGACAGAGACTTAAGAGAGACAGAGAAACTTGTGTGCTGCCAGTCACGTTGTCCTCCTCACCACTCCCACCATCTTAGACACCCACACAGGGTCAACCCTGCCGTCCATCTGGACACAATGAGACCTGTTGTAGAGTGTGGTTCTATCGTTGCGTTCTCTCGCCAGTCTTTGGGAGCCCCCCAATGCCCATAAAAAGTGGAAACATCCTTCAGGAACCTCTCTGTACTATACTCTGGTAAGGGACAGGAAGGCCCCCATTAGCAGGAAGCACTGCTGATAGCCAGAAGTAGCATCAGTGACTTCAGAACCTTGACCAGCGTCACACGGAAGTCACACGTACTCAAACACAATGACACAGTATGCTCACAGAAACTACTCGGGCTGAAGATTTGATTTGTTGCATTAAAACAAATCTACACTGTGGGGAATTGGCTTCGCTGCAGGGCAGAGGAGCACAGCTGTTCTCACACAATTCTGTGTGTGAAAAGAGAACAGATCTTCCATCTACAGCTGGCGGTGCAGGCTGGCACAAGGAAGCACATCTTGGTGTGCTGACAATGTGTTGGAGACAGCACAAACATTAATGACTGCATACGCTGCAGGAACCACAGCGAGGTGCCACATTACTCAGCAGGGAGATGAGGAAGCCACCCTTTCTCTAAAGACTATGTACATCATTACATAGAAATTATATATTTACAGAAATTAAACTCTTGTCTCTTGGGCTCCTCAGGTTTGTAAAGTATAAAAAAGGGGCAGAAGTATAGTGGTTAGAACTGTCACCTTGTAATTTGAGGGTCCCTGGTTTGAACCTCTGCTCCCACTGTAATACCTTCATGTGTTACCCTGACTTGATACGGTAAGAATAGCCTGCTGTATAAATAAATCCTTGTGTCCTGGGAAGTGTAGGGTTTATAGCCAAAAGTGATACCTGCTCCATAGTTTTCTAATTTCAGATTTCTCCTGCATATTATCACTATGATGAATGGTCCATTTACCTCTTGTCCTTTCTACAGACACTTCCCATAAAACAAGATCTTTACATCCTGTCACCTGTAAGCTGCGGATTCGTGTAGCGGTAACCCTGAGTAACCGGTGCGCTGAGCCTGACAGTGATGGATTGCAGCTACAGACTGCTGCTAACAGCTCGCTCTGTGTTGCAGACATTGGCCCAGTGTCCATCACCACTGACCCAAAACAGTTTCAGCGTGACCTTCAAGAGCTGTTTGTGCAGGTAGGCACCAGTGGGGGTCCAGTGATGGGCATGATTGAGGGATAAGGCTAGGCTAGTGTTAAGATTAGGGTTCCTGTCACTTTGTGGACATCCTTATTTATGGACAGAATGTGTCATGTTGTCTGTTCCTCTCAGGCTCTCATAATCTTTTCACAAGTTTCCCAGAAAGTCTCATGTCTTCCATATTGCAGGTGAGTCATGCACATGCATGTGTCTGGAGAACCAGGTAGCCTGTTGTACATCAGCTTTTGTGGGTGAAATATCCTAACTGTCTGAGTTTGGAGTTGAACGACAATGGGTGTCAGTGAGGTCTATGTTTCTTCCTCTTGGTATCTGTTTTATCATAGATAGCCTCAGATCTTCTTACACGTCTGTTTCCAGCTTTTGCTGTGACTGGCAACATAAATCTTGTAGTGCACCAGGATGTTTATGAACTACAGCGGCTTTAGCTACTTGGGCCCCTAGGGATTTTTTTTTCTAATTTTTTCCCCCTGTTTTCCGGTAAGTATGTTTCACAGTAATGTGTTTCTCAGATCCCTGCTCCTTAAGACCACTCTCCAGCAGGAGCCATAACTTGCCTGCAGACCAGCTCCTACGATGCCCGTTGATCTCAGCAATGAGCGATACCAGTGAACCTCCATGCATGAAATAGACAGAGAATTGGTGAAAGTGCATGTGGTTGAGTTCTTGGTGGCCTTCCTTCTTCCAGGGGGGTGGAGACTGCCCTGAAATGAGTATTGGAGCCATCAAGAAGGCCCTGGAGGTGACCCTACCTGGCTCCTTTATCTATGTCTTCACGGATGCCAGAGCCAAGGACTACCGCTTGAAATGGGATGTCCTGCAGCTGGTGCAACTCCGGCAGTCACAGGTTTGGGCCCTTTACAAGGATGTGCTCAACTACTAACACATGCCCTGGTGTAAAAATGCAGTACTGATGATAACACTAATATTTATAATAAGTGGAGGCTATATAATTAATGGACACATATGTATATAGTTAGTCTAACAAATAGTTACTCATTGTATCTTAAACAGGTATAAATCTAAATGCATCCACTGGCTGTCTTGTGTGACTCCTATCCCCCAGGTGGTGTTTGTCCTGACAGGCGACTGCGGGAACCGCTCTCATCCTGGATACAGGGCATATGAGGAGATTGCTGCCACCAGCTCTGGGCAGATCTTCCACCTGGACAAGCAACAGGTCAATGAGGTGAGACACCATGATGTTAGCCAATGGCCTGTAAAGTTCCTTTTTTATAAGTCCTGGGCCATGATTAATTCCACCATTTCTTGGCACTCAAACATACACTGTATAATGTACAACACACTCGGCAAAGAATGATGGGTACGTAATGTGTAAGCATGATATGTGTCAGATTGCAAAATTTTCCACAGTCTACCTCTCCGTTTCTAAAACAAAGATTCCGGCTTTCAAGGAGGTATATCACTAAAGAAAGTTTACTGAGACTGGAGACACTGTTAGGTTATTTTTTTTAAGTGTTAAATAAACTATGCAGAAAGAAGTGCAAAGTGTTTAATGGGCAGGGACTTTTTCATTACCATGAGATGTCAAGTTCTCAGGACTTTATGACTCAGACGTGAAAGAGGACAGATCTTCCTCTGAAGGAGACACGGTATGCCCCCCCTTGTCAACACAGGAGATGGTTGGCCTGCAGACGGCTGGGGGAAGGGCAGCAGCTGGGGGAGTGAAAGAGGGCATGAACTCCTTACTGTCTGTGAGAAGAGGGAGGCCATGGTGTGTGTGTGTGTGCGTGTGTGTGTGTGTGTGTGTGTGTGTGTGTGTGTGTGTGTGTGTGTGTGCATTTATGTCTCCATGTCTGAGGCTTTGAGTCTGTTTCCTAGATGTGTTTCATCTGAGCCAATCAGAGTGACCCAAATGCCATTGTTCTACATCTGCAGTGGCCCCTAAAATAAAGATCCCTGAAATAGCGTAGAGCCAGGGGCCTGCAGTCTCACCCCTGACAGGAAGTAATTTTCATAAAGCATGCCTGTGCTGCCCCAGGCTGCCATCGGATCACCCTGCTCCACAGCATCTCCACATTCAGCTGTGATGGAGCTGCGCTGAGCTGAGCTCCCCCAGCTTTTTTAATGCTGACTGTAATTTGAGAGATGTTCCACTGACCTATATTACACCAACATTGCTTCATAGCATATAGTCCGGTCGCCTTTAAAGGGCCGCTTGGCTCTTGCGGCCAAGCATTGTATTTGATCTCCACCATTTACACATTTCCGGCTTGTTGGGTTATAAACTTAAGTAATGCAGTTATTTAGATTTTAGTGCAAGCCTTGGGATATTCATGACATACTAGAACCGTGCTTTGTAATATATAATTAATAAACTGCAAGCAAATAAAATATACAAAGTATTCTGAGAACCCAGGTCACGGGGGATATTACAAGGCAGACTGAGTGCTTGTATTACTGAATAAACCCCGGATATCATCAGTTACACCCACCCAGCTGAGCAGCTGCCTCTGGTCTCATAGATTTCTAGGTTTGGATCCAACTTTCACACATTTCTCATTGCTATTCTACTTAGGCTGCTTTGACAAAATGCTTTAAGTTTAAGTTTGCTTCTGAATGGATTATGAACTTTCTGTTAGGTGTTTATTAGCAAGAACATATTCTTTAGTACTAAGGACCTTTGCAAGTGTATTTGCATTATTAAATGTGTTAATTAAGTCCATTACTCATGACATGTTCATAAATGGTGCCATTTGTGGAAAAAATTCAATGGCAATCGTAGGGTGAAACTCACTATAAAAGTGCTAGAAGCTCAGGTAATAAATGGCTGGAATGTATAGGCTTGTTATTTGAACTGTATTCATTTCTGAAACCTTGCGGTTTCAAATGATTTGTAAGGATCCAGTGACCAAAAAGAGGATTCATTCTCTGGCGTATTTTTTAACGTGCATTTATCAGACACCTTTGTCCAAGTAACTAACAACACTATGTTTGCACACTCAGCTACTTACATTGATTTAACCACTTATACAGATTGATACATTTTTCTTACAAAAACTAGGGGATATACATTGGTCAATAGCACTACAGCAGCAGGTAGAACTTGACTCTGCATCCTTGCAGTGGTCTTTTGTCTGCAAAGTGACAGTGCTAACCCAGGAAAGGGTGAATAGTCTATTTCTTTACTCATGTATCCTCTTCCCAATGGAAGATGGGTAGCGGTCCAAGGGTAAACAATAATGTGAGGATAACGTAAGAACATTTTCTTTTGATGGTTAGCAGTCAAGCTTTGACAGAGGACTGATACAGTGCCAGGAGTGAAGCAGCTCATCTCTTATATCTGACTTTGTGCGTCCATGTACCGCTCTTGTTCAAGTAAAGAGCCAGGACAGGTGTCCAGACTTTGCTTTGGAGACTGAGAGAAGCACATCTGTTGGTGATAATGACTAATGACCACATTCCTCTGGCTGTGGAGGGGGCAAGGACACATCTCCTATTTGCTCATTTTGCTCCATCTGCAGTCTGTGCAAGGGTCTTTGCTGGTGCTGGTGGTGCTTCCCTGAAGACATCTCCAAATCCTGTTCTGATACATCAGACTGCCCTACAAAGTCTGGAGATGTACATTGTTGCATCTTGGTTAAATTTTACACAGAACTCAGGTGCCTGCATATTCTTAGCCATCCCCAATATTAGGGTCTAGACGTGTCCTATACGCACTTGAGAATAAGTGGAATGGTGGTCTAGACAGGCGCTGCTTTGCTTTTTCTGTAACTTTGCCTTCCTCCTTTCATGCTATCGGTGGTGTTCCGTATCCTTGTTTCTCCTTTTCTCCCCGAGACTAAAATCGATTCAAGTCAGAGGCCGATGAGGGTCGGCAGGAAGCTGTTTCCGGCTCCTTTGGGGAACACCGCACATGTGTCACCCATTACAGCTGTTTCCAGTTGTAAACCCAGAGAGGAACCAGCTGCTGCCTGCGGCTGCTGGCCAGGCACAGGTTTAGGGCAAGTCTGACTTATTGAATTGTCAAAGGGTTCACTTACTCCAGCTTGCATTATCATTAAAAGTGAAGTAAGATGTGTTAAACTATCTCTTGGGCTCACCCTGGACCGACACAACTTTTTCCACTCACTCTGTTGACACAACAAAGTAGGACAGTAATAAAGAGTTGCAGCAAATGCAGCTACTTTCTCAACACCTGTTATTTTGCCAGACAATAATTTATTTACTTTGCCTTGTTTGTCCTTGTTAACATTTATGTCATAAGAGAAATGGAAAACTACGAGACACTTTCCAATAAGATTTCGTATATATGTCGCACTGTTCCATTGTCATTCGTAAAACAGTGGTTAGATTGTTCATAATGTGCCGCCAGGGAGAGAATTGGCAGCACTTTGCATCACTGGGAAAAATTAAATCAAATTAATTTTGCTCCTTCCTGCCTTTGTATGTGAAATAATCTAACTACTTGTGGTCAGTTTAATCCATGGGTTTGGGGTTTGAGGACCAGATAATGTTCCCACTTTCAGGAGAAAACATCAGTTATTCAGATTCCTCTAGCAGCTGCTATTTCATGCCAACCAATTTGCCATATGGCACAGACAGAAAGGTCAAGCCATTTATTGCTGTAATAGACTCTGCACATGTGAACATTGCTGAAGTCCCTCTGAGATGATTAGGACAGAATTAGCCATAACACCTAGTGTCTCTCCATAAGCGACAGAACTATACCCAGTGAAGGAACCTGAAGGAGAGCATAACCGTTCCTGTTGGACTGAAAGCTCCAAATGTGAAAGAATCTGTATACTATTGTATATAACAGGACACATTTCCCCTGCCAGAGGTCAGCTGGCTCTTTTTACCCTTGTTTACTGAACGACATAAGAGATATCATAACAAAGGAAATGGGGTGAGATGATGATGAACAGTTGTCTGTGTTCGGCAGAATGTTGTAGGAAAAGATAATGAGCAGATGAGAACACTGGGCCATCTCAGGAGTAGTAGAGGGTCATATGTGGAAAAACCCAGAGCAGCACAAATATCGACAATGAAGTCACCATACTTCATATCGAGACAGGTCCAGCTGAGTTATCCGTGCTCCTTTCAGTTTGCCAGTGCAGTCTCCTCTTGTACACTCTTGTATTTGGGCCTATTCGTGCTGCTGCTGTGTTGTATGTGTGCTGTTGCAGCTTTGTGTGCTTTCATTTGAGATCAATAACATATGTATGTATGTATCTATGTACGTATGTATCTGTCTGGCTGTCTGTCCATCTGTCTGTCCCTTAGCCATAGCTCATCTCCTTTTCCATCCCCACAGGTTCTCAAGTGGGTGGAAGAAACCGTGCAGGCCATGAAGGTCCACTTGCTGTCCTCAGACCATGAGAATGCTGAGGAGAATGAATGGGATGTGCCCTTTGATCCCAGCCTAAAAGAGGTCACAGTGTCACTCAGTGGGCCTGCTCCACAAATCGAGCTGAAAGATCCCTTTGGTAAGACATGCGAATGCGTTCTGCTGATTGTTGTTTAGGCTGTCACAGATGTCCATTTGACCTTTCATTCATCTGGATATGTTAAATTCTATGGTACATTAAAAGGTGTACCCACAGTGTTTGTCTGAGGATTGCTGTCCTGATGTCTACATGTTCTCCAGTGTGTTCATGTGGGGGCAGCAGAACCGTGCTGATGCACTGTTTGGTTTCAATTATGCATCCAGGACACCAAGTAGGAGAGGCCCAGGGCCTCAGAGAACTCCTGAATATTCCAAACTCTGCCCGTGTGGTCAACGTGAAGTTCCCACGCCCTGGAACCTGGAAGCTGAAGGTTCTCAGAAGTCTGAATTTGAGCATTGACAAATTTGCCTGTCATATATTATATAATTTTGTTGTGTTGTTACACATTGTTAACGGTGGATGGGGGTTTTTCCTCGGTAGTCATATACTTCTCCTCTTTCCTAGGTGGGCTGTAGTGGGCGACACACACTCAGGGTCACTGGCGTCAGCAACCTAGACTTTCGGGCGGGATTCTCCAACGTACCAGTGTCTGAGTTCAACAACACAAGGGAGCGGCCTGTTCAAGGTCTCCATTGGTCTTGTTTGTTAAGGAAGCCTATGGGGAGTGCTTTGCAGCTGTAACTGTATGCTCCTCCTCCACCTCTGTCCACAGGTGTTCCAGCCCATGTCCTGCTGAAATGCACGGGCCTCACCCCTCCAGGCCACGTGAACCAGGCAGAGTTGGTGTCAGCCGCCGGACACTCCTTACAGTCCTTCCCCATCCCTGTGCCTGCAGACAGGGGGAGCCGAGGGCTATGGAATATCCCAGAATTCCGCACCCCCACTGAGCCATTCTTCATCAGAGTGTCCGGGAGAGATGGAGATGGTTACAGGTTTCAGAGGCTGTCCAGTGTTTCCTACACAAACCTCATTCCAGGCAGGGACCTGTTCTCCTAACATTCCTGCAGATGATTTTCTGTTGACAATTCACTGTCAAATCATCCCATGGACTGCAGACACTTCTATGCCTTCTATGTCTGTCTTGCAGGGCCTCCTTTAGTGAGCATGCCCAGCTTGACCACAGGCTTCTATATGCAGCCTGCTGTGATTGCTTGTTCTGTGGAGAGTGATGTCCCCTATAGGCTGACTATCACCAAGAGTGGGACCAGACTGTTGGAGGAGAAATCAGTCCAGTAGGTCTCTCCATTCAGTCTCATTGAGCCACATTGTATTTTCATGAACTGAAACCATGTATCCACTTTTAGTTCCTAAAGTTCTCTTATGGATTAAACAATGGTCCTTAAGGCTATTTAAGCAGAAACTCTTCAGTCACAGTGCTGATTACAGGAAAACCCAGTCTGTCAGGGATGCCAAACTGAATTCATAGTACTGTTAAAGTTCCATTCCTTCACTCTTTCTTGCCATTTGGAGCAATATGTTTATATTTCAGGTCTTCTGGCAAAGCACTATGGGAAATTGCTCAGGCCTCTGGAGAGGACGAGGGCCTGTATGAGTGTGTGGCCGAGAGCAGCGCGGGACAGGGACGAGCTGAGACTCAGCTGATAATAAGAGGTGATATCAGTTGACTGCAAAGCTGACCATTAGAGACTACAGCGCTGCCCCGAAGCACTTACGGGAGTTACACTCAATTTCATGGGAGTCAGTGTTCCTACTCACTCTTCCTTTAATTGTTAACAATAATTTTCCTAAAATAAAAAAAAACATTAAAAAATGATTGCAGTAATTCCTTGTTTAACACAAAATAAAACTTATGAGGGGATACTTTTTCAGCTGTGCCGTTTTCAGACAACATTCACTAGCAAGACCTTTAGTGACAACACTCATAAGTACTTTTCCATTAAAGCTCAAATCTCTGACCCGAACTGCATGACCTACCAATAATATCTGCCTCTGTGTAAGGAGCACAGCTCCTGAATGTGCATTGCGTATACAATCTTTTATACAATCTTAAAATCCTTGAAGACGCATGGCCATGCTCCAGATATTTTAGACGCTTTTAATTCATTTTGCAACTCTGGTGCTTATTTTTTATTTGAAATGTATTATTTCAACAATTGTTTCCCCAGAATAACTATATATTGTCATTTCTGAAATGGTAATGGAAATAGGACCTCATAAGAAAGGGATGCGTTCCCCAAATGTGTAGTCACTGGCAGAGCTCTGGTCCCTAATGCTAACACTGTGTTGGTATCCACAATTTCAAGAAATTTCTTTGGAAATTCATTTGCACCATATCAGTGCTACACATAGTTAACATGTAGGGGAGAAGTTTAGTACGAAAACCAACAAAAAAAAATGCTGAATTCCTATTTCACCGATTCCCATTCACAGAACCTCCTCCAGTGCTTAAGCCCCCTGCCAACGTGACCTCACTGCCAGGGTTGCGGGCAGTGCTCACCTGCTTGGTAGAGGGCTCCATGCGGCACAATCTGACATGGCGGAGGGCTGGCCGGGGCCTGGGGCCAGCAGGAAGTACAGGGCGGGTGAGGATGCTGCGGAACTCCTCCTTGGATATCACTGCTGTCAGTCTACAAGATGCAGGGGCGTACCAGTGCGTGGCCACCAACGCACAGGGAGAGAGCCGAGCTACGGTGTGGCTCTTTGTCCCAGGTGAGTGATAGGCCACATCCTGGATATTGTTCCCTGCTAATAGCTGGGTCACTGTGTAGTGCAATGATGACAGGCTGATGCAGCTCTTTCCTTACTCCTCAACAAAGGACTAGCTGTCCTCTGGTTCCTTTTAGAGGCACCGATTCAGCTCAGAGAGGACTTGGCCTTGGTGACAGCCCCGGGGCTTGTTTTAAATCAGGAACATTACTAGAAACCCGAACAATGGCAGTGCTGTTGTTTGAACGCCATCCAGCACTGGCACTGTAGCAAAAACACTGGAGCTAGTTTAGAATAATGGATGTCCGAAATGAGTCAAGTGGCCATACATGGTCACTTAATGAAGAGCCCACTAAAAAACTTGTAATGTGAGACATGCTGTAAGGCCCAGCTGAGGCTATTCTTTCCTGCAGAGGCCCCGTCTGTGATGGTGATTCCTAAGAGCCAAACATTCTCTCACGGGGCTGATGTTCGCTTTGACTGCACGGCAACGGGCTCTCCAAGTCCACAGATGTTCTGGAGTCATGGAAAGATGTTCCTCACCAGCAAAAACAGGTACATGAGAGCTTCTCCCACATTCCAACACCATTAGGATCATGTGCTCACTGGGTCTAGAATCAGGCGGTCCTTTCCTGTTTACATCAGTGTTCTTCCATCAGCAGTTATAAAGAAACTGTAGTGACTCTAAATTGAATTGCCTGTTGTGTCTGCATGTGTTAGCAGATGAATGGTTTTGTCTGTGTGTGTGTGTGTGTGTGTGTGTGTGTGTGTGTGTGTGTGTGTGTGTGTGTGGGAGGGTGGATGACCAGTAATAGATTGCAGTCCCTTGCAGGGTATACACTGTTACACAAACAGTTATTGATAGTGAATGAATGCAGGAATAAATTAATTAAAGTACTTTATGTTTATGGTTCATTTGCAATATGGAGGAGATAAGTGTATCCATGAAAATCCTGTCCTTTTTTGCAGAGTGTCTCTATCCAAAAATGGAACACTGATCATAAGAGGGGCTATCACAGAGGATTCAGGGAACTATACTTGCTTGGCATCCAACGAGGCTGGAACAGCCACACAAACAGTCTCCCTTACTTATGCAGGTGGGCCAAGTACATGATGCCTTTAGGCTAACTGAAGCTGGGACACCTCTGAAGCTTCCTGGCTTTAGGCCTGACAAGTATCTACTTGCGATTTACACCACCCTGTCAGCAAAGCAGGTTCACGACGAGTGATGGGCTGACTAAATGTGGCAGTTTTTTGGCAGAGCAGTTTGCCTTCAGTTTGCCATGTTGTCTATCACATTCATTGATTCTTCAGCTTTGTGTGGTTGTCTCCATAGCTAAAGCAATTTGGCTCATTTACCCTTTTCCATATCATGTGAGAACTTCAATTCATTCTGAATGTCTAATATAGTTGGTGACAATGGTTCTGACAAGACTTTGGTTTCACTTTTAAGATTGAAAGTCTAACAAATGCACACAACAGAGGTCCTGTCTTAGTCTCTCAGTCTACCTCCTCCCCCTCTTTCCTCAGAGGCCCCCAGTGTCTTGGCAGTGAGAAAAAGCATCCTTGTATCCAGCGGGGATGATGCCACCCTAGAGTGTCAAACCGCTGGGGTCTCACCTCCTTTGGTGTCTTGGTTCAAAGGTGAGTTTTAATTTGTGAGGTGTCCACGGTGGGTTATTAGAAAGCCAAAGTGCACTGTCTTGTTAGACAAGGTGTTTAGTTGTAGTATAGCAGAGTGGCTAGTGCCCCTGTCTTTCATTCTGAAGGAACCGAGTTCAAATCTCACCTCTTGGCTTAGTACTGCAAACTGGAGCTGGTTGTTACACTTTCCACTCTCATGAGGATATCTCAACTTGAGTCTATTATAAGAGACTCATTCCAACATTAGAGAGAAGCTTGCAGTCTTGGGTAAAAATTAGAACTGCTTTATCCTCATACCTTAGGTTAGTGAAATATTATTAGTTCGGAAACACGTTTTGACCTTGTGAGGCTAGTTGGTATAATGTACCGGTTGGTTGTCAAAATATTTTTCAGTGAGTTTTAAAAATAGTTGTAACTTTTTATGTTTTTTAAACTAGAGATTCAAAGTTTTAAAATGGATAGAATGTCTAACTCTCCCACATATGCAACCGTATTTCAGCCCTTCTTTTTGTTTTTAAGCATGACATTTTTTAAAGCAAAAGCCAGTATTGTTAATCCGTAAAGTGTTTGCATCATCCATAGTAAATGAATGGAAAAACAAAATGAAAAGCAAGGCCTTAGAAATATTATTGCTTTTATTAAACCACTCAATTTATAAATAAAAAGTCAGCAATTATAATGTTACTGTGTGTGTGTGTGTGTGTGTGTGTGTGTGTGTGTGTGTGTGTCTGTGTGTGTGGGTTTCACAGGAGAGGTACGGTGAGGTAGATACCTCTGTATGTGTTCGTATTTTCCCTATCTTGACCTAGAAACTTAAAAATAACAAATTTATGGCTCTTCCTTACTTCTTTCTGAGAATGGTGCATATTTATATGGAAATGAGTGTAATGTCTTTTTGTTACAAAAGCAACAGAAACATTAAAAGTTACTCTGACCCATGCAAAATGCAAAGTTTACCCTCACCCCAAATGTATTTATTTTCCTCAAATGTCTAGAAAAATATGATCAAGGCAAGAAGGTACAACTTTGATATGAAAATGATTAAATAGTGCACCATTTAATAATGGCAATGATAAATAATCTATAGTCTGTAGTTAGCATTGTGGCAATCAACCCATGTGACAACCAGCCCTGGTCTCCCCTACCCTTGAGCAAAGCCGGAGTGGCTCCAGAACAAACTGGCAAGCTGTATAAATTGGTAATGGTTGTAAGTAGCATAATATCATTTGTGGCTTTGGAGACTTTGGTGCGTCATGTAAATTTCTAACTGTAAATGTAGTACATTATTGACATAAAGTGGAATGGTGATATGTGTTTGTGTGTGTTCAGGTGACGTTCCACTTGGGTTACAGCCCTTTGCCAAGCAGGAAGAGCATCGTGCCATCCTGCAGCTACAGAGGGTCCAGGAGACAGATGCGGGGGAGTACAATTGTGTGGCAAGCAATTTGGCAGGAACGTCCACCGCTGTTATCCTTCTGGAAGTTGGAGGTTGGTTTTTGTTGACTGGTTGCCTGCACTCAAACTTTGGAGTTCCACTCAGAACATAAATAACGCAGATTTTTATAAATTCCTCTTCCCCACGCAGTTGCCCCACAGTTTTTGGTTCGGCCTCAGGACATCACTGCAAATGTAGGGGAGAATGCAACCCTGTCTTGTTCTGCTCGTGGCTTTCCGATGCCCAGGGTGACATGGAGCCGTGCAGATGGCCAGTCAGTCTTCACCAGGGCTGGTGGTCCTACTGGCGCCGTTCAGCTCGATTCGGGGACCCTTCTGATCCACAGTGAGTTTTCTTTCTACCTTCAACTGTGATTCCCACCCAAGTCTTTGTGACTCCAACCACATCCAGACAGTGTAACTGCTAATTAAATATGGACTAAGATTCCCTGCTTGTGATGGACAGAATCTCTTTGTTGCTGTCAGAGCCTAGCAAGTGCCTTTTGTGGTTAGAAATTCATCAGAAGAGTGAATTACTGGATATTTTTGTACCACAGTATGAAAGAGGGTATCCTGACTACCCACTGGGCATGCCCGGGTCATGATTAAAAAGCCTGTCCTCCACTATGGGGTCTAGTTATTCTGCCTCATACCCTTGGTTTTAGGACATAAAAGAAAAATTTGCAAAGGTACACAGAAACACCTGCAAAAACCCTAAAGAACATTATTTACTATTAAATAAATTCTTCAGTATCAAACTTTAGAACCCTAAATAGGTTTAATTTTTTCTTTCCAAAAATGTTGAGCCACTTGGAGTTCTTCAGAGAGCCTGACTCACCTGTTGGCGAAAGCGAGAGTTTTTGAACAACTGCTTTTTGCACAGTAAAATGAGCTTCTATTGCTACGCCATAACCTGGTTTTGTCTTACGACCAGCATTCCAGACAAATAAGCTGGCTTGAAGATAATCTGACTTCAACCCCCCGTTTCCCTAACCCACATTGAATCACTGTGAAATTTCCTTACAGGCACATGGCTGGATGATGAGGGGCTGTACATCTGTGAAGCCCGCAACCAGTTTGGATCCATACAGGCTGAGGCCCAGCTCTCCATCACTGGATTAGGTCAGTACCTTTCCTACAGATGTAGAGGTTACACAGCTTGTAGAGTCCATCAGCAAGCTTCTATTTATCGCTTACCTCTTGTCAGAACTCAGTATACATATAGTTGTATTTTTCTCCACTGGGGTTCATTCTCTAATTCTGTCAGTATGCCTGGTCTACAGAGCCTCCTCTCTTAGCTAAAGGTGCCCCATTACTCTCCACGGTGATTGGTCAGTCATTGTCCATTCCCTGCATGCTTCTGGATGGGGTTCCACTACCGGAAAGGCAGTGGGAACACAACGGAAAGAAGGTAAGGCATTAGTAAGACTATATCCAATAACAATGTGGAGCTTTTTTCTCCAGCTATAAGACAACTGTAAGAACATCACCCTTTTCAGGTGCACTTCAACACCAGGATTTTCCACCGGAGTGATGGCAGCTTGCACATCGATAAGGCTGTACCAGAGGATGCTGGGATATACATCTGCACAGCTGTCAATGTGGCGGGATCGGTGAATGTATCCGTTACTGTCCAAGTACTGGGTGAGCAGGGCTGATCACTCTGGATTTGGGATCTTTAGGCAAAGTAGAGCTATGAATTGGATTATAGCGGATCAGCAGGTGGTGTAGTGGTCAGTGAGATGCCACCTTGTACTTCAAAGAAGCTAATTTTAATCCCACCCCCTGATGTAGTACCCTTGAACAAAGTACTTACAGTGAATTGTTCCAGTAAAAAATACCCATCTGTATAAATGGGCAAATCATTGTGAGAGGTTTAACACTGCAAATAGCTTTGGGGAAAAGTATCAGCTAAATAAATGAATGTTTATTTAGTATTTACAGGCGTGTCTACGCCTGTAAACTGCCACACTGCCCTTAATAGCACAGTTATTTATTTTTATATAAACAGACCAGATTCTGGATGGAAGCATTGATAAATCCTCTGAAAATATATGCAGAAAGACCACCAAAATAATTAGCATAAACATTGCATAAACCTATCTGTAATAATGCCCCATCGACGTTCTTAAATAAAAATCTATGGCTGTGACCCAAATTCTCAGTTCCTCCAGACATCAAGCCTGGTCCGCTACATTACATTGCCAATGAGGGTGTGGGCATCACCCTTTCTTGTGAGGCCAGTGGACATCCGAGCCCAGAGGTCGCTTGGTCCAAGGTAGGGCACTGTCACTTAGTTGAGAGTATCATTTTCTCAGAAAAAATATTTGTCCAATCTTATGAAACGCCTCAGTGAAAAATTGCCTCTTGGTACACACTGCGTGTAATTCTGTATAATGGAATTTGCTGGGATATGGAAGCATGAGCTGGGGGATGGGTGGTGGGTTAGTGATATATTCTGTTTCAGTGCACGCACTCTATTTCAAGATTTACTTCCCTGGGGCCAGTCAGAATTGTTCTTTAATCTAAAGTAGCTAATTGTGAACATTTAAAAGATGTGCTGGTCTAGCTGTGTGTTTCTGAGTTATTGTGTCAGGGATTGTTTTTGAAGATGTGTAGCCATTCTATCCCATGTACTGTATATCTACCTAGTTGGGACTGTGTAAATATCTATCCACAAGAGCATGGGTCTGGAAAAGCAATCTTGTTCTCAAATGAGAAGTGCATATCAAGCCAAGACAGTGGGGTGAGCTATGATGAGCCTTTGACCTGGTGTCTCAGTGATATATATATCCAGCAGTATATCCCCCATACATCTTTATGTCTTAAGTACAGATATAGATCTGTGTGAATTTAAGTGTGTTTTTTGTTTCCTCACCTCAAGGGACGGGAGCCCCTGTCAAGGCTTGGACCTTCACTCCAGCAAAGTACGGATGGCGAGCTCCACATCCCCAGCCCGACAGCGGAGGATGCTGGTATCTACGAGTGCACTGCCTCCAGCTCAGCAGGTTTCGCCAGCCGAGAGATACAGCTCAGCGTGAACAGTAAGGCTTGAGGGCTGGCCTGGGGAATATGAAAACATCCAAGGTCTTGAGTATTAAGAAATTGACCAGTGAAGCAGGTGGGCATAGATTAGCTGCATATTAACCCTTTTGTCTCATTAACAGCAAAACCAGTAATTGTGAGCAAAAGTGGTGAAGAAACATCAGTCAAGATGACTGCTGAGGTGGGGTCAGAGGTCATCCTTCCCTGTGAAGTACAGGGCAGTCCTACACCACTGGTGACTTGGATCAGAGATGGCCGCCCCATCCCCCTGGTCTCAGCATGGTAAGGATAATACAACATCATGCTACAAAACGCATACATTGGTCCTCCATTTTTCCTTATTACTCATTTGTTAATTATCAATAACTTGTCCATTTGTTGCATCAAGGTGGTCTAGAAGGGTACACCCCATATGGGACACCATTCCATTACACGACAGTCACATAAACTTACTCACTTATGTACAGTATTCATACACCACGAGCAAAACAGTCACCAGTTCACCTGGAACATGTGTCTAAGGGCTGAGGAATGAAACTAGAGCACCAAAAGGAAACCTACCCAAAAACAGGGATGACGTGAAAACTGCAAACAGACTGAGATAGAGATGAGCCTGTGACTAAACCTGCAACCTAAGAGCAGAGATCCCAATGCTATTTGCTATACCACTAGCCTGCCCAATTTCTAATTATTTGTTTGTATATGTTGCTTGGTTTACGTTTTCAGTCAAAGTTACTCACAGAATCGTAAGTAACTTTCAGAGTTACTCACAGAACACATATTTATATAACTGAGTGTCTTTCCCTTGCTCAGTTATTGTATGACCACAGATGCCTGTCTATTCCACAGTTTTTAGGGGACTTTTTTGAATTTGACCAGTTTTTCAAAGAGAACAGCTAACAATTTTAATTCAATCATTCTGCTTTTGAAGACTTAGCATGGAACTAGTTTCAGACATATGGAAGCATTCTGCTTAGGAGCACCATCTGTTCCTGGATAAATCTGCCTTTCCTTGGTGCCATCAGGTACGAATTGACTCTCTGAAGCAGGCCACCTACATGGCTTGTTTAATGTCCCTATCGCTGGAAAGAGGCTAGCGCTTTCGCTACCTTTCCAGCCAAATGTCGGAATGGCCTCACTGGCAGCACCATTAATCAGAAGTAGTTGAGTGACGTGGCTGTGGGGAAGGGATGGTGTTCTGGGGTGCTGGGGTGTTACCGGGAATACTGACTGGAGGGGGCTCACTCAGGAAAATGCAAAGCTGGAGTGAGGTTTCAGCTCCTGTGAGGCTGTTCGTTGTAAAACAGTGTTGACTTTTCGGGGTCCAAGCTTGATGAGAATAGCACATTTTAACTGGATTGAGGAGCGGAACACTGTATATTTCCCTCATCTTGGTTTATGGTCTGATGTTACTCCCTCAACTTAGACATTCATGGAGCTTCTATTAGCTTCACCAGTCTGCATCATCACTGGTAAATTTGCATTTATATTCATGTATTTTGCAGATGCTTGTCTCCAACTCAATAAATAAAAGTGCTTTCAACAACATACACAATTATGAAAACACAAGCTAGTCTCATGCTGCAGTTTTACAGGTACACGTCATTTAAGCAGCTGGCTGTAGACAGATGACCAACAATATGTAGGCAGTACTAGGAGGAAATGTTAAAATAATTTTAAATAATCTGATAATTCGAGATTTGAGACTCTTCTTGAATGCTGAGAGAGATTCAGGAGATCTAGGAGTTCCAGGTTTGTTTCACCACATTGGGGTCCAACTCTTAAAATCAACAGACTTTTGATTTAGAAGATCTGAAGCTGGGATGGGGCAGCATGGTGGCTCAGCGAGCAGCACTGCCACGTCATAAAAACTGAGCTGGTTGGGTGTGACTTGAAAGCTGGCTCAGTCTGTGGAGTTTTCATGTTCTCTTTGTGTCTGTGTGGGATTCCTTCCATAATCCAAAGATATGTTTCAAGTGAACTGGCTACTCACAGTTGCCCATAGTGCATGCATGTGTGTGGCCACCTTCTGATGGACTGACATCCTTTTCCCGGCAGTTTCACAGCTTAATGCCCAGCAATTCCAAGATAGGTGCTAGACCACTGTAAACCTGCTTGGGACAAGCAGTTAACAAAAATGGATGAATGGATGATAACTGTGATGACCAAGTGCCCAGAAGTAAAAGGCTGAAGCATTCTTGCTGGGGTACAGTTAACAGGAAGTAACCCTAGACTTGTCTGGAAAGAGTAAAGTGTGTTCCTCTGAAGTAGTTGTGACAATGAACTTCTCAATCCATAGTCCCCCCTGGGAGAAAAATCCATCCAGTCTAGGGGTGCCACGGTTCCCATGTCCCGGGATGCTCCAGCTGAACTCAGAAAATGCATAAAAAGAAATACTACTTTCTCAGCTTTCCTGTCATGCTAATTCACCATGCTGGATGATTCCTGAGATTCACCCATGGTCATAAAGTAGGCACTATTGGATAGTGTTGGCATGAAATGTTTTTAATGTTCTGCTTATTCTCAATACCCTGATGGAAACCAGCTAGAGATGAGACTTAGCCTGAGGACAAAAGCAGCAGTGGATTGAAATCATATGTGGTATTAGAGAAACCATCACTCTGGTTGCAAGGCTCTGTTTCAACTCGTGCTCCACTGAACTGAAATTGATGTGAGATGCAAAACCCGTGGATATATGTGACATCCATGTGTAATGGAGCGTATCAAAATGACAATTCCCTCCGCTGGTGCCCACATCTGCTGCAAACCCTATGTTCCCCCCTCTTTCCACAGGTTCACGGTGCTGCCCTCTGGATCTATGAAGATCAGCAACATCAGGCTGATTGATAGCAAGCTTTACACTTGCTCTGCGGTCAACCCGGCAGGGAACATTTCCCTCACTTATGATTTACACGTGCAAGGTACGGCTGAACTTATCTTGTCAGAGACCCTCTTGGTTTGCTTCTGTACACACTCACAATCTAGCTAATAAACACTGCATTCTTTTGAGCTCAACCTTTTTGAGCAAACAAGGGAGCAGTAATTGTATTAATTACAGAATTTGGACTTGAACAACAGTTTCAATCCCAGTTCCTATTATAGTACCCAAGATGTTATCCCAAATTACTCCAAAATTTCCCAGCCTTATAAATGTGCAAATCATTGTAAGTACCTTAACCCCATTAGCTAAATGAATAAATATAATGTTAAAATTCCAACATTTCAACTAGCATTTTATGTTGACTGAAGTAGTTCTAAAAAGTGTTATAGTGTAATGAACCCCATTCTGTTTGCTTTTGAGTGGACACGAATGTAAAAAAAATGAACACACTGAAAATCAGCTGAAACATTTTCTTTCAGCTAAGCCCAGGATCCAAGCTGGACCTTCGCTGGTGAAGGCTGTGCTTGGCCAGGCTGTCACCTTACCTTGTGGGGCCCAAGGAGAACCTACCCCAGTCATCAGCTGGTCCCACAACGGGGCACGCTTAGAAGGTGGTGGGCACCGCTGGATCCAAAGTGTGAGCTATGCGGACAGGGGCACCTACCAGTGTGAGGCAGAGAACAGCGCTGGACGGGATGCCAAGGAAATCATCTTGGAGGTCCTGGGTGGGTGTCCTTCTGTAGATTGGTTATATTTTTTGCATGGAGCCGTTTGCTATGAAAAACTCAGCCTGGACAACTAGCAGCTGATTTCATTCAGAGGTGCATTCAGTTTTTATAATGGTTTTAATTTATTTTTAATTTCTAGCATCTCTTTTGGCATTTGTCTAAAAGGTGGAAGGTGAAAGGTTGAAAGCATAAAATTTTATTAGGACCATTGCAAAGATCATAAAAACAATTCCAGAATTATAATTAGATAACATATGACACTGGCAGCCTAAGAGGTTCGTTTTTAAACAAAACGCAGGGATTTATTTCTTCCCTGGAGGAATTACCTATATTCCTACAGGAGTCTGAGGTTAGCCATGGAGCAGTCAGTTTTACTATGTGATTTTGTGATCTTTACAGAGGCCCCCTTCTTTGTTGATGCTGGAGGCGATATCATAGAGGCAGTGGCTGATCATAAAGTGGTGATCCTTTGCTCTGCTAAAGGTATGTAAAGGGTAAATCAAACCTGATGCAAAGTAAATGCAGTAAGACTCTGAACCCATTGTCTTCAGTTTTCAAATTGCTATGAAATCACTTTTTGGATGAATATTCTGTTTACTTTTTCACATTTTGGCTTTTGGTCTTTATGTGACTCTGTCAGCTGTTGTTTATATTCAATTTTTGCAATACAGAATTCTCTATGACTTGTCCTCTGGGCAATAGAACTTGAGTTTGGAGGACCCAAGTAAGCACTACCAGTATCAGGATTACTTTTGACTTGTAGTTCAGGTCCCATGGAATGCATTTCCCCAAGTAAGACATGTAAATGCCAGATTTGCAGCACATGAACCATAGAACATTTTTCTAAATGTTTCCATATGAAAGCTATAATATCATGGTGCCATGCTCAACTTTACTGACAACAGAAGGATTTAGCTTGGGTGCTGGAACCCCAGCTATATGTGGGTTTAAGAAAAAAGAAGAGCACTCTCAAACATAATGAACACATTTAATTTGCGCAACACACGGACATGTTTTGGCTTGGTGATTTCATCTGTGTAAATGTACAGTACACTACAACAAAACACACATTCTGTGTATTGGGGCATAGTATATGTGACAGGCTGCGACAAAATTACTGGACAAACAAGTAACAACTACAGCAATAATCACAGCAAGTGGAAGAATAAGAAAAAATTTATGACACCAAATTACAAAATTTAAAATACCTTCTCACTCAAACCGTCACAGCGTGAAAGGTGTATGTGTGTGTGTGTGTGTGTGTGTGTGTGTGAGTTTCATTCTTAATTATTCTGGACTTTTGAGTAGATGTATAAATCTGATCTTGCTGCATTTGTGTAAGACGATGTATGTATATGTGGCTTCTGACTTATGACAGAATTCCATTCCAACAAGATCGCCGCAAGTCGACTTTATCACAAGTTGCAAATCTTCTTGCACTCTGTTGTATGTTATTAACCACTATGATAAATAAGCAGTTAATATGTATGAATGCTATGTTGTATAATAGAGCTGTTATATTTTTCACTAATTTAACACTTATTGCAATAACACTAATGTAGAATAATAATAATAATGCAAATACAGTACAGAATAGGATTATATCCTCATGTTGCACTATTATTTTCAATTTAATTTGGTAAATCAGTTCTCTTTCCTTTTTCTTTTCAGCACCACCAAAATACTCAAGGTTCTGTTTGCTACACATGGTAAAGTTATTTGAATGGAATAAAAAACAAGTGAAAACAATGATTTATGAAATAAAATTCACTGAAACCAAAACAATAACAAATATGGCTGGCTTGCCGATGTTATCATACACCAAACAGAGCCGTCATCATTAGACATAATGACTAAACTTTGGAACTCAGCAATAATACACTAATTTGAATGGGGTGACTGCCAAAGGACAAGGTTACCATTACTCATATATGCCGTAAGTCGTAACTACCTGTGCCAGAGTTCTCAGTTGCCTTCTGCGATCCAGTGCTAGAACATGTTTGCTGTAGTTGGAATTTTTAGCAAATGTGAACAGATGATCTCTTTTTGGTGCTTGGGGGGATTTACTGTGGCAACCAGGTGTGTTTCAGCATTAGGAAACAACAGCTGATACACTATCCAACCCCAACCCAGCGCCCGCCAGCTTTCGTGGCCACATCTGCTTTTAGTGTGAGAGGTGCCTTCTGGGAAAAGAATCATAATTACAAGGCTGTTCCTTGCAGATAATGGGCTGGAGAGTCTGGAGGGTGAGGGCAGCAGCCTTCTTCAGTGAGGTGGTGAGGAAGACACCTGGTTCTGTTGATATGGATCGTAACAAGCTTAGCCTTCTGTCTTTAGCCTCATTACAGCCTAGTGTGAGGTCCAGAGGGCAGTGAACATCCACCTAACAAAGGAAATTATAAGATTTATAAAATGTAGCAATTGTCGTAGCACGTTCTATTACATGAGAGCATTATTAATCTGAACGAACCGTACGCTGTGCATAGAGGCTTTACATCATAGCAACATGTAGCCTTCACAAATAAACAGTTGAGGAGTAAATAACTGTAATTATAAGCCTTGGAAAATAGGCATTTAGAGTAAGAATGTCTGTTTTACATTGTCTTTTAGTACTTTCCATTCTAATGCAGGTATCTCTGTACTGCAAGTAATGCAGACAACTGTAATGGAGCGTTTGGACCTTGGCTGTTGCTAGGTTTATATTGTAAAGCCTGTAAATTGTGAGCTGTGTATTTATTTTGATAGGCTCCTCCTCCTGTGCTTGGGTTTGGTTGGGGGCAGGAAAAAGCCTGCATGCCTAGATATGTTCCTCTGAGCTCATTTTAATAAGGAAACAAGGGGTCCTAATTGTCTGCAACTGGGTGGTAAATGTGAAAAGTATGGTTAAAAATATCTGTTTCAGCATGAATACATTCTAATTCCTCAGACTCCATTCCCATTTGTTGCTGTAGAGCAACAAGTGAAACAGTGCTTAAAAATGTCAGTTTGTGACATGTAAGATGCTTGTTTGAATGCAACACCCACCTTTTCTGTAGTCCTCTCAAATAAGGCTCATACTCAGAACTGCTCCAGAAAAAACGCTGATGGGCTGTGGGTCAAATTCAGCTCAGTCTGTGGAGTTTGCATGTTCTCCCTGTGTCTTCATGGATTTCCTCAGCATGCTCTGGGTTTTTTTCCCCACAGTTCAAAGACATGTGTTTCAGGTGAATTGGTGTCTAAATTGCCTGTAACGTGTGAGTTATATCTCTTTGCTGTTGGTAGGTCATTATAGGTAGTTTAAATTTGTGAATATAGTAATAGTGAATCATTTTGGACAGAGCCATTAGCTAAATAGTAAGTAATAATAAACTCCCTGAGTAAAATATATATTTGAATCTAGGCATCAGCTAACTAACAAATGAATAATAATCCACCTGTTCATTTGCTACTTCAAATCAAGCATCGTTCAGTATTTCTGAGGACCCGCATTTCATGTCTGACCTTGACTCATCATGCTAAACTAAGGACTCTGGCGCTTCAGTGGTTTGTCCTGTTTTGCTATTATTCTGAGGATAAATGAAGAGCCTGCATTTTCCATTCCAGGCAAAGTCCTGGCTTGGTATTTACACACTGGAATGCCATTGAAGTCACTTTTATTCCTTTCCAGCTATAATCCCTAAGGCTTAGATCTAAACCTACTGGTTCTGCTAACCCCTCCAAACAGGTTCCCCCCCACCAAAGATCCGATGGTTTAAAAATGGCCTGGAAATCCGTTCCGACCAGCCCAAGCTCGGCATCACTCTATCAGAGAATGGCTCGCTAGAGATCGCTGCTGCAGCCTCGAGCCATAGCGGGACCTTCCGGTGCGTGGCCACCAACGAAGCAGGTTCTGCAGAGAGAACGACACGGCTGAAAGTGAACGGTACAAGCCTGGTCTTTATACCTCTTTGGTGTTCATGAAAGAAACCTCATTTTTCCCTCCTTTGCTCCTAAAATAGTTTCAATGGAGATATGTTAGTAGAATGCAAATTTCAGAAGGTCAAAACACCCATTGTGACAATTCTGAAATAAAAGGGTTCCCCCAAAACAGTTAGAATCTGTTAACAATGATGAAATTAGCTCTTTCTGCATATTATCTATCAGTGCTCCCAAGTAATGGTCTTGTTTGTAAAGTGATGCTTTTGATGCTTTTTGAAACATTTTTGACCCTCCTTTCTTCTGCCCACTTCAACCACAACCATCAGTCCCCCCGGAGATCCAGGACATTTTGCCTGTCAACCTCACAGTCACTCTGCACCAGCCCCTCACCCTGTCATGTGATGCCTTTGGTATCCCCACCCCCACTATCAACTGGGCCAAAGATGGCCAACCTGTGAGTACCAGCCCCCAAGGGGGTATTTCATTGGGTCGTTGGGAATAAAAAGTGCGTAAAATTGTCGAAATGCTCGCTCAGTGTAAAAAAAAAAAAAAAATCCTGTTTGGCCATGACTTTTTCACTGTGCCACTTACTTACTGTGGCATTTAACAAGCAGCCTTCCTGCTGTGCCGTTCCAGGCTTTAATTAATCTTGTAATTACTTGAGAAATGCATCCCAAAGGAAAAGTGTTAGTATCTGTAGAAAAGACAAAAATACTTGTGTGAAAATTTTGTGAAGCCAGAAGTGTACGGATTTCACTGAAAATATAGTGGCATCAAGTGGCAGCATGTTGGGTTTCATTGTCAGATAGTCTGTGTTGCAAAACCTTTAAACCCCGGGCTTGTCTCTGGGGGTCCGCAGGTGGTAGGCATCCCCGGGACATACCTGCAGAATGGAAAACGACTGCTGAGGATATTGCGGGTGCAGATGGAGCACTCTGGGCAGTTCTCTTGCACAGCTGCCAATACAGCTGGAGAGGCCAGGAGGAACTATAACATCATGGTTCAAGGTGAGATTGAATATTCAAATTGCAGCCTCATAAATGTAACTATACTGATTTAAATATGTTAATAAGTGGATGGATTTATAGTATGTAATATAATAAATACCAAAACAGAGTTTGATATATCAACTTAAAAGATTCTTAGCTCTCTAATGGTTAAGAGAAGGGACTTGTAACCTGAGCTTTGTGGGTTCAGTATCTGAAAATGCTCCTTCTGTAGTTCCAGGACCATTAATCGCAGTTTCAAATGTTCAACTGAACTTTGAATGTTAACAAGATGAGGAATTGCTTTGAAGAAAATGGCAACTCTGCAAGCATAATTATAATGGATGTTTAAAGTTGACACTTCTGTCAGACTTTATTTATTCCTAATGAGACTTTTTGTTCCTAATGATGACAGTTCATTTTCATAATCAGACCTGATTGCTTCAGAGATTTTGTTCCTATGTTTTCAACCTGTTTTTGTCTTTCAGTGTAACTTTATGCACATGAACATATTTTCCTCCATCCTTGATTTGACCTTTTTTGCACTCTTCTACTCTTGGTTCCTTTCTGACCTTTCATTCCCTCCTTTGTCTCTGTCTGCTTGTACTCCCATTTGCCCCTTTATCTTACATTTGTTCCATGTTTGTTCACTTGTTCATATTTTTCTCTGTCTGTGTGTTTGTTTCTTCAACTTTGTCTTTGTCTTTGCTGGCTTTTTATTCACCTTGTCTTGTCCGTTTTTATTTTTAATTTTTAAATTTTTTCCCTATGTCTCTGCATGCACCTCTTTGTTTATGTCCATCTCATGCTCCATTTGCCCTTTCATTTCTGTTATATCTCTTTATGTTCCTTTTTGTATTTATCTGGCTCTTGTGTTTTACCTTTTGTTTGCATGTACGCCACTGTATGTTTCTTTTTTATTTTCTTTTGCTTGTCACTCTTCTTTTATGTCCACATTTCTTTTCCTTTTGCCTTTCACAATGCCTCTTGTTTGTGTGGTCCCTGTGGACCAGCCCCCCCTGTGATCTCGGGCTCCTCTGGGGTGCAGGAGTTGGTGGCTGCAGTTGGCCAGGAGGTGGCGCTGCAGTGTCGAGTCAGTGGCCACCCAGTGCCCTATGTGGAATGGACTCGGGATGGAGAGTGAGTTGAGACTGGGGCACAAACATGCACAATCACAGGCAATGTCATAAACTCACAGACACAGTTACAAACTAGTATCTCCTGTACACATACATGTATTCTTAAGCACATTGTTTTGTGGATGTCTTCGCGTTGTACGTGTTTCAAGGGTAACTGTACTGTTGTTGCTTATGATGCCTGTGCTACTAAGAGCCAGTTTTTCTGACTGCACTTGGCTTTTGTGTTGCTTTTTTCTGTCGTGCAGGGTTCTGTCTCGCTACGGAGACCCTCATGTGGAGTTCTCAGAGCAGGGCCAGGTGATGAGGGTGAAGTCAGCCAGACTGAGGGACCAGGGAGTGTATCAGTGTGTGGCAGCCAATAGTGCAGGCACTCAGATGCGCCAGTTCCGCCTTTCTGTCCAAGGTAACTTTGCCCCCAGGGCTCTAATATTACTACCCTGTGGAGGACCGTCTGTTGCTGCCACCCTCTCCTACCATCCCAGCAGCAAGTGCCTGGTCTACCAAACTCATGTTTTCAATCCATCCTGTCTTTGTAGTTCCACCCACCATCAGGGGCTCAAGTGAGACCTCAGAGGTGTCTGTGGTGCTTGGCTTCCCTGCTGCGCTGCCGTGCGAGGTCGAAGGTGTGCCCACGCCCAGTCTCACCTGGCTGAAAGACAGCCAGCCACTCGTGTCCAGTGCCCGACTTGTATATGTAAATGGAGGACGGGCACTTCAGCTTCCTGTGACACATGACGATGACAGGGGGGTGTACACTTGTCGCGCCTCCAACCCTGCAGGAACTGCCCACAAGCACTACACCCTGACCATACTGGGTGTGTGACTGCACATGGTTTCTGAAACACAACAACTTGCCACTGTTACCCACCACGTATTACAGCAGCGGTGTCTTTGTTTCAGTACCCCCACAGATCGAAGGAGGCAACAACAGAACCTTAACTTTCGGCAACCAGGAGGCAAAAGTCCGGGTCAGTGGGACTGTGGTTCTGTCCTGCCTGTCCACAGGATTCCCAGAACCCACCGTCAAGTGGTTCCGAGATGGACAGGTGGGCACGAGGAATTCTGTTGCCGTGGAAACAGTTTAGTGGGAAGCCCTGATACTTTCTTGTGTCGTGATCCAGCCATCTAACTCTGTGTCCTCCAGCTATTAGGGGGCATCCATCGCACAGGAGTCCGGGTAGATGGCCACACCCTGCACATCGAGAATGCCACACTTGCTCATGAGGGACAGTACACCTGTGTTGTCTCCAATGTCGCCGGAGAGGACAAAAGGGACTTCCGTGTCACAGTTCAGGGTGAGTGTGCAAATACAGCTGTCAGTCACTATCACAATTTAATAATGGCCTACTAAAACCTTAGCAAAAGAATCACATATTACCTTTTCTAAACAAAGGTTCTGTAGTACATCATTTTTATGCACAAGCTAAGTTGGATGAAGACCATCCCTGATATAGATGGTTGTTGATGGGTGGTTGTCGTAATGCTCACTGTGTTTTCTCGCCACAGTGCCACCTATCTTCCATCGAGTAATTAATAGGCAAGCAGCCTGGAGTCTTGGAGAGGAGGATGAGGAGGGTGCAGATGAGGGCGAGGAGCTCACAGAAAAGCAGGAGGTGTTACTGGGCCATCCAGTCAGCCTGTCATGTGAGAGCAACGCGATTCCGCCACCCAAAGTCACCTGGTACCATCAGGACCTGAAGCTGTCCACGGGGAACGGGGTGGTGCTGCTGTCTGGTGAGTTGACCAACAGGTAGCACTATGGTGAGCTATGTCATGTCCTCTGTCCCAGCTGCCACATATCCACATATCAGTGTTGGACTTAGGGGCCTGATGTCTTTGCCATAAAGTTAAACCCATATAGCATACATGTGATTTTTAAATTCAAAATAATAATATTGTACAGTAATGTAATGATGACTTATAAAAATGAATTATGAGTATTATTAGCTGAATTAAAATATCACATCAAAACAAATATTAAAGCATTGTTACATTACCCAATAAAAACTTTTGATTTTGTCAAGGGTCTGAATACTTTTGCAAGACTGTGCATCACTAGATGGTTATGGTTATTGATTATTATTTAGTAGACTCAGGAGGCCGGTGGCTTGTGTTCTCAGGAGGGCAGGTGCTCCAGATCCCACAAGTCCGAAAGGAGGATACTGGGAAGTACACCTGCCAGGCGGTGAACGAGGCTGGTGAAGACCGCATGCACTTTGAACTGGAGGTGCTAGGTAGGTGGATGTCATGACGTGGCAGTATTGTGGACCGTACCCTGAAATGGCACTGTGGTGGTGGCAAGGAGGAAATGAAATGTAGTCCTTGAACTTTAGCTGCAGAAGATGAAGATGTTATTCAGCATTCAGGTAAAGATCACAGTCCTTTAATAATGATGCATTGGAGGGGAGGTCTCAGTATTTTTTTATGCTGCTCTAATGCTCTTCTAGCATATAAAGCTGTGCCTGGGTGTAGATGGAAGGCAGCTGCATAGGCGTGATAAAAACCACACGATAGCAGGTTTCCCATGAAAATGCTTCTCATTTCAAAACAGAGTCAAAACATCAACACAAAACTAACATGCTTCAGACAGCCAAAGTTAGAAAAGCTGAGTGTTCAGACCATCTGCCTTAAATACTAAGGTCCTCATTACACCTGAAGGCAGAGGAGGGCAGTGGGAAGCTTTTCATCTGGCTAAACCCCTCCTGCTGTGGTCTTATCCCCCACCAGTTCACAAAATCTAGCACGGTCCATTGTTTAAAATATTTCTGAGCTTGACACTGTTGATAAAGGTAACTGGGATTGTTGCTACAAAAACTTAAAAAAAAACTGTGTGGTGCACTTTGAATCCATTAACTAGTCCTATCGAGATAATGAAATTACTTATTGTATTATTTCTTATTTCATAAGTTACCCAACACTGCCCAGGTTAGAAATAGGAAAGGTAAATAGTGATATATTTATATATAATATAATATATTTATAATATATCACTGAACTGTATTACTCTTAAAGTGATTGCATTCAGCACATAAGCCTTGTTCCTGCTGCTGAACCGGCAGATGCCACAGCACCAGTCATAGTCCAGTGGAAAGTTGGAAAGGAGAAAAGTAATAACAAAATAAGTGTCACCAGACTTTATTGCCTTTACATTATTAATGTTTCCATTGCTGGATGTGTGTCATGCATGACTCCTTGTCACCAATTTGGGTCCTTCCTCCAGCACACCCCCATCACCCCACCCTAGTGTGTGTGTAACAGTAGCAATATGCACTCAGTCCTCTGTATGCTTTACTACTATCTCAGTTCATTGCCGGAAAATAATTTTTTAAAAATAATTTTTTATTGACTTTTGTACCTGTAGCTTTATCAGACACAACAGCAAGCTGCAAGTAGCAAACATACGTTTGGGGATATAATGCTTCCTCACCATTCTACATTTGGTATAGAGACAATGAAATTTAGGATACAAAAAGCAAACAAGTAGCAGCAGCACGTGGAACCATAGCAGAGCTAGTCTAATGGTTGAGCAGAAGAGGACAGCACTGAAACTAGCAACAGCTTCTCTTCCTATTGATGGAAAGCGCCATGGCTGTAAACAGTTCAGGACTGCAGACTCCTAGACAAGAACAGTGTTTTTACTTGTGTTGAGGCATTTTGGTATATTACCTTGCGGACAGTAGCTAAAACCAGTAAAAGTGCACGTATATTCACTTTGCTTGTAGCAGTAGCTTTTTATCAAACTAGTTGCAGTTATCAATCGTATTCTAATTTCAGAAGTATTACAGATGTATAAAAAGTGCACAGCATTTTAGTGCCCGGTACTTAGTGCACGGCATTTTCTGTCTATAAACACAAGCACATAGAAACCAAGTAAAACGCTGTAGAATCCCGTCTCTGAGAATGTGTTATCGTGTTGTTGCCTACTGTTATCCTGTCTCCATATGTGTTTTAGTCGCATCTTCTTTATATTTAAAGAAACACTTATGCTGTCGTGGGTTATTTATAGTTATCATTTCAACATGCCAAAGGCAAAACACCAACTGCTGGCAAGACTCCACAACTATAGCCACATATTATATGACTACATCTTGCGTTTGTGCTGGTTCAGGTTTCAAATTGGGTAACACATTTTGGGCCGGGAACAGGCTTCACTTTCATGCCTGTGCAGACTGCTAAACACAGCCAGTGGCCCTGAGAACTCCCCAGCTTTGCAAACCCTTCTGCAGAAAGACATCTAAGTATTCAAGGGCTGTCTAGTCTAGCGTGCTGGTGAAATGCTGATTTTTCCCACTTCTCCTGTCCTCGTGGGCAGTGCCCCCTGTCATTACAGGCCAGACGGAGGAGTTTATGGAGGAGGTAAGTGCAGTGGTCAACAGCAGCGTCTTGCTGCGGTGCAGTGCATCAGGGAACCCCAAACCAACCATCTCTTGGCTGCAAGATGGGATTCCCCTACCTATAGAAGCACGACATCGCCTTCTGGAGGATGGACAGGTCCTGGAGGTGAATCTCCAAATCTATCCCTAACTATGGTCAGGTCAGATCCTCACCCCAGTCTCCTCCCTGTACTGATTATGTGCTTCCACAGATCCTCAGCGTGCAGGTGTCTGACATGGCCAGCTACCTATGTGTGGTGGAGAACAGAGCTGGAACTGTGGAGAGACTCTTCAGTCTGAGAGTTCAGGGTAAGACAACCTTTAGCACCATAAAGCAAAACTTTATCAAATGATATGAGATAGAATATAATGATGTGGCAGGGTGCTCTACAAAGTGTGCTGCCTAGACATCACCCTGAAGGTCTGCGTTATTTTGAAACCAGCCTTTGTGTATACATGAATTTTTGTATCGTTTCTGACAATAATGAACAATGGTTCTCATTTTATAAACAAAATTAGGACTTGGTGTCAGTTTGTAATCAGAAAGTGTCTTTTAACTAAACCCTAATCAATAAAAGTTTAATAATACAGACATCCCTTGACTCCCTCACCAGTTAGATTCTGTAAAAGTCACGGCTATACCTATAATCGATAAAAATACTAAAGAACCTTGTGCTGGAGTAACATTTAAATGAAATCACTGAAAATAAAAATTCCTTCTCCTCAGAGACTCCTGTTGGACTTCTTTGTTCACTCATTCATTGGATAAACACGAGCTTATGACCTTGTTTTTGTTCACCAAGGCTCATGAACACAAGACACCAGCTATAAACGCTGCGGTAGTGAGTGGAAATAAGTCACTCCCATATTCCCAGCCCCTGTAGATGGACTTTGCTACCATCTGTTGGCTGGCTGTGTAAATATGTGACCCTTTCACCATACTACAAACAAATAAATGAGAGCAGAAATAGCAAATATAAATGTAAATAATGTTTAATCTCTATTGACGGATGCACACAAGTCTCATTCTCGCTATTACAGACATATAAATTTGCCGGAAATAAAGTGAAGAAAATGCAATTAAAAATAAACTGGAAAATGTTCATGTGTCGATAAAATTCATAACTAAACTGTTTATAACACGAGGAACCAGTATTTAACTGTACTGTAGTTGAAATATAGTAATCCAATTACATTTTTTAAAATTGTTTCTTCCCTTTCTTCTTTTGTGTCAGTTTTTAAATCTCAGAGACCGTATGTCTGCACTGCTAGATAATATTGTATATATGTGTCCCTCCAGTCCCCCCAGTGATTGTCGGTGAGAAAGAGGAACAGGCCAGTGTGATTGAGGGTCACATGGTGTCCCTGCTGTGTGATGTCCAAGCCTACCCACCACCTGAGATCACCTGGACCAGGGATGGGCAACCTCTGCATTCTAGTGTTGGTATCCACATCCTGCCAGGTAAGGGTGAAATGCAGGCACCTCAAGGTGTTTAAATGGAATACACTCATACTGACACACACATAATCAGGCACATACCCTATGCTTACACAGACATATATATACACACACAAGGAACCATGCTATGTAAGCAAAATATATATTTGACCACACAGTCCAATCTGCAGGGGGCCAAATGCTCCAGTTGCAAAGAGCCCGACTGCAGGATGCAGGGCAGTATGTCTGCACAGCCACCAACTCCGCTGGGCAGGACCAGAAGAGTATTGAGCTCAGCGTCTACGGTGAGAAGCAATCATATAACCAGCCACGATGGATTGCAAAGCTTTACTCTTTATTGTATTATATTTCCTATTGGACCGAAGCTTTTACCCTACAAATTGTCTTTATTGTAGTTATCAAGTCTTCGGTATTTATCTTGTACATTTGTCGTGCAGCATTTTTGTTATCTGTTCCTAGTCATAAAAAAGAATTGATGTTTTTTTATCGGTCAACAGCTTGTGAAATATCAGTCTCAACCTGCCAGTATGTTGTCAGTGTATCTCAGTAACGTGTCTTTTTTTTTTAAGCAAAACCGGCGATTCTCTTAACCTTCTTTATGTTTACTTTTCCCAAAGTCCCACCTTCCCTGAAGCCACGCATTGATTCTGAGTCTGAGGTCGTAACCCCTCAGGTGGGCTCTTCCGTCTCGCTGCGGTGTGATGCCCAAGGTGTGCCGGAGCCTGAGGTCACATGGTACCGCAACGGACTCCAGCTGGTCCCAGGGAATGGGGTCAAGATGGAGGGCGGCCTTCTGGAGATGAAGGGAGTGCAGGTGTGTTGTCTTCCTGCATCTCCTTTACTTCTACTGAAAATCATAACACCCACTGTTACCTGTCAACATTAAACCACAAAGATGTTTCACCTCAACTTATGAGACCCAGGGTTTCATTTCTACCAGAAAAGTAATTCTAGAGTTTGTCTGGAGATTATATGCACTCCCTGCTGTTGTGGAACTTCTGGATTTTTTTTCTTTTTTCCTCTAATTCGTACCAAATTCGAATAAAATATCAAAAACACCAAAATAGACAACACTTTCCAAAAATTGAAACCACATCACAGTAATAATAACAGCGTCACTCTAAATAACAACTACAAATCAAGGAGACCAACACCATTAAAACAAAATAAAATGGAAATGTATTAAACAACCTCAAAGTTTCATATGGCACCTGTGGGTGATGGTATGCCATGTTTGCAGGTGGGTGACAGCGGCATCTACACCTGCACAGTGTCCAACATTGCTGGACAAATTGACCGGAGTTTCCGTCTTTCTGTCCATGGTAAGATGTCTGCCACCTCCTCTTTGTGATGATCATGAACTGATTTGGACCCCTCTGGGTTTACCCAGTTCCAGAAGCTGCTGGAATCTGGCATGGTATTCATACTGTGGTCTGAGGACTGCCATTGACTTTAAAGGTCTTTAAGGAATTGTCCTTGTAAGCCTTCTTCTTGCTGTCACCTTCAGTGGCCCCTGTGCTGGAGGATGCACTCCAGGAGACCCTCACACACAATGTCGGCTCCCATGTGACGTTGCTCTGTGAGGCCACTGGGTTTCCATCACCCACCATCACCTGGCTGAAGGACGGCACCCCGCTGGGTGAGAAAAGGACTCTGTGACTTGAACTAGTCAGCCTAGTCATCAACCTGTTTAACAAGTAGGATATTGTTGAATTGGTAATTATAGGCATATTGTAACTACTTCTGTATCTACCCATTAATAATTATGGCTGAGAAAATTTAACTCTTCACCAAAATATCAGACCCAGCACTGCCAAAACATGGGGATGTTATAGCTTCCTCACTCATAACTTCAGTACCTGAAAAAATCTTGTTCCGTTGACCATCCAGGGAATTTTCTTATTGGCTAGTTCCCTCATTCCCTATTTCCTATTATCATTATTATTTAATTAGCAAATGCTTTTATCAAGAGCAACTCAATGTTAGGCATGTACCCTAAACTACTTTTACTTATTTATGCATTTATACAGCTGTTTGATTATTTCTGTATCATTTTTGGGTGAGAATATGGTAGGAATGGGGATTCAAACCTGGGACGTACTCCTTTTGCATTTTGATTCTGAGGGTTTGTCTCATTTGCTTGTTTCATGGGCACACAGAGAGCAACAGGCAATGGAAGTGGATGGTACAGGGAAATCGCTTAGAGCTCGGCCCCCTGCAGCCCTCTCATGCTGGAACTTACACTTGCATAGCCAAGAACCAAGAGGGAGAGACACGCAAGGAGTATAGCCTGACAGTGCAGGGTAAGATCAAGCCTTCAATCTGCTGCCACTGACCACTTTGTTATTTCTGTTAGCTACGTAGCCCGTGGCCCTGCATTACAATGCCAGATATAATCATTCCATGAGTTACAAAATGTTAATTGTTATTCTCTCCAGGTCTCCAGAAACTGCATTTTCTTCTCATTTTATTGTCTCAAATGTGTCTGTATTACAGTAAAAAAAAAACAGTGTTTAGCTGCCAATTCAGTAGATGTCAGTAAAATGCACTCAAATAAAAACAAGAATGTTGGACCTCCTTATTTGAGCTCAACTTCTGTGTTTAGCTCATGTCCAATGTTCTTGATTGTTGCTGACGATAACAAGATGATAAATATGTTTATGCCATTAAACCATCAACACTAAATATGAAGTTGAAGTATTTTTATTGTCAGTAATTGTACGTTAATTTTTATTTAATGTAACTTAAAACAAAAAAAAAACATTAGATTAAATTGCCTTGTAAGATATTTATTTTTATTATAGCTGTACCACAGATGTTTATAGACTCTAACCTGCAAGTAAACGGAGGGACATCTGTATTATTAAGGTTTCACTGTGCTTTATATTGAATTGAATTTAAAGGTTTTATTTTCTAAGACTTTGCCAATGTGACTTGTGTTGTGATGGACATAATAAATTATGACCAGACTCCACTGTGGTTTTGTTAATAAGCAGAGGAGCCTAGTGTACAAAGTGTAATTTTGAGGGATTGACATGAGGTTTTTTCAGCTCCAGTCTCTTATCTTTGGGGTGGATTATGGAGTCACTACTACTGCTCTAAAATTTAGCTTTGGGAATGGACTGTTTATCTCCACCCCAGTGTCCCCCACCATTTTGGACTCAGGCCGTGCAACTGACATCAGCGCCACCCTAGGGGAGGAGGTCACACTGGAGTGTCATGCAACTGGGTCTCCCCCTCCCCAGCTCACCTGGCTAAAGGACGGAGCCGCGCTGGACGTCTCAGACACCCAGCATTTACAGTGGGTCTCTGCAAGGGGCCATCGGAGGAATCACACTACGGGTTGCTATATTAGATCATGTCCCTGATGCAGTGTGCTCACATGCTTACAGCTTGTCTCCTGATGGGAGCTCTCTTACACTCCTGGCCTTGCATCCAGCTGACTCTGGGATGTACATCTGCGTAGCGATCAACACCGCTGGCCAAGAGAGCAAAGTCTACACTCTTTCAGTTCTGGGTGAGTCCTACACAGGAAGGTTATTTCACCCAGTCTGAGCTCTTGTTTTATTTTTTCTTTGTTTCTTTCCACCCACCTGCAGTGCCTCCGTCCATAAAGGGTGAGTCAGCCTTGCCGCAGGAAGTGCAGACAGCCCTGGATGGCATGGTAACACTGGAGTGCCAGGCAGAGGGCAACCCTCCTCCCAAGATAACCTGGCTGAAAAACGGGAGCCCAGTACTCCTCTCTCCCCATGTACGCCTGCTCTCCGCTGACAAGCTCCTCAGGTGAACCAACACACATCCTTATTTAACACTCACAGCTATCTGTCAGTCAGTGGGAGGACAAGCCTTTGAGTCCTTGTGTCTTTAGGATTTCTCCGGTCCAGATGTCAGACTCAGGAATGTACACCTGCATGGCACGCAGTCGGGCAGGCCAGGCCGAGCTCAGCTACAACCTCCAGGTCCAAGGTATCTACTCTGGCTCTTATATGCCTTTGATCATGACACTTTTTGTTAAGACATCAAAAAATACATATAAAGAACAAGACAAACAAAAAAGGAGGGTAGAAAAAAACAAAAAAAGAGGAGGGGGAGAACAAGTGAAAGTAAATAAATGACAAAAATCTCTTGGGATAGTGGAATATATTAAATATAGGAAATTGTGAACAATGCAAAGATATGGAAAAAAGTGTGACCAAGATTAAGGAAAAGTAGAAAAAGAAAAGGAAAATAAAGCAGAAAAGGAAATGAAAGAAGATGATGGCAAGTAAATAACAGTTCTCACATTATCAGTATTTGGTACGAATGGGGAACAAAAAGTGCAGTAGGAAAAAGGGGAAACGTGGTAGCAGTAAATTATTACTAAGAAGAATAATAAATTTAATATTGTTGTTGGTAATATCACCATAATTATGACCTGGAATGTTTAAGGGAAGGTATGATTCTTTGAGGATGTTGGCATGCCCTTATGACAGCAGCATCTTCGTGTGCCCCTGGCAGTGCCTCCTGGCGAGGTGCCCTCAGAGCCCACAGAGCAGCTCACAGTGGTGCGCGGCTCTCTGGTGACGCTGACCTGCGAGGCACGTGGCCTGCCGCCTCCTTCGCTGTCCTGGCTGAAGGACGGGCAGCCTCTGTCACTGCACCGCAACGTGCTGCTCGACGGCCAGGAGATGCGGCTGCGCATGACAGCTGTGGCTCCCCGCGATGCTGGTCTTTACAGCTGCGTGGCCAGCAACGCAGCTGGGAGCAGCACCAAAAACTTCAACCTCACTGTACTGGGTGAGCCTGGGCAATAATGTGTGACAGGCATCATACTTACTCTCTCACTCACTCTTATTATACATATACCTGCCCAAGTCACAGCTGAGGTTGTCCAGAGAGTCTTCTGAAAGCTAAGTGTGGTAGTTTACTAGGGTTTACCCTGGGCAGGAGCCCAGTACCTCTCAGCTGTGTTGTACTTTGGATGCTTTATTCAGGTGCAGCCTTCATAATTCTTAATGTTATTGTTTCATGAAGCAACATACACCAGTTGCTCAACTTACGAATACTAAAGTCCAAGGAAATCTATCTTAGTTTGATACGTTTGTACGTCTTAAGTCACGTTTGCCTCTTAGTTACAATAAAAGCTTAATAGTACAAAAGTCACTCAATTTATTTTTGGGTTAGTTTCTATAAAAGTCTCTTGTATAGCTATAACTGAAAATGTTTGGATATACTTTTTCATATAAAAATGTTTTCATATTTGAGCTTAAAATGACTGAAAATTAAATTAAATAATATTAAGTCCACAAAATACTCTTTGATACAAATAGTTCTCTGTTGATCGGCTCATAGCATGAACATCATTATGCACCATTTGTCACAATTTATGATCAATAGTCTTAATATTTATTTACCGTTTAAGTTTTTTTATAGTGTTGGTATTGGCTATAATTAATAAAAATTAAGTTTTAAGACATAAGACTTTATTTTGTTTTACATGAAAATTAAATGTCAAATGACTAAAAATAAGCATATATGTCCACAAGCTCCTATTCAACAGTGGTTGTTGACCTTTTCCTCCATAGTTATGCACAGCATTTATTATCCTATTATTGATCTCCTCACTCACATGTACCAGATACAAGCTTGAAACACTGCAGAACTGACCTGCAATACTGCAGCCAGTCATTCATATTCTGTCTGTGTTTTGTTTGGTTTCACTTTGCTGCTATCTTTTGGCTGCATGTGCAAATACCTACTGGCATGCTATTCACTCCTCAAAAACAGAAGTATTAGAATAGATGAGCATTGAAAATATCCTTAAAAATTCCTAACTTGACCATTTATAAGCATGAGCTGCCAATGCATGAATGTGGAATTTGTAAGATGTCGAGGAATATATTGTTTCTCAATCCCATAATGCACTTCCCTTACTACAATTGGAGAAAGTCTATTTTGTTAGTGACGTAACATCTTCTCTATCCAAAGTGAGGGTACACACTGACACACGTGTACAGTTGCACTCTGAAAAAATAAATCAAAAGGAACTTTGTCTACCTTCTTACATGTGCTAAAAAATTGTCTTTTCTCTAGGAACAGTCTGTTTACCTGTGGTATCCTTTGTGCTTCATATAGAGCCTCCTAAGATATCCATTTCGGGTTCTGCTGAGGAGGTGTCCATCCCTGTGAACAGTCTCCTGGAGCTTGAGTGCTCAGCTGAAGGAGTTCCACGGCCGACCCTCAGCTGGCTGAAGGACGGCCGTCCCCTGAAGGACATCGCAGCGGTGCAGAGGGATGGGCAGCTACTGAGGATCAGCAACATGCAGGTATGTCACTGGCATGGATCTGAGCCCTCGAGGGTGTTGCCTGCTGTGAAGTAACCAGGCAGTTGCTGAAAATTTAAGATTTTCAAATGTACAAATTTTTTCTCTTGTTTATTTTTATTGGCTCCTTTTAATCTCATTGAATCTAAGTTTTAATGCCATTTTGCAATTTTATGGAATATGTATTATTTCTCTATATACATCATTTATCTGTACATCATAGAATTTCTCTGTGGAGTGAAGGCGAGCTGTATATACATCTCTACATGGCAGGAAAGTGCACCCAGTGTGCATGTAGCTCTTGAATGTACAATTTTCGATTCCCTGTAAGGGTAATTCACAATCTGAATTTGCAATCCGTAATTTCAAGTTCTGAGATTTTTTTATTGTTTGAGGGACATTATTGTGAGCCTTGTAAGATCCTGAATGGAATATGCTAAACAGTGTAATGCGTTGGTTCTTCTTTATATGTACAGTCAAGTAGCAACTTTCAGATGCACATTTTTTTTGTCATTTATTTATGTCTACCTGCATTTTATTCATTTAAGTATTTTGTAAAATGAATACATATATCAGAGCAAATGTGACCTGTTTTTACTTTCCACCCAGTAGATGTCAGGAAAGTACAAACAGAACCAAAGAGTGGATTTGTCTTAATCCAACTCACTTGCATAAATTGATAAAATATCAAAATAGTCTTGATATAAAGTATATTCATTTGTTGTAAATATATGTGTTACGCCCCCACTACTGCCTCCTGTCTAGGGTGGTGGAGTGGGAGCATAAACAACAAGCAGCCCACACAAAAATAGTGAAATGGGTGGTTTATAATTTGTTCAGTGGTTGATACAAGATACAAGTGTATACAAACAAAGGTGCTAACCAGGATAGAGAACTTGGACGGTGCCTAAGCAAAGAAAGAAACAAAAAGTTTCCACTAACCTGATCTGTATTTTCAGTGTCTTACCTATTCCTAACGTAGTGAACAAAAATATCTACCTAACTACGCTAGTCTAAACTAAAACAGAAATTACAGGGGTTGGCACCCGCCCACTTACCTAATGTTTGAAACAGTACGTACAACCCTACGTGAAGTTCAATGTAGGTGCGCGCACATACTAGCCTGTTCTCAATCCAAGCCAACAACCCAGTGAACAATGTGACATCAAGTGTGTGACTATTTACACCGTTGACTAAACCAAAATCCACTATCCAAAACCAGAATCCTTAAGCCAAAACAAAGTCAAACCAGAAGTCACACGTAACAATATAACAAAGTCAAATACATGTAGCAAACAGCAATCGAACGAGTGAGCCAAAAAGCCAGCTTTGGGGGGGGTCACAGTGCTTCTTATCAAGGGGAAAGCCCGCCCCCAGGTCATCGGTTGGCACATTCCGATAGGTTGATTGATGATGATTGACAGATGGAGCAAACCACCTGTGACACAGAACAGAAGAGACAGGGGGAAAACCAGAAAAACCGCCAAACAACCGGAGCAACACAGACACGTAACATGCCCACCCCAAAGAGCAAACCTGTTTGTGGAAAAAAAAAAATTTTGAAAACACCATTCATAGCAAACGTTTGGACAAGTCTGGTGCAGTGAGCACTGGGGACGTACATAAGAAAGCCTTAACATTGGCAAAAGCATGCTGACTCTCCGGTGCCCACACGGAAGCATTTGCTGGGCTCAACAAGGAAGTGAGAGGAGTTACAATTGAGGAAAAATTTTTACAAATCCCTCAATAACCAGCCATACCTAAATCTCTTTGCAACTCACATGGCATTTCCTCAGAGGTATTTGGCTCCATAGGGCTGTCCACAACCTCTGGGACCGGAATGACTTTACCTCCAGCAATGTCATTCCCAAGAATGAAAGCTATGCCTTCCACAGGCAAAGAGTCACAAACTCCCACTTTGAATGTCCCAGTAACTAAACCGGAGTTGAACGATATATAATGAAGTGGAACTTTAACATATTGCATGGCAATGCCTTTACATATTACATGTGATCCGCAAAAGGATTTCCCAGAGAACGGAAGTACATTTGATGATAATATAAGAGACTATGCAGCACCTGTGTCCCTTAAGACTTTCACAGAAACTGGTTCTGAACCGCTAACCGAAACATAGCCTTCCTGTACAAACAGCTGATAGCTAGGTTCAGGGGCACAAATCATAGTCTCGCTAGTAGGTGAAGCACTAACTGCTTCAACAAGAGCAACACTCTGGGAATGTGTCTTTTTGTTTTTGTCGGTCCTGTTTTCTTTTTAAAGCTAAACACTCAGCTATCAGATGGCCAGGCTTGTGATAATAAAAACAGGTCACGGTAACAAGAAGGACTAGTCTGGCCAGCCTGAGCAGGCTGTGGGCGTGGATCCCTCGCTATAGGTGGGTCAGGTTTTGCTGGCCGATCTTGCCGATAGACAGTTTTGTGGGTTAACACGAACTCATCAGCAAGAACAGCAGCTTCAGCAACAGTTTTCACCTTCCTTTCATTGAGGTAAACCACCACACGTTCAGGCAAACATTCTTTGAACTCTAACAAGAACAGTTCACAAAGGGATTCGAAGTTACTCACCCTGCTCGCAGAGCACCATTTGTCCAACAGTATCTCTTTCTCCCTAGCAAACTCTACGAAGGTCTGGGCAGGGGTCTTCTTCAACCCTCTAAATTTTTTGCCTATATGCCTCAGGCACCAACTCATAGGCACGGAGGATTGCAGCCTTCACTGTCTCATACCGAAGGCTGTCTTCTAAGGACAGAGACGAACAGACTTCCTGTGCTTTCCCAATAAGCTTGCACTGTAGTAACAGTGACCACACATCTTTGGGCCAATTTAGAGTAACTGCTATGCGCTACTGAAATAGGTATCCTCCTCTGCTTCTCTAAAAGGAGGAACCATCACAATGTTTTTACTCACGTCAAACACACCAGCAGGAACAGCAACAGTCGACACAGCAGTTCGTGGCATAGGGACTGGCATCACAACAGGACCAGGAGGAGTGGAGGCTGGGACGGAACGAGGAGGAGAAGGCGGGGCACTGGCCAGGGTAGCAGCCTGCAAGGAGATCTTCTTCTCCTCTAGGGCTAACTCCCGTAGCCTGATGTCCCTTTCCATCTCTAACTCCATCCGTCTCAACGCTAGCCTAGTTTCCATCTCCATCTGGCGATCACGTGCCTTTTCCTGTGCCTCCAGTTGGAGACATGCTATACGTACTTTGGCACGGGCCATGTCCCTAGATCCAGACGACAAAGACGGCGACAAAGGATCAAACCGAGGCAAGGTAGCCTTAGCCTCTGTAGCCGACGTATCCTGCTCAGCTGCTGGAATACCAGCAGGTGTATGTGCCATTTCGATTGGGGAAGGAGGAGGATGAGGTAGCACTCCTAGGTTGACTAACTCCCCACACACAACATCTCTAATGTCTTTCTTAAGCAGGCCCCTAGGAACCTGAACACCATAGTGAGCTGCTATCGCAAGGAGGTCATCCTTACGACACATTTCCAGCTTCTCCAGGCTTGGAGAGGCAACAAACGAACCCAAGTCCATGGCTTAACACCACTGAAGCAACAACCACCAACACACCAACAAAAGACAATACAACTAGCACCAAAATCACACAAAGGCCATAAACAATCCTGACAAACTGTCCTGGAACAATGCTCCCGGACGAGCCCCCAATTGTTACACCCCCACTACTGGCTCCTGTCTAGGGTGGTGGAGTGGGAGCATAAACAACAAGCAGCCCACACAAAAATAGTGAAATGGGTGGTTTATAATTTGTTCAGTGGTTGATACAAGATACAAGTATATACAAACAAAGGTGCTAACCAGGATAGAGAACTTGGACGGTGCCTAAGCAAAGAAAGAAACAAAAAGTTTCCACTAACCTGATCTGTATTTTCAGTGTCTTACCTATTCCTAACGTAGTGAACAAAAATAAATATCTACCTAACTACGCTAGTCTAAACTAAAACAGAAAATACAGGGGTTGGCACCCGCCCACTTACCTAGAGTGTATAACAGTACGTACAACCCTACGTGAAGTTCAATGTAGGTGCGCGCACATACTAGGCTGTTCTCAATCCAAGCCAACAACCCAGTGAACAACATGACATCAAGTGTGTGACTATTTACACCGTTGACTAAACCAAAATCCACTATCCAAAACCAGAATCCTTAAGCCAAAACAAAGTCAAACCAGAAGTCACACGTAACAATATAACAAAGTCAAATACACGTAGCAAACAGCAATCAAACAAGTGAGCCAAAAAGCCAGCTTTGGGGGGGGTCACAGTGCTTCTTATCAAGGGGAAAGCCCGCCCCCAGGTCATCGGTTGGCACATTCCAATAGGTTGATTGATGATGATTGACAGATGGAGCAAACCACCTGTGACACAGAACAGAAGAGACAGGGGGGAAAAACAGAAAAACAACCGCCAAACAACCGGGAGCAACACAGACACGTAACAATATGTAAGACTTTTACAGGACCTAACCACTGAATAAGCAAAAGGACATATGCATTATTGACCTTTTAAATTACGTGACTTTGGAGCTACGAGCAAGTTGAATTACAAACAGACATACAGTCTCAACTGTGCTCATAGATGGGGAGCCAGTGTCATAATAGAACTTTCAAAGCTGTTGGTGACATCTGGACAGACTTCCCATACTACCGTGGCAGGACAGCAAGATTTTTACCACTTATTTCTGAGTCTGAACTCAGCTCTACTTACATGGAAGTGGCACAAGAGTGTGTTTTAAAAGCTTTACCCTCCACTGTGTGTGTTTTTCCGCACCTCTCACTGCCACCCCTAACAGGTGGAGGATGCAGGTCTGTACACGTGCCTGGCCAGCAGTCCTGCTGGGGAGGATGGGAGGAACCACTGGGTTCGTATTCATGGTAAATGAAAAAACTATGTCGCTATACAGTTAGTGCTACTGTGTGCCTCACATCCCTCAGACCATTCCCACATTCACATGGACACCCCACCTTCTTATACACTCAACACCCTATTCAGATTCCATGTTTTTTTTAACTCAGTGATGTTCTCCTTCTCAGTGCCACCTACTTTACTTGGCTCTGGTGATGTCAGGACCGTGAATGTAGCAGCAAATGGTCACCTTACCTTGGAATGCCAGTCGGAAAGTGACCCTGCTCCGGTAATCGAGTGGTTCAAGGGTGATGTGAAAGTGCAGGTGAGGACTATGTTTCCAATGCTGTTAAAGAAATTATTTTGTCCTTTTTTGTGTGAAATGATACCTTGACTGGGATATGTCTGTTTGTGCGTGTCATCTCCTCTGTGGCTGTAGCTGGGAGGGCACATCCAGAGCTTGGCAGGGGGACAGTTCCTGGAGATCCAGAATGTGAAGCCCCAGGACAGTGGCCAATACAGCTGCGTGGTCTCCAATGTGGCGGGGAGCACCAGCTTGTCCTTCACAGTGCAGGTCCTTTGTGAGTTCATCTCTCCTTCTTTGCATGTACGTCTGTGTATGTGTGTTTTGGATGGGATCTGTCTGTCTGTCCATCTGTCCGTTTGTCCATATAGCTGTTGACATTAATTTCATAAATCTGGTTGCCTACAAGACAGGCACATTTGACCTGTCCCATTACGGTTTTCACCTGTCCAAATTGCAACATATGAGAAAGACAAAAAATTGTAAATGTATAGGTTTCAAATATCTTTATAAATTGTATTTAGAGACTGTAAATCAAGGTGTCACTTGAAATTAAGGGTAAATTAATTACAAAAAAGGCTCATATATATAGAAATGGCCCAAAATAGCAAGATATTGGGACTATTTTGCTTAATTTTTGACAAATTTGGGTGTTTGCTTTACTGAAAAGAAAATGCAGATTGCAGAATTAGTGCTGTCACATGCTTCCTTTATTATAACGGTGGTCTTCATTTTATTTTCCTTTATTGTCCACATGTCCATCAGTCAGGTATCAGAAAAATTCTTCCTATCCAGTTATGGCAGTTTAAGCAAATTTCAAGACTTGAATCTATTTATCTATTGATCATGTGTTTTTATCTAAATCCTTTCTGGAAAATTACACAAAATTTTACCTGTCATAAACCAGTAAGTTATAATGGAGCACAACGTTTCCATCATTAAAAAAGAACATATTGCCTTATTTTTTCAACTGTCCTTGGGTCAATCTAGATTAAGATGTTTACCAAATAAATGGCTTAGTGAAACTTTGTTGCAAATATTTCCTGTTTAACCTTGGAATGATGTACTAAGCATATCTATGTTTGCAGCTCCACCAGTGATCAAAGCTGGTCTCTCTTTGGTCACGGCTCACATCAACCAGGCAGCAGTCCTGCCGTGTGAGGCTGACGGGCTGCCAACACCATCAATCACGTGGAGGAAAGATGGTAGTCCACTACCACTGGACGGTGGCAGGTGACAGTCCCCCCGGTCCCCATGGTTGCTAAACATGTGTCAATCACACTGAGATTAAAGAACTCACCACTTGTCACTGGCTTGCATCCCAGGTTTACCATGTCACCAGAGGGTTCATTACGTATTGAATCAGTGCAAGTGCTTGATGCGGGACGGTACCACTGTGTGGCCTCTAACCTGGCCGGTTCGGACCACCGTGGGATGGACCTGCGTGTGTTTGGTAAGCAGAACTGTCGAGCAACCGTTTGTCCCATCTGATTCTGGCATTTTAATAACTGCCCAGTTAACACTATACATGGTTAAAGGCAGTGCACTTTTACCGTGGTCGCAGTTTTTAACTGTGTTCACTAATATGCTCTTCAATGTCTCCCATTAATACTTTTTCATTAAAACTCTTCAGAAACTGCATGACCTACAGTGGTTCTGTGCAGATGCTGCAATTTCCACAAATGCATTGCTTATATGGAGTTTTTTATTAAAAACACAAAATAAATAGTGCAAGAAATACATACGGAAACACAAAACAGGACTTTGCAACCACATCAGGACTGGTCCAAGCTCAGCTGTGCAATGACTACTGTCTGCCATCATTTAAAACACTGTGGTTGCACTTTAATCCTACAGAGGGTGTGGTATTTCAGTAACTATTTTAGATTTTTACCGCACTAATGCTTATATTAGCTAAAGTGTTATTTCAACAATTTATGTTAAAATGACCGTATATTGCCATTTTCCAACTGTCACAGGGGTAGAGGTTACTGGCACAGCTTTGCTCCCTAGCTCTTATGGTAACTGGGTAATTGCCATACTCTTCCTTTGTGTTACAAATATGTTGTCTGGTTTATTTCTTTATTCTTAATTTTATTTTCTTGAGTTTATTTTCTAAAAAGTGACATTTCTGTACCCAGCCATTAGATGCACCCAAAGAGAGGCAGTGCTTGTCTGCTGTTGCAGTGTTTGTCATCTATAACTTGACAAACCTTGTGCATGTTTATGCCATGTTTGTAGTCAACAATTAGTACTGGAGCTGATTTATTATATATGAGTTTTGACTTTAATGTCACTGAAAAATAATGAGATTCTTACACAGTTGGTATTTATTATTAGCAGTATCTGAGCAGTATCAGAGTACATTATGCGACTTTGAATTTATAAACAAACTAAGTTATGGCCTTTTCGTCTCAGTAATGTTTGTAACATGCAGAATCAATGTTATTGCATTCTGAACAGAGATTTATCGCCATGCCTGATCTATTATATAGTTTGCCATTAAATTTCTTGCCTCGTCTCCACATATTAACACAGTGGGTCCCTCCATCAATCCCGGCCCTTTCAACGTGACGGCGACAGTGGGGGCGAGGGTGGTTCTCAGTTGTGAGGCCACAGGCATCCCTCCTCCCATGGTATCCTGGAGGAGGAACGGAACCCCTCTGGACCTTTCATCTCAGTCCAGAAACTACAGGTACTTGCAGTCACCCCCCCCCCAGTTGATCCTGAGTGCTGTAATATCAGCTAATGGAGGAGAGGAATTGAACCAAAGTATAAAACATCTGACTCTTTATATCACGTTAATTTTTCATGCTTCCATAGTTCTAACATTTCTGTGTTGCTCAGTATATATGACAGAATAATTGCCTGCGGACTCTGCATTTGAAGGTTATTGTCATCTGGGTCCCTGGTCATCACTTCCACATCCAGCCAGGATGAAGGGTATTTTGAATGCACAGCAGCCAATGAAGTTGGAGAGGAGCGCAGGGTCATCGAAATCATTTTGCAAGGTATTATCCTTGAATGGGAACATAAATAATGGAAATTGAATTTACTCATTGTAATGTTTTATTGTTGTTTTTGTTTAACCAGACCAGTCCTGTGGAGCTGCTTTCATAAATTAATTTAGGTGTTTTTTTTTCTGTCTTTAGTCCCCCCATCAATTGAAGATGATGTCACCTCAGTCACTGCTGTTAAGATGTCCCCTGTGGTCCTGCCCTGCCATGTGCTGGGGCGTCCCAAACCCAGGGTCAGCTGGACCAAGGGTGGAGCACAGCTGAGTTCCCGGGGTGGGAGATATCGAGTCCTGCCTACAGGTAAGACCAGCAGACCACCTCTGATTTAAATTAATGTTTGAGTGAAGGAAGCAATACGGCACCCCTCATGATCAGTGACTGTATTTCTGAAACTTTATTATGCCGTATACAGTAGAAACACATAAAATAAAATCCTGCCACATCCACAATCATAATGTCATATAAAGACTAAGCAGCAGGGTCTAAAAACAAGTTCCATAAAATAATGACCATGGATCTCAAGAGCATCAATTCCACATTACAAATAATGCAAATTTCCAACATTCAACCACTAAACTCTGCATATTTACACATTTTTCCAACAAACCATACCATACCCTAAAAATAATGCTAAATAACACCAATTCCATAAAGTAACTTACATAAATATCCCAAAAACTCGAAAGTATGTACTACCACACATTACCAAAATTCACCACCAAAGAATACCAAAAAAATATGTAAAACCCAATCAATTCAAACACCATACAGCCCATCTCACAAACCAAATTCACTGAGTTGCCAGTTTATTAAGTACACCCCCCCCCGACCTTTGCACAAATTGTACATTCCAACAAGTCATACATACATCAGGTGACGTTGGTGTGGTATCAATCAGGCAGACCAATGTTTTTAGCATCAGTTAGTGTTCAGTTGACTGAAGGAGTTGAAAATAATAGCTTGGGCCAGGTGTGCCAGTTCTAGCATCTCCCAAATGTCATCATGGGCTTTTCACACAAACCATTGCAAGGGTTTACTGAGAATGGTGTGATAAGCAAAAAATTAAAAGTGATCGACAATCCGGTGAATGAAAACAGCTTGTGGATGAATGGTAAGAATCATACAAGCAAACAATTCAGCCACAACCAGGCAAATCACATCAACACTGATGTGCAGAATGTCATCTTAGAATGGACCACTTACTTGTCTTAGTCTCCAGTGGGCTGCAACAGTCAAAGACCATATCAGGTGCTGATGTGGAAAAAAGCTGCCTGGTTGGATGAATTCAAGTTCCTTTTGCATCATGCTGATGGAAGGATCAGGATTTGGTGCAAAAAACATGAGTGTGAGCTATCCTGTGTGGTGTCAACAGGCTGGTGGTGGCAGTGTGATTGTTGGGGAACATCTTCCTGCTACACATTAAGCACGGTGTAGCTGAATGTTGATGCTGACCAAGTTCATCCCTGTATAGCTACAATTTATCCACACTCAGATGGACACTTCAAGGGTGATAATGCACCATGTCCTAAGGAAAGCATTGCCACTGAATTTTTCCAGTAACGTGACAGCAAATTTTCATAGCTTCAGCAGCCTGGAAAGTCCCCAGATCTGGACCCTGTTGAGCGTCTTTGGGATGAGATCAAAAGGGCTTTTCTTAGCAAGACTGTGCAGCCGTCCAATTTGAAGCAACTACGCAACATAATCTTTCCATATAGTACAACTTTCTTGCATAATACTTCCAACTTCTTTTAGAAACCATAAATTTATCCTGTAAAGTGTGACATGCTACTAGATAGGTGCGCCTAATAAACTGGCAGCTAAAGCAAGAAATACATCCCATTCTTACATGAAAATAAAACCCACCATACTTAACATGTTACGGTATCTAAAACACAGTGTGGTCACATACTCTGCAACAACACCATAAATAGCCAATATATCACAGTAAAAACAAATTGAAGAAGAAAATGGATCAGTGACAGTATGTTCTGCTGGGACACAGGAGCCTTGGAGATCACAGCAGCTACGCCAAGTCATGCAGGGAGATACACCTGTTCTGCCCAAAATGCAGCTGGAGTGGCACATAAACATGTTGGCCTCACTGTGCAAGGTGGGTGGGACATGGACTGGGAATTTGAGCAAGAACAGGGGACCTGTGACACATGAACGCTGTGTGTAGGTGCAAATGTATTTTTAAAGTTAGTATTATTAAGAGGTATACCTGATGCCTTTTTGAAGGCAACTTACAGTATAATGTCAGGTTGTATGGTAAGCTACATCATTTACACATTCAAGTCTTACTATATCAATTCAGGATGTGTAACAGTCAAGGGTAGTACAGTAGGTGCAGGGATTTGAACCCAGGACACTGGTTATGAACTGTGCAGTTAGGAATTTTCAGACATATAAACCTTTCTCACAAAAAACAGTTTAAAGAAAATGTATTTTAAATCAATTTCAGTATTGATGCATATAAAATTAGTTAAAAATAATTGAATAAAATGTCTGTTCCAAGTTGTTGTATACTTATCAAAGCCATAGCCAAAGTTTTTACAGACTCTACTATGTAAATATATCAGGGAATGTTTGTATCATTAAGATTTCATGGACTTTGACTTAGGGTTACATAGACTTAAATATAGAAGCAAGAGGTGTGCAGACGTCTAGTCCCAGCTGTGTTCATAAATTAAGGAGAAGGGGGTATTCAGAAACGTTATAGTCAAATCAGAGTAAATTAATGAGTTTCTAAATAAACTTTCTTACAGATGTTATTTATTTGTTGTAGATATTTTTTTCATATGTGATTGGTGTGTCTGTTTGATTTTTTTCACGCGTCTTGCGTTGCTGGTATGATACTAGAGCTCCCAGAAGTGCAGCCTATGCCAGAAGAAGTTAAAGTGGTGTTGCATCACGGGATTGTTCTGCCCTGTGATGTTCGTGGCTTCCCCAGACCTTCCATCAGATGGCAACGGGAGGGTGTTCCTGTGGTAACCGGTGAGAACGCTACCACTGTTGTACCTCGCATTAGTCTTTCCCCCTGTGCAAGAGGGCCCTGCTTGACTGAGCAGGAAGTCACCTGGCATGTGTCACTCTGCAGGACACAGGCTGGCTGTCCTGCCCAAAGGAGCGTTACAGATCTCACGGGTCACCATGGGAGACTCGGGCACATACCAGTGCTTGGCACAGAATGAAGCGGGTACAGCGGTGGGGAGTACCCGGCTTGTGGTACAAGGTATGGTGTTTAGCGCTGCAGGCCTCAGGTGGTGGGTGGGACAGAACTGTCCACTTACTCTTAACCATTAATTACTATTTACTCATAGCATGTCTGTATACTGTTTTCAACTTCACCTTTTATTATATTATACATTTATGCCTGCTTATGAAAGCGAGGGAGTGAGATTATAAAGACAGCAGCACTTGTCTTGTTGGTTTAAACCTACAGCCTTGAAATTAAAAGACCCAAGTTAAATCTGACCCTGTGGTGCAGTACTGTTGTCCAAAAACTTATCCTGAGTTGATAGAATAAAAATTGCGCAGCTGTATAAATGAATAAATTGCAAGGAGGTTACTGTCGAAACCGTGCAGCAACTTAAAAAGTAAATGATTTTGCTTACACTTTAAGGCATTGTATGAAGCTTGGTGTACAAATTTAGCACTGCATGTCACATTGAAGAGAAGCGCCACCTAATTGACTATGGAATTAATTTATAAAATGTTTATAAATTCATGAAATGTGAAACTGCTTCATCGTGTGGGGTGCTTCAAAAAATAACCTATTTTAATCTGAACTGAAATTTGATTAAACTTTAAATACCATCGAGTCCATTTTAGAGGATAGTCTTGGGACCAGATTTTCAGCATCCAGTTAAACAGAGTATTCACTTAACCATCGTTGTTTTACATGCTGGAAATTACCAGCTAAAACAAAGAAGAATATATGTACATACAGCTACTTGAAAATGTATTATTTATTATTATGCACAGTACTGTTTTATTTATGCACATGTACTATTGCTCTAAAGTACACGTAAAGTAATACGTAAAGTACATATCCACTTGACCAGTGTCAAATAGTAATATGGGTTATGAGAATGGAACATTTTATCAAGTTAAGCAAATTTTTGCACTTATTTGAACTTGTGTCCTTTTCAAGTGTTCAGGACCAGAACTGTACCATGAAGATGATATCCACTTTAGCAAATTACCCACTTATTTGATATCCATTAAAGTGGGCATGACTGCACACATATGTAAGCTTTTAACCCTGGAATATTTTTAAAAAACTGTACCTGCCCCTTTCCCGACCCTTGTCTACCAACAGTACCCCCCGTGCTCACTGTGCCACACCCAGAGCTGACGGCTGTGCTCGGCCAACCGGCCAGCCTGCACTGTCAAGCAGATGGGCAGCCCTCACCTGCGGTGTCCTGGCAGCAGGACCGGCGGCTGGTATCAGAGGGGGGCCGTCTGCGAGTCTTTGGCAATGGGACACTGTGGATTGCGGCTGTGCAGCGCACCGATGCTGGCCTCTATACCTGTTCTGCCAGGAATGCCGCAGGCCAGACCAGCAAGGATGTCCGGCTTGTCGTACACAGTAAGCTTCATCAGGCTTTAAGGAGCCGTCACTCTCACCGCAACATGGTTCTGTACCCTTGCATCTGCTGGCTCAACACATTTATTTTTGCACCTTTTTCCATACAGTTCCACCCATGATTCCCACTGGCCAGTCGGAGCTGTCAGTCATTCAAGGATTCCAGGCCCTGTTGCCCTGTGCCGCGCAGGGTTTGCCAGAACCCAGAGTAACCTGGGAGAAGGACGGCGTGCACTTGGCGACCCGTCTTGGCAAATTCACCATGCTACGCTCAGGGGAACTGATCATCGAGAGGGCAGAGGTCAGTCTACAGAACATGCTGACGTTAAGGAGCTCAACACTGTGTAAAAGTCCAATGACATTTCATAGTTTCTCAATGATTGCACATTAGTTGATCTCCTCTGACATCATCTGCCCTCTTCTCCAAATTTCAGCCAAGTGATGCAGGTGTCTACACCTGCGTGGCAGTCAACGCAGCTGGAACAGCCCGACAAGAGACCCACTTGTTGATCAATCGGCGTCCTGCTTTCAAGGAGCTGCCTGGTGATGTGACCCTGAATGTGGGCCAGCGGCTAAGCCTGTCCTGTCATGCCCACGGCACGCCCCCACCAGTCATCAGTTGGACGGTCAACAACAGCCCTTTCCCAGGTGGACAGCTTAAATTTTGTGTCTCCAGCTCAGATTCTGTAGCTTGGATTCACACGAAAATGTGTTAGATCCTCTCTTGAGCTGCTTAATAAAGAGATTAGTGTTACATTAGACTTGACTGTATGATCTAATTGATCATACAATTTTCTGTTGAATTTGTACATTAGATTTTTATTTTTTATTCCTTTAACACACCACTCTAACCACTACACTGCCTGCTGTCCACGTAGAATATTCTTATCACTTTCCACTGTCTTATACATAGCAGCTTATAGTTACATCGTACAGCTGGGTATTTTACTGAAGCTATTAATTTAACTTAGAAGAAGGGCTCTTCATGGGAATTTCTCATGAACTGTTCTGTCACTATCTGCTCTACCACCTGCTGCAAATGAAAAACAGGCAACATTCGCATTTGCATATGCCCTGTAACACATGAGGATGGAGCCTGAAAAGAGTAACGGTGTCTGTCTGTGTGCTGAAGGGTCCAGCGTGGATGAAGCTGGCAGAAGCTCTCTGATCATTGAGAATGTGACGAAGGGAGATGCTGGGACCTACGTGTGCAAGGCAGAGAATAGCGTGGGAGCCATCCGCGCTCTTTCCTTCGTCCGCATCAGGGGTGAGCTTCCAGCTAGACAAATGTACCTCAAAAAAGAAAGAAAATGAACCTGATTATCGTCCATTCAACCACGCGTTGCCCTTAACCACTTATCCTGCTCAGGGTTGCAATGGTTTGCAGCCTATCCCAGAATCAATAGGCACTAGGCTAGGAAAGTGCACGCTGGATGGGACTCCAGTCCATTACAGGTTACCTGATTATCATGTACATTGTAAATTCCATATCAAAAGGTAAAATAACAATGTCTTGTAAAGTCTTATGGTAGATGCCACTGAATAATCTGGATGGAATTATTTTCAGGTTTATGTATTTACTTTTAATTTCATTTTGTAAAACTTCCATCAAGGCAATGATTTTAGCTTTTTGTTGTGGAGGGAATGTGACCCTCTGTATCTAGCCTATGGGCATCAATAAAATGTTGCTCAGCAGAACCGGCGTGTAAGATCACCTAAATTTGGCTCATTTTCACAGTATTTACAACTTGTCTGGTGTTCTTTATTGTTGGTGATCTGTAACAAGGCAATGCGTTTGTAGATGAATCTGTCATCAGCTGGTTTTAAAGGTTTCTGTAAAGATTACACAGTTTTACTTTTAGTCATTTTAAATCAGTTTTCATTTAAATTTTTTCACTGTCACTCAATCACTACAGTTAACTCCTTGTCCAAATTTAGGTTTGTGGTGAAAAACACAGGTCGCAAGTCTTGTCAGGTTGCAGGGTTTCATTTTAATGTGGCTCAAATGTAATAAAAATATTACAAAAAAGCTTCTCAGCCTGTGTTTCCTTGTAAGATAACTCAAAGGACCTCTGTATTATTAAACTTTTATTAATTCACATAGTTGTCAAAGTAACCTAATGCAGGAGCAAATTCAATTACATTAGTTCCAGCTGATTATCCAGGGTATTTAATAGAGTAATGGCAGAATGGTGGCAGAATGGTGGCAGAATGGTGGCAGAATGGTGGAGTTATAGTGGACTGTTAATGTGACATTATTTTTGTGAGATACTTTTGATGGTGACTATGATGATATGTTTGTGGGATGCTGCGGATAACTATGACATCACTGAAGTTTGTGTTCCACTCAGAGCCTCCGGTCCTTTTGGGGGAGGCCCAGTCCACACTGTCGGTGGCTCTAGGTGATTTGGCCGTGCTAGATTGTGCAGTGGAAGGAGACCCTATTATTTCACGCCGATGGAGCCGGAATGGTCACCCCGTAGTGAGCACCCTGCGACTACGCCCAATGCGCAATGGCTCCCTGGCTATCTACAGGGCTATGGTAATAAGCTAGCACTATCCACTCCTTCCACGTGTTTCTTCCATGCTAAGATGAAAATAACATTGAAGGGCATCAGCAAACAGATTTGTCACATGAAGTGACCTTTCACCCGGGTGTGTTTCAGAGCACAGACTCTGGAGAATACCGTTGTGTGGTGGACAGCGATGCAGGCTCAGCAGAGCGGACAATCTCTCTTCAAGTGCAGGGTGAGTACTGGACAGGTGTGGACACCATGAACATCTGCAGTGTTTTTCTTATTTTTATTTACTGTAGAATGTTTGTTCCCTAAAGCGAGTCTGCATCATATACAGCCAACATCCTTAATGACCATAACATTTTTTGGGCCATGCTCAACTCAGTGACCATGCTCATAAGTATGTTTTCATAAACACTCGTGTCTGTGACAGAACTTGCACCTCCTAAACGTAATACTGGCCTCTGCACAGGTGGCACAGCTCACGCTCAAGTGCATTGCCCTACAAGCATATAGTGAATACTCTGGCTTAGTCTATAGCTGGTATACTGTAGCTGCTGCATGCTGTCACTCAGTGGATCTTCTTTACTCAGTGCTCCGTGCAACCGCGTGGGAATAATGCTCTTTGAAAATAAATGTAATTTAAATATCAATAACCATTAATTATTACTATTAGCTTATTAAACAAAGAGCTAAAACATGCATTATAATGTTTTTTACTGTACATTCTGCATGATGTGTCACTGGCAAAAAATTATGGCACATTGTTTAAAAATATATTAGCAAGATTAGGTTTTTTTTCATTTTACAACTGCAGTGCTTATTTGTAATGGGTGATACGTAATTTCGACACCTCTTACAAAATGTTTAATTAAAATGGCAGAAGTCATAGGAGCAGTGTAGGAGTTCACGGTGGTGCATGTGCATCTTTTTGGTCCCTGATTGTGACAATAGTCAAGCATTGACTACTGTACTTCTAAGTAGACATACAGTTGTGATTGGAACTGTACATTGGTACTGTATGGTACTGTACCTATTTATACTGTGTCTTGTTTAGCAAACTCTTGTTCTAGACTGACTGACTGAATGAATGAATGAATGAATGAATGAATGAATGAATGAATGATTTTAGTTCCAGGAGGATACTCCAGCTGGGGAGAGTGGGGTCCCTGCAGCACCACTTGTGGACAAGGGGTCCAAGAACGAATCAGACTGTGCAACAATCCAGTCCCATCCAATGGGGGGCTTCCCTGCATGGGCCAGAGCACTGAACTGAAGAACTGCCATGTTGCACTTTGCCCAGGTATATATCTTGTTCAAGTGGACCTCAAATTCTGTTCCAGGGTACTTTTCTGAGCAACAGTGTCATTTCCTTTTGGAGAACAAAAATTGCTTCTTTGCCTTTTTGATTTTCCACTCTTGGTCCGGGTTTGAACACCTGCAGGCGAGGTTCCCCGGAGGGCTCGAGGCAGCCTGATCGGGATGGTGAATGAGCAGGAATTTGGGGTGGCTTTTCTGGAGGCCAACATGACTGAGAACCTGGAACAGGGCAGCAGCACGCTGGACGCTCATATAGACAATGTCCCTGACAGCGTGGGTGAGTACCTAGACCCGGGAGGCTGAGGAACATGCTTCAAGGCTTCCCGTTACAGCACATTGTCTCACATCACTGTGGCTTTATGTTCCAGGTCCATTACTGCGAGTTCTTGTGTCCATTTTTGCACCCATCTACTGGACCACCGTCTGGCAGAGCACAGACACCCAGAATGGCTTCTCTCTGACTGAAGGCCAGTTCCGACAGGAGTCCCAGCTGGAGTTTGAGTCAGGTGCTTGTGGAAGAGGGGGGGTCGCTAATTGTGACAAGCTGTTGCATAATTACTGTTTTTTTAAATTACTTTATAAAACAATTTAGCTTTGCTTTTGTTAACATTGTTATGGAATTTTAGTTCTTGTATACTATACACTGCATTGCAGTTAATGGCTTTCACTGATGTAGCATGATGTCTGAAATTATCATTATTCGTCTCAACTAAAGACAAACTAAAATAAGGAGCAGTGATGATGATAGACTATTTTTGATCCCACTAGACTGAATGAGTAGTAACTCAACCTTGGTACAGCACAGACAGTGATACTCATGTCCTGTGTTTCCTTGCACAGGAGAGGTCCTGCGCATGACCCATGTGGTCCGAGGCCTGGACACAGAGGGGGTTCTCCTAGTGGATATCGTCATCAATGGGTTCATTCCCCAGACCCTGTCTGAGCTACCTCTCAGTCTGCAGGTAGGCACATGCTGATGTCACTTTTTAAACTTACGGAAGAAATGTTCCCTTTTCATATGTACCATTCAGCTTTTTTGTGACCTTTAAAGAAGGGTTTATTGCATCAAGTGCATATTTGTCACTTTGTTTTTGAATATTCCTCATGGTTGGGGTCCTTTTCTTATGCAAAGTACCCCCCTTCACACTCTGTAAGCTTCATGCAGTGCTCCAAAAACCACTCAAGATGTACCAACAGTTTTTTTTACGTGTTCTCCTCCACTGTCTGAATACCATTGCCCTGTTTAGCTTCTCTGTTATGTATGCTTGAGTCAACATCTCACTTTTCCTGACTTTTACGCAAAATTCAGTTGCAAAGCTATAAATAATCATCACTCGCAGCTGTCATTACAAAAAAGGTTTTCACTATTGGGAATGACAAGTCAAGAAGTAGAAACTAGTCCTGCTACTGGTGTACAGTCATGAGGCCCTAACCTTGGCTTCCCTCATCACCACACAGCTGCAGTCTCAAAACTTTTGCATGTTTTACTTTTTTTCCAGAAATTAAACGCCAATATTGAAGATTTAAGGAATAATTTCAACTGGGACCTAGTCCAGATTTGCGACTAACATCTAACCATTATGTAAAGCTCATGTGATCACTAGTTCTGTAGATTTTTGATCATATAGCTTTGAGAATTTAAACACATTTCAATCTCAAGTTCCATTACTACATTATTTGTTTAAATGACACGATTATCCAAAGTGACTTACAATATTTAGCTTCTTGCAAAGTTTTACACATTGGATTGTACTTTAACCAAGGCAGGAGCAGAGGTTCAATCCCTGGTCCTTTAAGTACAAGCCAGTGCTGCTGACATTTTACATATGTACGTTATACCTAGCAGGGAAATATAGTTTGTAATAATACACTGCAAATTTTTTGTTGTCTTTCGGCGTCTGGTAGGATTTTGATGAGTCCTATGTGCAGACAGGCCCAGGCCAGTTGTATGCCTGGTCTTCCCAGTCCCACCAACAGGGCGGCGCTGCTTTGCTATTACGCTGCAACCACTCTGTCATGTATGAGGGGAGTCCTGAGCGCAAGGGGCCCTTACTGCAAATGCTGAGGGTCTCTGGCATCCGAGGGATCTACAACAGCATCAGCATGAGCCTGAACTTCCAGCTGACTGCCTCTTTACTCATACCTGGTTAGTATTTCTCCAATTAACTGTTTATTGTCCTCACTGAAAGGGTTACAGGTTAATTCAAAGGTTATAGCTGTCAGTTTTCCTGTCCACCAGTCCAGGAGATGGTGTATTTTGTCCTGCCTTCTCTTCAGTCATCTTCTTCAAGTTTTAAGAATACATTCAGTTACTGTTTTAACAGACCCTGGTGACTAAATTGCCCAACTTTGTACATAGATGGTGATGGAAACAAATGCCCCAAAGGTTTCGTCCTGGACACAGCATCATACTGTGCAGGTAAGCTGGATGTGACCTCCTGCTGTGCAGGTGCGATGAAGGTGTCTTACAGTGTTTCCACAAATATCAGTCTAATATGTAGGTTGACACTGTGTATTTATTTTATTTTATTGTGGTTCATAATGCAAAGTCTAAGGAAGCAATTATGATATACTGTTGCATTTTAACCATGCTGAGCCCAAATAGTGAACTACTTGTTCTGGAAAAAAACTTGAAAGATGATTATTTATGAAATAATAAATTGATTTATATATTTTTTTAAGAGTTAACTTTATAGTAGTTGGTGACTGATATCCCAATTAGCTCCAAGAACAATCTTACAATTTGTTTGTTTTGGTGCAGTTTTTGTGTTGCAATGAACATGGAAAAACTAATGTCTGTTTTTTACTCTTATAATTATTATTATTATTGTTATTATTATTATTATTGTTTAGCTGACACTATTCTCTGAAGCAAGTTAGTCTTAAATCATTTTTAGTTACTTACCCAATTAAACCCCTGTGTAGATTTTACTCTATCAATTCAGAGTAAGCACCTTCCTCAAGGGTTCAAGGTACAAGCAGCTTTTACCACTAAGCCACTTCTTTTTCATTATTAACCTGCATTTGACATGTTCATCCACAGTAAATACCACCCACTACTGACAGAGCAGTAATGAGCAGACAGCTGAAGAGTAGATGGTCAAATTACACAATATTTATGGAAGATTACATTTATACCTTTCCCTGACCAGGACTTGTGGTTAATAACCATGAGTCATTTTTATTGACAGCTTGGGATGGACAGATGGACTAAAACTTTGAAACTTTACATACTTTAATATTTAAGTATTTCAAAGCAAACAACAAAAATGACTAACGTGATATTTCAGTGGTACTTGTGGCTAGTGCCGTGGGTAGTTGCTGACACAAGGGCTGCTAGCTGAAACACATGGGTTAGGAACGTGTACGCAGGATTATGGTCAAGCTAGTATTGTTGTATTTGTTTAGCTGACAGTTTTCACCAACAACTCTTGCAGTGTTAGGCTACTTAAAATAATTAATCGATTTATACTGGTAGGTAATTTTTACTGCATCAGCTCAGGGTACTGCAGTGGGAGATGGGAGCTCAAAATACCTTTTTTGACCACAAGACAGTGGATAAGGAAAGACTGTATTTTATCAAAAGGCTCATCAGGTATATTAATATGTTGACATATTTCACTAGAATTAAACCTGTGATCAACAGGCAAAAGTAACAATTTAAATCATTTTTCACGCAAAACATTTTTATTGACAAAGGGCATTATTTTGCCAGGTTTATTTGTCATTTTTACACCTTAGCCCGTAAAAAGAGAAAATCTTACCTTTAAAAATAAATCCTGAAAACAGTGAAACTGTGGCACAGTGGTTACTGTTACAATAAAATTTACTCAGCTGTAAAAATGGGTAAGTTATAGCAAGCAGTAGTTTAACACTGAAAGTAGCTTTGGAGAAAAGCATCTAATAATAGAAATATTTTATAAATATTACATATTTTATGGTACTAACTTGTAGAAGGGAACTTATTCATGAGCAAAGTCTGATCATTTGTGTCTCCTTTCCATCTCTCTGTGATCCAGATGATGATGAATGCATTGGCGAGTCACCCTGCCCCCACTCCTGCAACAACCTTATGGGTGGTTTCACCTGCACTTGTCCTTCTGGGTTCACACTCTCCCCAGTGTCCAACACCTGTCAAGGTGAGACAGGAGTTACACCACAAAGCACTCAACGTGTTTCATAAAACACTATGTTTTGCTCACTTGATTGGGCACAACAGCTCAACCAAGTATTTGAAGCTCAGCGCTTCGTAAGCTATGTTTCAGAATCTTGCAGTCCATAACTAGATTTCTCAAATACTAAACAATACTTGATTATTGCAGGTATACTTTGTATGTATAGTAATACCATTGTTACATTTTTCAAGAAATATGATAATGTAAATTGGACCAATCAAGGGAGTGAGATTTTATGGAAAGTAGTATAACACCAAAACCGAATTAATTTAGATGTTGACCCTGAGTGATTTCCTCAGTTGTCATGTTTTTCTTTTATTGATTTTATTTTAGATTGTCTATTTTATCATAGGTGTCCTATCCGGGGGCAGTTTATAGCCTAGCCATCATAGCTTCTGGGTTAGATGCTGTGACCCTCCTCAGTATAAGTGGTTCGTGAAAATGGATGGACTGATGGATTTTCTTAATGTTTACGCTCAACTGAATAAGGTGTGGCACAATGGCCTAGCACGTAACCCTGGTGTCTTACTGTGCCTGGGCTGCGGGCTTGAATCTAGCTGTTTGTGTCGAGTATGCAAGCTCTCCTCCTGTTTACTTGGGTTTTCTCCTACAGTCCCAAGAGAAGTTTTGGATAGATTAATGCCCTTGGTGTGTACTTCTGTCTGTGTCTGTATCTGTGTGTGTTTGTCTGTGTGCATGTATACGGCTGCTCTGTGATGGACTGGCATTCTATCTAGTGTGTACTCTGCCTCGCATCCTATTCTTCCATGAGATTCTAGACCTGCAAAATTCAGACTATGACAAATGGTTGTTGATATTGAATGTAAATACTGAATGTTTACAGTGAGTTCAGTACAAAGGAGCCTACAAGTGTCACGAGTCCTGACCGAATCCACTGTTTGACGTCACCTTCTGTTACAACATCCTTGCAGACATTGACGAATGTGCTGAAGGGTCTCACATGTGCCACTACAACCAGCAGTGTGCAAACACAGTAGGGGGCTACCGCTGCCAAGTTCAGTGTGGTCCAGGTTTCAAGCCAAGCACCTTGGGAACCAGCTGTGAAGGCAAGCTTGTCGTCAACATACTGCTCATAGCCTTTACGCTGATATGTGTTAACTAATCCCCAAACAGGGTAAACCTTTGGAGCAGATGTATAACTTTGTGGAAAGCAGGTAGGATAGTGGTTAGAGCTGTTCCCTTTCATTCAAGTGACCTGAGTTTAAATCTCTGTAGCACCCAAGTAAGGTACTTACCCTGAACTCATACAAGAAAAACTACCATGCTCTGAGGATGGGTACACTGTAGTATGTTTCTTCTGAGAAAAGCATCATGTAAATGAATAATAATAGTTTATTGATAATAGTAGTTTTGTTTTTAAGAAACAATGCATACATGGAACAACACAAAGTGTTTCCTCAATTTTCTCAACAAAGATTGAGCACTTGAAGCTCAGTGTAAAAAAAAACCTGTCGCCTTTTATCAAATCTGTTTTACCAGGTTATGTAAATCTGTTTGGTCAGGTTATGTAGCTGTCATAGTACTTTCCACAAATTTTTTTGTACAGAAAAGATATAATTGTGAAAATAGGCATGTAGTACGAACAAGGAAGGAGGAACTTGCCTCTGTTTCTCAGAATTAGTACACTGAAAAGACTTAAACCCGCTAAAGTTTCAAGAGAAGATCATATCCTTGCACTCTTAGAAAGACAATTTCTTGCTCTTTGAAAGCTGAGAGTAAGATGTTAATTCAAATTTTTCTCCACACTAGCACAGGAACTGGGATTCAGACCTTTGACTGGAAAGCAATTGTTCAAACCACTAGGTTGCATATTAAAATACTAAGAACTAATTAAAACATGGAGCACTGGTGAAATGCTAAACAGAAGCAGTGTAAATACATTCCTTTCTCTGCTGACTTTTGACCCCTGACCTCCTTCTCCCCTTCAACGGATGCCCCCGCTGGCTGTGTTTCAGATGTGGACGAGTGCCAGGAGTCCTCGGTTTCACCCTGTCACCAGCAGTGTCTCAATATGCCGGGCTCCTTCCGATGTGCCTGTCACCCAGGGTATCAACTCTCAGGGCTTCGCTGTTTTGGTGTGTACCACCAACCCCCTCTCTGACACTGTGAGGCTTATGCCTCTTTTCCACTTACTTGCACTTTTCTTTAAAGTGTTTATCCAATAATTTACCCATTTATACAGCTGGATAAGCTCTATTGGAGCATTTTAAGGTAAATACCTTTGCTAAGAGTACCACAGCACAGTATGGACCTTGTGACATTCCTTGTGACATTGCTCCATAGATGCACAAACATATATACACACACACAGACTGCGGATACCACACATAAACAAAACACATGCTGATGTGCAACACAGACACATTTATTCCATTTTACGCACAGGCGTAAAAATGAAAATGACGCTTAATAAAAAATATACATGACACAGGCAGATGGCACACATGACACTGTACACAATAGTGATCTAAGAGTAGTTTGAGATTTTTTTTTGTCTTTTTTCTTTCCACTTGACTTTGACTATACTCAATACTACCACTTTAATGGTAAAACAGTTTGTAGAGTATATAATGGGTTATTACTTTTCAACTTTAAAACTGCTACACTTTTTTGACCCGGGCAGCACCTGGCAACTCGGCTAGTAAGAACACAAAATAGAAGCTGAGAAGCATCTGTATTCAAACAAGTCTGAGCTCTGCAGTCGTCAAACTGAATCATTTAAATAGTTTGGCTGTACTTGGCCCTCCTCAGGTAATCTTGGGGTTGGGTGCGGCCTTTTTGATGACCAGGTTTAATAGTGACCTTCTCATCTCTGTACCTGCACAGATATTAATGAGTGCACCAGGAACGTGTGCCCTGCACACCAGCAGTGCCGTAACACAGAGGGGGGCTACCAATGCTTTGACGGCTGTCCGGCCGGCATGACCCAGACCGAGGAAGGAGCGTGTGTAGGTGAGGTAATCCCTGCTGTGCTGTCACCTCAGTGCAGCAAGGCAGTATCTGTGTGCGTTTTTGTGCATTTGGCCACAGGCAGCCACAAGGGACCCCAGAGCCCAGAAAAGGTAGTACATGAGAAATAGTGAAAGATGTGAAAATGAAAGTTTGAAGAGGATCATGTTTTTTCCATGACAAGTTTCTGTAATGCAAAAATTTGGGAACCAACAGAGTTCTTGCACAACAGATCAAATCATGAGATCTCCTTTTGTGCCTCTGCAGATGTGGATGAATGCCATGATGGGAGCCACATGTGTCGCTACAATCAGGTGTGCCAGAACACAGTTGGGGGCTATGGCTGTATTTGTCCCAGAGGTTACAGGGCCCAAGGAGTGGGTGAGCCATGCCTAGGTGAGAGACTCAGTCAGTCAAACAGCGAATTCAAGAAATGCTGGTAATTTTTAAATTCACAAACTGAAACAATAAATAAAATGAAAAAGTTGTTAAACAACTGTCATATGGGAAGCAATGCAGCAGTCAAATTGTGATTATTAGAAGCAGTGGCTAATTTATGCATACGGCCTGGAGATTGGATCTTTTAAACCTGCATTTGTTCTACAGATATCAATGAGTGCCTGCAAGTGCCAAATCCGTGTGCCCACCAGTGCCGGAACCTTCCAGGCAGTTTCCGGTGCCTGTGCCCACCAGGCACCACCCTTCTGGGCGATGGACGTTCCTGTGCCGGACTAGAGAGGAGATGGGCCCCTGCTAACAGCACACATGTTCTGGCACGACTCCGCCCACAGCTGGTGGCCGGCCTAACCCGACTCTCAGTCCAGTCTGACCCGCACAGCACCCTCCTGGGCAGGGGGCTAACTTGCCCCGTGGGGTACAGCAACAAGGATGGGACATGTGTGGGTAAGTACATCAACGTATCAGCACAGCCCTTTCAACTCTTTCAATCACACTATTGGATATCAGGATATCTCAGACAAATGTGATTTTCTTTATATACAGTTTATCTCTAAAAATACCCTTGGTCCTTAACTTATGAACATAACAGGGCCCAGAAATCTGTTTGCATCTCAATTTGTTTGTATCTTCAGTTTTTCCATGCCACAGACGACAAAAGCGGAGTACATTCTACACTTCTTACAAATCTACACTTTTTTTAACAGATTGGGTTTGGTAAAAAAAAAAACCTCAGACAAAGCTATACTTAAAAAAATACTTTAGTAATTCCATCCATTCATTAACAAAAACAGATTGCCCCATTCAGGATTGCAGTAGTGTGCTGTTATTCCTGAAATATTGAGTGACACCACAAAATATAATGCCATTACATCATAGTGTAACACTTCTAATTAAATCCAAACAACATTAAAAATAAAACTCCTATGTACTTGCTGAAAATAAAAGTATATAATCTCCACACCCTCTCATTTAGTCCTGTTCACAGATTCGTTACATTAGTATGACTGAATTTTTTAACTTTGAGTGACTTTCATACCTCTTTATTGTCTACTCAAATCAGTAAAAATTATATGAAACAGGTGATTTTTTTCCCAGTAAGATTATATAAATATCTTGATCTGTAAACATTGGAATTACCCTTATTATATTTTTACTAATGTATGAGTGCAGAAATGGAGTTCAAAAACTAGAAAAAATTGTGAAGAAAATACAAATTTTGATGTTTAAATAAACTGTAAAATGTTTTCAAAAAACTATATCAATAAGACATCAGAATATATCATGTTTATCACAACTGTAGTTAAAATCTTTTAGTGACTTTACCTGACCTCTATACTCTGAGCGTCACTGGCCCCACCCTCTCTGTGTAGATGTGGATGAATGCCAGCTGAGGAAGCCATGCCAGCACGAGTGTCGGAACGTCTTGGGTAGTTATCAGTGCCTGTGCCCTCCTGGATACCAGCTGCTCCCCAATGGCAGAACCTGCAAAGGTCAGATTTCATCATCATATTTGCAGGGTGTGCTCCATAACAGCCACCTCTGTTAGATCATTTGCCTCTCTCCATTCCATGACAGACATCGACGAGTGTGCGGTCCAGGGTGTTCAGTGTGGTCCTAATCAGATGTGTTTCAACACCCGAGGGAGTTACCAGTGCCTGGACACTCCATGTCCTGCATCCTACCAGAAAGGGGGTAGTCCCGGGTAAGTTTGACGGTCTTCTCTGGTGTGAGCTTTGCTGTTTTTGTTCTACCTCTCAATTCCTCCACCATCTCCTCTTCCAGGACATGCTACAGGACATGCTCTCGGGACTGCACTGCTGGTGCCACTCCCCTCCTCCTGCAGTACAAGCTGCTAACCCTTCCCCTAGGCATCCCAGCCAATCACAACGTGATTCGCCTCTCTGCGTTTTCTGAGTCCGGCAGACTGCAGGAGCGCACCGCCTTCACTATCCTGGAGCAAGGCGGGGGTGGAGGTGGAGCCGGAGCCAGTGGGCCTTTCTTTGGGATCCGTGATGAGGCTGGGCGGGGCATCATCTTCACATCGCAGCCACTGGACACTCCAGGATTGGTGCGCCTCCGCGTGCAGGCAACCACCCTTTCTGCACAGGGTCATATCACCTACCAAAGTATCTTCATCATCTACATCTCCATCTCCAGCTACCCCTTCTGAGCTGGCTGCTAAAAGGCTGGCCTGTCTCTGAGGGTCAGCCGCTGTCCCTGCACCCCACACCAGCACCTTGTCCCACAGATCAGCAGGGTTGGACTCCTGGCAAACTGAGCATGAGGAGGTAGAATCCTTCTGAGAAGTGTTCTGGTCACTCTGGTTCCTATACGGTCTCTACAAAATTCCTGCAAACCCAGGAAGATGCTCACTGAATACATGCAAATCATGTAACAAAGAATCAGTCACATCAGGACAGTGTCTTCTGTTTAAACAGAATCCAGTCTTCAAGGAAATGGTTTAAATTAATGCCAGTACGTAAATTTGCCTTATTTTTTTCTTGTTCTCAAAAGGATTCCCCTTACTGGACTTTAACTGAATTTTCTTGACTGAAGCCAATATTTGTAGTTGTAGTTATGGGATCAAAACTGAACCTTAGTGATAGAATTGATTCAACGTTTGATGGCTATCTAAATGTACCCGGGCAATAGAAAATAAAACAAGATTTTAGTTTTTTAGATTTTTAAACATTTTCTTAGGCAAAACATGTTTATGGTAATATTTTGTCTTGTAAAAGTATTTCCCTCGGGTTTGGATGTAAATGGTGATTCAACCAGATGTGTTATTGTATTATTTACTGCCCTACCTCTTGGACTAAATTAACCACTTTGCATTTTCTCAAATGCAGTTCATCAATAAAACAATTTTATTTTTACTCTTTGCTAATTTCTTTTTAAATGAATCGTTGATCTAAGGTGATATTTGGTGGTTTTCATGTTGCTGTTGTGCAGGTTTTAATACATTTTCTGTAATTTATTATTTTTAATGTAACCTATAGCTGAAATTAGCTGATTTAGTATATATCATGCCTTTATAAATCACTAAAAAGCATAATGTATATTGCAGTGGCTGTTGTTTTTAGTGATAACACCCTCTAAACCCTTAGTCAATAATAATAATAATAATAATAATAATAATAATAATAACCTTTATTAAAGAATAATAAAGCAACTCTTTACGTTTCTCAGGCAGGTCAGCACATCAGCTGACAAAAACCAGTCATACTGGATGGCAGGCAAGTATAGATAAGACATAGATAAAGCCATGGTAAAATTATTGACAATCCTGTGGCATATCTGGGCACTGTCAGGGGCACCATGATTGAAAACAACTGGTATATTGTCATCAAAAATGCATTACAGGAGTATTTAACCTTATATTTTAATAATAGCAATACTCAATCAGAACAGAATAGAAGCAAAAAAGTGTCACAAACAATTTGAAGGTCAGATACAATGCATCCAAAAGTGATATAAGTACCATTTGTCCACATCCATCGTACTAAAAAATGTACATTCTTATGAGTTGTCACATAGATCAAGTACTGACTTTGCCAGAATTCATCATTTGTTACAAAGAAAAAAATTTAAATACTGGCCTCAACATCAGACTGTAAGCAAAATAGGACTTCATTACAATATTAAATAGACAGACTTTTAGTAAAACATTTAAACACATTGAAGACCCCCTACCCATAAATATATAGGTGCATTACAAGTGATCATTTTAACTGGTAACATGTTTACTGTACAACAATATTAACTTCAGTCATACAGTCTGATGCATTTTTTTTAAATCCCAAAAAACACAAAGTAGAGTAATTTTTCTGGTAGTTATTGAATAATCTTGTACTTCTGAGGTCAGACTTCCGTTTGCTTAAGAAGTCTGTCATTCTTTGGATGGTGCGGAGGATTAATGGCAAATACTGGTTAAATTGAGCCACAAATCATGACTACCTGACAGAAATACTTGTAATTATTTTCCTATTTATACGAACGTAAAAGATTTTGACTGTACTTAAGGAATCTCGTTTTAAGAAATACTGCAATCCCCTGGACTGAAATTGAGATAATACTTGGACGATAGATTCGGTTGTTAAAGCAAAGAGGATGAAGGGATAAAGTTAAAACATGTTTGACAGTCTTTAACTTAACTTGCATCTTTCAGTTTGTCCTTTACTACATTACACATGGAAGACATTGTCAATTCAGCAGAATGACAAACTATGAATTTTATTATTTTATTTTAAAATTTTATATTTTAATTTTACTTTGATGCAATAAATTTAATAAGGCGTCCACATTTGATTTACCTACGTGTTTTTTTGGGATTAATGACTGCTGCGCTTGTTTTTCGACCGCCAAACAATAATTTTAAAAAAAGTTTTTTTAATCTTATATCACCATTTTTTTTTCTCTTCCATCTTTATGTTTACGTGTGATTCGTGGGCCACAATAGTTGTTTCCTATAGCGCCGCCTAGAAGACGGAGGTCTCCATACACTGGAAGCGGAGCGGCGTATGTCGAGCTCGGCGGAGGAAGAATAAACCTAGTACCATACTTTACTGCACTGTACTGTACTGTACTGTAGCAGCGCGTGCTCGGACCCTCGGACCCTTCCCTTCCAATAAATTCATGCCGTAGGGTATATACGCGGTTTTTAAAATGTATTTTTATAGCGTTTGGTGTACAGTGTCAATTCTTTTTGTGTTATTGATGACTGAGTCACGTGGGTAGGTTGTGTATTTGTAATACCCCCCCCCCCCGGATCAGTATGTGCTTTGTGTCCTGGTTGTGTTTCGGTGAGAGGAGTTGTACGGATTTGCATCTTTTCCGCATTTTACATTCTACGAATGAAAGCGCATTACTAGTTTGAATCCAAAGCATTAGTTGTCCGCGTCCTCGCTGTCACGATGAGCTGTGTATAGTTTATATGAGGCCCCTTCCCAATCCCCCCTGGCTATACTATTTATATTAGCTATGATGTTATGACGTTATTACTGTAGAATACAGTAGAAATACTGTAGCAAATGGCACGTTTGCCTTCTGCATCAGTAAATCCCAAAAAAGTTACAAAAGGGAGAAATAAAATTAAAACCTATTTTTTGGTAAAAGATAGTTCCCTGACCGGGAATCGAACCCGGGCCGCGGCGGTGAGAGCGCCGAATCCTAACCACTAGACCACCAGGGAGCTCATATTCCGCGATTTTAAATTTCCTTTTTTTAACAAATGTATTTCAAATCTAATTGCTCTGTATTAAAATCAAATAATTATTTTGACAAGTACAGTTTCACCAGAAATATATTTAAGTAATGGAGGAAATTTAATTACTGCTCACTAATGAGAAGTAACTCAAAAGGTTAACCAACTGTAAGACACTGTTATACTTCGATAAACAGATTATGGTGAGTATATTGTCTTTTCGAAAGTGGCAATACAGTTTGTCCCATAGAAAGTATTAGATACCATTTTTTTGCTAAAGAAAGTGACAAATAACACAAAGTGTATGTGATACCGTTTATCAGTAAATAAAATGATTTTTTATCCCAAAGCATATGAGAAATTATTGTTTATCTTCACTGTAATGTTAGAGATCATTTTTTAGAGAAGCTGAATTTTTTTGCTTGAATTCCATCTGGTTTATAACTTGATTTCTCCTTGTTTGGCTGTTTTATATGCATACAATGCAAACATCTGCCACTTACATTTGGGCATTTAGCTGCAATGATTCCTAGTTGTCTATTTAAAACCTCATTGAAAGGAAAAGGTTCTGACTGAACAAGAGGAAGGACATCATGCATATTCTGTGGCAACTAAATGCACATGTTTGTGTACTGTAACTAGATGTAGGAGCATGTTCAGCAGTCATGGAAACAAGATACTGAAATATGGCAACCAGATGGAGAAGATGCTGTGTCATATCTTCATATGTGACATTCTTCCACCACAGAAAACTAGCTGGGGCTGCACAGCCAAACCTTCCCTCTCTATTCCCACTCTGCTTTAGAAATCCAGTGATGTCCATTCCCACAGGCTGAAAGGTGAAGTGGTGCCAGTGGAGTAGCAGGTGGGTTTACAATCTGGTAACTGGGGGGAATTTGGTAAAGAATTAGTATAGGCTATCAGTATGTACTATACACACCTGATATAGTACACTTAGTGCAATATAGGAATATGCAGTTGGTACTGAATAGTTATACAGAACTAAACATCTGGTATAGAAGATAGTAATGTGGCTTTCTTGAGATGACTGAGACCAAATGCTTGCATGTAATTTAAGCAAGGCATAAGTTATTTGTTTTAATTAAAAATGTCATTTCTGTGATAAAATCAGTTCACAAAAACTGTATTTTTGCTAAATTCAAACCTCAATTTCTTTATGAGCTTGGAATAGTCTCTGCCTTATTTCTGCGGAAGTCTCTGCTGTGTTTCAAATGTAAGGCAACTTTGATACACTTTTGTTGAAAAAGTGACAGGATACAACTTTCTGGGTCAATGTTCATTCAGCTACTCAAAAGTCCTTTAAAAATAAGCTTGATGTGTCCCCCTCTCATCCACACAATACACATCTATCACAAATATGCGATTTACTAAAGTGTCAAAAGAAATGTTAATACTTCTCTTGTGGGGTAACTTTAATGAACTATGGAAAAAGGCAACGTTTCTTTCATGTAAATGTAAAGGCTTAATGGAAATCCTTTGAGTTGCATGAAAAAGTGTTTTAAAAATCACCAAGGATTCTCTCTCTCTGTGTAAATTGCGGCAATGCATAGCAACAGGATGTGCTGTTGCTATACATTCAATGTACAATTAATTATAAATTGAATAAAATTAAATTAACGTTTTGGTTTTCTCATGTTACAGGCAGCAGTTTGAAAGCAACAGGGGATGTTTACAGCAGAGCTGACTGACGCTGGGGGCCTGAAGGACGGTCACGCTGACCCGGATCTGCGCTCCTCCCTGTCAGCGGCGGACTGCTGTTTCCCATCGGCCACTTCCTGTAGCTACACACTGTTGCTGAGGCTACAGGAAGGAAGGGCCCGGCCTTTAGCTGGATAAACAGTGAGGTAGCTGTGTATAACAACAACAGACTAACCATAACAGAAAAACGGAGCTGTCGAAATTGTTCGGCGCATTAGGGGGCATGTATTATTTCAGCTGCATTTAAATACGAATCTTCCCCAGAATTAGCTAGCGGATCAGTTGTACCCGCGTTGCCGAAATTGGCTGGTTTAGTGTCAGCAGACAAAAAGCGGCCCGGCAGTCCGCTTTGGCCGGAGCGAACGCGTCTCGGTTCCGTTAGCTGCGCTCCGGTCCCGTGTCTGTGCGTCTGAACCCCGCGATCTCTGGTTCTGCGGACGGAGGTCCGCTCGCTTCTCTGCGGCCGGCTGGCGCGGTATCAGCCGCAGAGAAACAGACGAGTTAAAAAAGTTGATCGAAAATATTTTGAAATCATTATATTTACATAACGACAAATAGACAGTTATAATATATTGATGCTGGAACGAACGGGGTTCGTGTTAATGTGTGATGGGAAGCTGAACGGAGCCATTCTTATGGCCGCCTAGGTAAACAGCCAAGGCTTCGTTTCGAACAGGCCGCAGATGGAAAAAGCCTCCCCTAAGTGTCGTGTAAACCAGTTTAAACTAGTACACATTACTGTAAACTAGTGTAAATTGGAAGCTAAACATCCCCGGGCTATCATTTCACGTGTACCGGTGTAGCCGGCTAATGATACCCCTGCCGCAACCGCCGTCTGTGGGCAGGTGTTCGGCTCGGCCGGCCGGCGGGTCCGTGGCGAACCTATGCCGGGAAGGCGGCCCCCGCGGTCGGTACGAGGTCCTCGAGACATGGTAAGGTTCTTTCCTGCAAAGATTGCGTTGAAACTCGGCAAACTCACATACTCACTCTCTCTTTCTCGCTGTGTGTGTGTGTGTGTGTGTGTGTGTGTGTGTGTGTGTGTGTGTGTGTGTAAGGGCATGCAGGATAACATTAGTAACCGGGATACCTGACCCGATTAGGGACTCAGTAGTGAAAAGTTTCATTAACAAAAGTTCAGTGATTTGCTGTGTTGGCAGATGTTTATGTGGCTATTATTTTTGCTTTCACCGTTAGTTTTTTAAAAATCAGAATACCTGCAATAGTACTCGAGAAGAGCAGTAAATGCATACTTACCATCACTGCACCATCTCACCACACCTTAATACTACCTGTACGGGCAGCTGAACTGATGTTTGACATTCGAGACCATTATTGTGGTTTAAGGTAGTTAGAGCCAAAAGATGTCCTTGGTTTATCAGATGTCATTTGTACCCTAATTACATGTATTTATACTGAATCGCTTCAGCAGAAGTTCTTCGTTCTATTTTAGTCACAACTGGGACTGGTTTGTTTTTTAGCTCATTTACATATGATTAATCCCTTGAATGGATTTATTAACTTGTGATTAAAAAACGTCCCTTTACTGTTTAGCATGTTTTGTAGCACCACATTTTGTCTTTTCTGTGGGACTTGATGTTTTATGTAGGGTTATTTGATCTTTTGGGGAAATTTATAAAGTCGTAAGATGTGACTATTCAGTGTCTGATTTTGAGTGACTGCTCAAAATATTACTTTTGTTGGTTTTCTGTTTTGGGGTGTGGTGAAGATTCCATCGGCCTAGTGTATTTAACACTTCACTTGGCTGAATAACATTTATCTGGAATAGGCAGTAGTGTAGCACTTAAGAAAATATAAGTAGTAACCTTAAATTTGCTGTTTTAACTGAAGCTGGGGCATCGCATGCATACAGGGAACTGTTCAGGTTCAGCAAAAAGGTTTTTTTTTTGTTTGTTTGTATCAGTCATTTTCATTTTTATTTGCACTCAAAACTTGAGCGTATTATACTGTCAGCAAGAGCTTTTTGACAGTGAAATGCACAGCTGCTACCTCAAGGAGCGGTGTCTGGTGTTCTATGGACTTGTTTTCATTATGTCTATTTGTAATGCATGTCAGTAAATAAATTTACTGTGTTGAATCTGATATCTCAAGTGAAAATGTATAAATGGATGAAGTAGTGTAAAGCTTTCAATAAAAGCATCAGATAAGCAATGATTTTTTTTAACAATTCTAGTGTAATTGCTGCACAAAGTACTGAACTGTACATCATAAGACACTGTTGTTCTGCAGCTAAATCTTCCCATGAACTCATGGAGAAGAAGGCCTTTGAGGGGTGGCTGGAGTCCGTCTCCACCTCCTTTCTTGCATTGACAGACCAGCAGAAGAACCAGTCCCTGGACCACCTGATCGGCCTATGTGGGGCAGCCCAACTACGGCACCTTTCCAACAGCCTGGAGACACTGCTGAAGCGTGACTTCCTGAGACTGCTGCCCCTGGAGCTCACTTTCTACCTGCTGCGTTGGTTGGACCCCAAGACACTGCTTACGTGCTGCCTGGTATGCAAGCAGTGGAATAAGGTGGTGAGTGCCTGCACAGAGGTGTGGCAGGGGGCGTGTCGTGAGCTCGGCTGGCAGATTGACGACTCCATCCAGGATGCAACCCACTGGAAGAGAGTCTACCTGAGGGCCAAGCTGCGCATGAAACAGTTGCGGGACCAGGAGGCCTTTGAAACGTCCTCACTGATTGGGCACAGTGCACGAGTCTATGCCCTTTACTACAAGGATGGCCTCCTCTGTACAGGTAAAACCCCTATTAAATCCCAGGATGTAAATCAAAAAAAAAAATTGTTGGTTGCATGCATAGTTCAAGATCCTGTCAGTTTGTTTGCTTTTGCAGTACAAGTGATTTTTGGCCTTGTGCAATATGTGATGGCTTCAAAGACAAATGTAGTCATTCTGTAACTAAGTATGCAAATGTGACAACTTTTGCAATGTTTGAGTAAAGTTCACAATACATCATAGTTAATAAACAACTGAAAAAGCAGGTGCTGATTACAGATTCTGTTTTGTTCTAGAAAAAGCCACATTTCAAGCTTACTTCCTCTTTTAGTACACATGAGCAAAGTACTTACCCTAAAAAGACACAAAAATTACCCAGCTGTATGAATTTGTAAAGCTGTTAGTCCATGTGGCAAAAAAGTGTCTGCTAACTTAATAATTAATAATAATAATAATAATAATAATAATAATAATAATTAATAAACCTAACGTCCTGCACTCTCAATGGTTATAAAACAATAAAATGTGCATTGTGTCAGAAGACCTTTATTAATGTGTAAAATGTTAATATTAATTATTAGAATTAAATGTTTGCAAATACAGTACATGTGGATAATGTATCCAACTACTCGAAACTTCTGTGGATGAACTTAAACACTTCAAAACAGAATGTTTAGAACCTGTGGTTTTGCATATTCTTTTTTCCATGACTTGACTGTTGTGTTGACAAAACCTTACTAGCAAATCCAGCTCTCGTTTACTAGAATTTTTGAAGCAGTTTGTTCATCTTGCTAGGTGTGCAAAGGCAGCCACCACTATATGGATTGCTGCTTTATGGGTACAGAATTTTTAAATCTTAGTATTTAGTGATTTTGTTTTGTTTACTATCTATCTATTTATTGATTGATTGATTCCCCATCTCCTCCAAGCACTGCTCATTGTTGGATGTATAGTCAAAATGGTAGATAGCTGACAGATTTTTCCATGGCCGCTGGCAGTGCTCCATATAAAACAGTAAGCACCTTATATATCCATCCAGACAGCAGATCAAAGTAACCTGAACACTCACATACTAAGGACGATATAGTGTCATCAATTCTGAAACTCACGCTTTTGTTCTATGGGAGGAAACCTGAGGAAACGCATGAGAAGAACATTTCCAGTCCACATACAGACTGAGCTGGATTGGAAGACATATTTGTATACTCAGCCTAGGAGCTGTGAGATATCAGTACTACCTGCTGCCCCACAGCGTGATGTTTTACATGTATATTTTTTGTGGTTGAACAGGCTCGGATGACCTCTCTGCCAAGCTGTGGGATGTGTGTACCGGACAGTGTATCTATGGTATCCAGACACACACGTGCGCTGTGGTCAAGTTTGACGAGCAGAAGCTGGTGACAGGGTCCTTCGACAACACCATAGCCTGCTGGGAATGGAGCTCTGGGGCCAAAATCCAGCATTTCCGCGGACACACGGGTGCTGGTATGTTTTGGTGAAGTTGCCACTTTAATGTCTTTTTTTTCTTTCCTGGGAAAATATCTCTGAATATGAATAGTTGTTAGATTTTTCCTTGTGGTCTGTTGGTTGTCTTAGGAATGAAATGCAAGGCTTGGGCATGACCTAAAAATGGGAAATGTTTTTAAAAGCAGTCTTTTGTTTTTAGGAATTGCACAGGAAGCTGACAGGATGTGGGCGGCATCCTTTAATTTTTTTTCCTCTCTGAGGTAGTTGGATGAAACTTTGTTGTTGGCCACAGATGGCCACCAGTGTGTGAGGCAGTAAATCCCTACAAGCTATAGCTAGCAAAGCAGCACTGGCTGCTCTTCAAAAGGCGACTATTTATGGTACGCATGCACATTATGGATGTACCTGCAGATGATAAAGTACATCTAATGACAGCTTTTTTGCTCCTTAAGAAATACAGAACTTTATGTGCATAATGTAAGTCTGAAGAAAGTAATGTAGTAGTACTGCTTTTGGTTGAGTACTAGATGGGCTTAATTATGCCAAGGTGATGGGATGGACCAGCATGTCCATAATGCTTTGAGCTGGAAAGATGATGGGAAGTTATAAACTGCTTTTTCTCATGCTGCAGTGTTCAGTATAGATTACAACGATGAGCTGGACACACTTGTCAGCGGCTCTGCAGACTTCACTGTGAAGGTCTGGTCCTTGTCTGCAGGGACGTGTCTCAACACCCTCACAGGCCACACGGAGTGGGTCACTAAGGTACATTTGTTCTTCTAGCAGTTGACATTGTGTTCTGTTGCAAAATCAAATGTGCAGCACCAACACATCTTAAGGTGTTATTTATGACTTCACATTTTTTGATCTCATCATGTTGCAAAGGGTTATCTGGTTTAAATTTGGAAATAGTTTTCCTGTCACACTTGCTTACTAACAGTCTAACAGTTTTATCCAATTGTTAACTACACTGAGTTTGTGAGCCTGTATAATGCACTTTAATATTAGAGGTTAATGCATCGTCACAGCAATTTCACATTTCATCATATTTTTTTGGCTGTTTCCAAAATATGGTGCCATCGTAGTTACATTATTTGCTGTGAGAGACACATTAAAGCAGTTGTAATTGCATTGTGATTATTCATTATACAAGTATGCCAGTGTGTCTGTTTTGAGATTAGTGTCTTCACTAACCTCTTCCTTCTTATCCTTCATTTAGGTTGTCTTACAAAAAAGCCAGGTGGAGTCACTGATGCATAGTCCTGGTGACTATATTTTATTGAGTGCTGATAAATATGAGATAAAGGTAAAGTTTTTATTACATTAGTTATTACTGCGCTAAAATATGAATTTCATTAAGTGAAATCTATCTGCTGATTCTAATGTTTTGTAGGTTGCATGAGTATGGGTTGATGTTAGTGTTAGTTTTGTAGCAGTAATACCATCATTGTTGGCTTGTTAAATATTGTTTCCTATAAATGGGTAAATGCAGTGCCCTCCATAATGTTTGGGACAAATACATTTTTCCTTGATTTGCCACTGTGCTCCACAGTTTGAAATTTGGAATAAAAAATTTGCATGTGACTGAAGTGCACATTCTCAGATTTTATTAAAATGTATTTTCATACATTTGGGGTTTATTTATACACACACACACACACACACACACACACACATATATATATATAACCTGTTAATTTCAAAGTATTTACATTAGTTGTGGGTAGTACAGTGGCTGAGCTGTTCATTTTGACATGGGTTCAAATCTGGTTCAGTCTGTGAGGAAATAGCCTGTTCCTCTCATCTTTGTACTGTTTTCTTCCCACAGTTCAAACGTGTGTTAGGTGAATTGGTAACACTCCCTGTGTGTGAGAGAGCGAAAGAGAGATTACCCTGCAGTGGATTAGCATCCTATCTAGTTTGTATCCTGCCTCACACCTTATAATTCTGAGGAACTGTGATTCACCATGACCCTGCTCTGGACATATAATTGCTGATGTCAAATGAATTGATGCCCATCATGCTTTGAGTTGGAAAGTTTTTGGAAAATATCAGTGCTTTATTTACTTAATGACCAAGCATTAAATGGATGTTAAAATACTGAAATGGATATTTAACAAGTTTTTTTGTTGTCAAGCAGGTCTGGCCAATCGGTAGAGAGATCAACTGCAAGTGCTTGAAGACCTTGTCAGTTTCAGAGGACCGTAGCGTCTGTCTCCAGCCTCGCCTGCAGTTTGATGGCAGGCACATTGTGTGCAGCTCTGACCTAGGACTATACCAGTGGGACTTTGCCAGTTATGAAATCCTCAGGTATTTGCTCAGCTTTTGTTGCTTGGGCCTATTACAGACAGAGCAGCACAGGGCAAATTATGGAGACTTTGGAACTCTCTTACCCTTTGCCACTCTGTGTATGAATCAAATTTAACAAGAGTGGTTGCAAAAGAAATTGCAGAGGTCCTGGGGCTGTTATTAAGAGCAGATATAGCTGAAATAAAGGTGAGGTTTTGATGTCTATGCATTTTAGAGGTTACTGTCAGCAAACTGCTAGTGGCAGACATGCAAGGTTATTTTAGTGATGACGTACTCAGACAAACAACATAGACCACAAGGTGTTGTGTTTCAGTAGTTTTTCGTGTTCCTGACTTACTACCCTTATTTTGCTGCCTTTTACAGTCTCCTCCCCTTCCCGAAATCCATTTTTAAAGCCTCTGCCCATATTTACTCTGAAAAATCAGGTTCTGCATTTTTAATTTTGTTTCTTGAATCTTGAAAACTTTGCTTCTTTGAATCTCAGTCCACACATTCATTTGGGAACATAATGGTAGCTGAGAAAAACATTTAGCTAAATTTTGAAAATCCTGACTAATCGCCTTCAGAATTTTGCTTAAGAGTTGAAGTCTGACCTAACAAAATTTAAAGACCACTGATTCATATTTTACTAAATGTAAAACTTAGAAACTGTAGTACTGTGCACTTAATTACTTTCAAGATTGACAAGATTTTCTTCCAAACATTACATTGCAATCTTTGTCAGTGGAGAAGGGACAGGCAGAAGAGATGGTGATATATAAAACAAATCAGAAGACATTCTGAAATGTTGTTGCATAAGAGAGAACAAAGCCTGCACTTCTGCACTGTTGCGGTCACACACACTCTCACATTTCCCTCTCACAAATACCTGTGAGTACATTTATGGCAAATTGCATTTACCAACTTTACATTCACTGAGCATTTTTTTTTTTTTAGTCTCACAGGTTTTTGACATTTGAATATCATTTTATTAGAATTTTTGCAGTTTTTCTTTCATTTTTACCTGCTACAATGGACTTTTTCCTTCTGCAGCTCTCAGGGGCAACAGAGTAGACTAATAAAGTTATATGAAGAGGTCCAAACTAAAATCCAAAATCTTGGTATTAAAAAACAAGAGACATACTATCGAGAGGCTGTAGAATAAGACATTCTGGAATAGATCTTTGAATTGTCCCAACAAATGGGTTGTGCTTATACTTTCATATTTGCCCATGGATTAATTTGACTGGGTGTACAGAGCTTTTGGGAAAAGGGATAAATATGTGTAATTGTCCCATGCTGTAGCTCTGTTAGCACAGATGAATGATCTGAAACACTCCCGATACTCAAAGTTTCACATTAAACATTGTAACCCTGCTGCACAGCAGTCAATTCCTACTGCATGAGTCAGAGTATTTCAAAATTATGTTTGCCTAACACCATTGATAAGAAGGTCTAAAGTTCATCTGGGACTGGTGTTAACATGTTGGTAACTGGTTACTGGTGGTAACATGTATTTTCTTCTTGGCTGGCCAGTGACAGATTTGCCTAACTGCTGGTTGCTTCCATATTCATATTTCAGAGAAAGGGTGAAGTCATTTGTCGTCTGTTAAGGAGAAGTGTAGCTCTTTACAGCTGTTTAAAGGAAAAAGAGTCATTCTGAGATTCCAGTTAAATAACCATGCCGATGCTTTGATGTCTTCCCTGAATTGCCTTGACTTGAATATTTTCAGGATTATTTAGAAAAAGTAGCACTGAAAATGGAAACTGTAGTGCTATGTAACAAGTTTCTTTGGTGCACATTAAATAGAATAAAAGTTTCTATTGAAGTACTGTTGAACCCTTAGTGTGGCATGGAAATCTTGTATATAATTCAACAATTTATATATGTTGAAATATCAAGGATAAGATGTAATTTCACCATCCATCGCATACCGTATATATATTTATATATTGTCTTCCTCTTTTTCAGGGTTATCAAAACACAGGATTCAGCAAACCTGTCTTTGCTAAGCTTAGGGGAAGTTTTTGCACTCTTATTTGATAACCAGTTCCTGTATGTCATGGACCTGAGGACAGAAAGCATTATGGGCCGCTGGCCTCTGCCAGCATACAGGAAGTCCAAGCGAGGATCCAGTTTCCTCCCTGGTGTCACTTCCTGGCTGGATGGACTTGACGGTAAAAACGACTCAGGGCTGGTTTTTGCCACAAGTATGCCGGACCATAGTATTCATCTGGTGCTGTGGAAGGAGAATGGCTAGGAAAGCAGAGGCCACGGAGTGTGGGAAGCAATGAAACACGACCGTCCCATCCAGTGATGCATGGACATCGCATGAACCAAAGTATAGCAGCCTGCCTGAGCTAACACTCACACAAGAGTAACATCTAACTTTTTTTTTTTTAAATAGCTGCAAGCGCTGATGTGCAACATGCCTGAGACAACATGAAGATATCTGAAAATTGCAGCAGGAATTGGAAACACTACCCATCTGTGGTGCTCTTGTTTTTGTTAGCAGGCCAGTGCCCATGTGTGCTTTTTTTGTTCTCCCCCATCAGCACTGTTTCTGAAAGCATTGAAGGTGCCAGATACATTTCAGAACTTTAGGCAGAAGAATATGTACAGTGTTCAAGAGACTGCTGGAGCTGTTGCGTGATCTTGTGTTTCTACTTACCACAGTGCTACAGAAACTAGCTGCGTTAAAAATGTACACTTGAGTTATTATAACAGCTTATTAAAAATCATAAGTTAGTTATAATAATTAAATTTGTTGCACATGCATCTACAAAGACCATACTTTTGTGCTTAGATTGCATCAGTAGCAGTGCTTTCTAAAACTGGGAAACCATTTAAAAATGCTTTGTGAATGTGATGAAAATATATATTTTGTGAGACAACATACATTGGAAGATGGAATGGGATTTTTAAATTTGACATTCAACATGGTTTTTGTGCTTTTTAAAACAATGTAAATGCCCCCCCCCCCATATGCAGCATTAATTTGTGATCTAAAGTTATTTTTAACCAGATTGCTCCCCAAAATGATCTTTAAATTAGACAGTCTCTTGACTGGTTTCGAGTGGCTATTGACAAAAACAACATTATACTTCGCTGAACACTACATCTAAGCACGAAATTAGGCCCTGCAGGCGCTATACTTATTGTACTTTTGTGTTGGGGTGTGTGCTAACACTTATGCCAGTGTCCTGAAGATTATATAAAGATTTTATTTCCTAAGTAGCCCGGTCTCATCTCCAGACAGAAAGCATTATTTTGTACCGCATGATGACTAGGGAATTGCTGGATGACAGTGTAAAACATGGGACTAACCAATACATCAAGTACCTCTCCAGCTTCTGTCTTGGTGATGCGTATTTCATTGGCCAAGTAAAATATCTATAATGTTATAACCTTTTGTGTTCAACAGTGTTGTTCATCCAAGGTTGTCTAATGCTTTAACAGGTGGTGCACGGTAAGTAGTGTCCCTGACGTGTGTAAGCTGGACCGTCCGTATCGAGTATTTATATGTAGTTATGCCGGTTTTCTTCAGTTTCACGCTGTTACGCCCCCACTACTGGCTCCTGTCTAGGGTTGTGGAGTGGCAGCATAAACAAGCAGCCCACACAAAAATAGTGAAATAGGTGGTTTATAATTTGTTCAGTGTTTGATACAAGGCACACGTGATAAAATGTACAAGTATATACAAACAAAGGTGCTAACCAGGATAGAGAACTTAGACAGTGCCTAAGCCAAGAAAGAAACAAAAAAAGTTTCCACTAACCTGATCTGTATTTTCAGTGTCTTACCTATTCCTAACATAGTGAAAAAAAATATCTACCTAACTACGCTAGTCTAAACTAACACAGAAAATACAGGGGTTGGCACCCGCCCACTTACCTAGTGTGTGTAACAGTACGTACAACCCTACGTGAAGTTCAATGTAGGTGCGCGCACATACTAGCCTGTTCTCAATCCAAGCCAACAACCCAGTGAACAATGTGACAGCAAGTGCGTGACTATTTACACCGCTGACTAGACCAAAATCCACTATCCAAAAACCAGAATCCCTAAGCCAAAACAAAGTCAAACCAGAAGTCACACGTAACAATATAACAAAGCCAAACGTACGTAGCAAACAGCAATCGAACGAGTGAGCCAAAAAGCTAGCTTTTTGGGGGTGTCGCAGTGCTTCTTATCAAGGGGAAAGCCCGCCCCCAGGTCATCGGTTGGCACATTCCGATAGGTTGATTGATGATGATTGACGGATGGAGCAAACCACCTGTGACACAGAACAGAAGAGACGGGAAAAACAGAAAAACAACCGCCAAACAACAGGAGCAACACAGACACGTAACACACGCTTTGCAATTAAAAATCTGAGGTAGGTAAGTGTGAGTGCATATAGTAGCACATCTGTGGCCAGATGTTACTGTGAAGCTAATATATACTTGCATAGGTGGACTGCTGCCTAACAGGAACACTTTCAGTTGTCAAAAGTTTGAAGCAATCTGCACTTTGCAGTCAGTGTGCATTTTTACCTATGTTAAGGTGACACTTTAATTTTTCTAAATTATTACACGTTGTACGAAGAGAAACATTTTAAGCAGGAACTGCTTGAAGGTAATGCTCCTCTGCTGAAGACAGTGAAAGCAACCAGTCATTTTCATGTCATGTGTTTGTGGTCTATCAAAACTTCATTAATTTAGTTGATATAATGATCATTCAGTCATGAATCAGTCTATACAAAACAGTATTTTCAAGCTTATTAGTCAGTAATGAGTGTCTTTCCTCTCCACCACAAATATGCAGCCCCCTCTGAGTTCAAATACAAAAATGTGAAAAAGGACATCCTTATTCATTTCTATGATTTTTATATATCAGGATGTCTAAGAAATATCTTGTCTTTACCAGGCCCTAAAACTAGGTTAAACTCAACTGACAAAATAACACGCCACTATGCTGTTATTTAAGGAAAAACAAGCCACCATGCAGAAGCACCTGAGCATGTAAGCACGTTTAGATGCAGTAACAAATTTGTACAGAAAATGTCTCATTATTTTGGCCTAATTTTCTTCACAGGGCATTTACTTATGCAAAGCTCTGTCAAGGCCCCACCTCAATAGGGTTGAAGGGTCTTAGCCAAATGAACACCTTGATTCTTTTCTGTTTTACATTTGATGGTGTAGTGGGAATAATTGTCCTTTGCATGATCCAGTTTCAGCAAGGCTTTAGATGTCAGATAGGCCTCATATATAAAACTGGTAGATACAAGAGTTCACACTTCACTTGACTTCATAGTGCCCAGGTCCTGTGGCTACAAAATATGCCCAAACTGTCACCCCTCCACCCTGGCAGTTTGTTTGAGGTGATATGCCATTTGGTTTTTGACAAACATGGGATTGTCCATTACCAAACACCTTCACTTTGTTCCAGAAATCTTCTGGTACTTTAGATGCAACTTTGCAAGCCTACACTGTGCTGCTTTGTTTTTGCTGGAAAGAACAGGCTTTTTCCTGGCCAACCCTCCATGAAAGCCCTTTATGCACTTAAACATTCATCATGCTAGCACAGGCCTGTACGTCCCTAGATGTAGCTCTTGGAATTTTCTGAGTATCATATAGTTTCACCTTGGGGTTAATGTGCAGAGACACCCACATCTGAGAATACTGGAAACTGTCTTGAATGCTCTCCATTTGTAAATGGAGAATTTTCTGTAAGAATGAGGAATTCATGTGGAATGATGAATTTCAAATTGTTCAGAAATGTCCTTATGAGCCTTTCTGCACTAATGAGCTTGCAACTAACACTTGTTGCCAAGTTCACTGCTGATATCGTTTCACCACAGCATGGGGTAACACATATCTAAACACTCCAGACCACCAACTGCAAAAGTGTTTATACAGGCGGTCACAGTTTTAGATGATCAGTTGCATTTTATGAGCAGCGCCTGGCTGCTAATCACCTGTTGAATTCCTTTGGAAGCAGCAGGGGGGTACTTTATATCATATGCTGTTTGCATTTTGGTTTACTTTTTTGCTGAGTAATGACAGTTAAATTTATGTTTTATCATCCTAATGTTGGGACTTCATAAGGATCAGATGATTTTTTTTTCAATGTCTTGATATATAAAACTATAAAATGAAAAGGGGGTGTACTTTCTTTTTCATATGTTTTGAAAAGCCATGCTTCATTGTATGCAGCATTATCATCAGTGAGCAGGCAGTGGGTGTGTGGCTGTGTGCAGCAAACTGTGAACTTCAGAAGTGTATCTTCTTGCATTGAGCTCCAAAATTAACAAGTATAAAAAATACTGCTCTCATTCAGCAGATGTTCAGTCTAGTGCACATTATTCATGTTAGAAACCAACATTACCTGGTTTTAACATTTTATATCAGGCAAATTTTTATAACATGCAATTTTAAATTTGATTTTATTAATCGTTTGATGTAGAGGTAATATTCAGTAGTATGTTTTTTTACTTGGTATTGTAAAACTTTTAAATATGCTAGAAAGTGGTGGGGGTTTCATTAGGTGGCACACAAAATAATTGCTCTAAAGAAGCAGTAAGAAGTGAAGCTAAACCCAATATACATGTTCTCTGAAAACCAGCACTGTTGCACTTCTACCTTTTAACTTGGGTTACTCCTTTTTTTTCTTTTACCAAATTTGTGCTTTTCACAGTCCTGCCTTACAAATGCAAACCTGTGCTTAGACTCACATTGACATTACAAACTATAGCCTCTGTTTCCTTTTAAGTTCTTTGAACCTTAAGACAGAGTTTCTGCTTTTTGTCAAGATAACTGCAGAGCAGTAACATTTTTATTGTATCTTTATCAAAAATGTAAATAAGTTATCATTTGCAGTCATTTGAGGAAGTGATTGCATTTTAGTAAAAAATCTAACACTGCAATTCATTTTAATTCATGCATTACATATCCTAGATCAAATTGTAGCAGCACAGTATACAACATAGCTCAAGATCTGTGGTTAACTGTTGTAAGCATTTTTAACTAAACACAAAGTCAGAAATTTAGAAATCAAATTTAATGCCAGTACATCAAGATGTGACTGGAACAAAAATGAACATATTTGATGGGTAATGCCTTCGTAAAAATTCAAATCATTTTCATGTCAAAGCAAAACTGTACAACTTAACTGTAAACCTGAGTAACCTTGGTGACAAAGGAAGAGTAGTATGTAAAGTCAAAACTTGGAAAAATTAAAAGTACTCATGTAGTACCACCTGAATGAGTACTATATTGAGACTAAGCTTTGGACACTTAACATGGCCTGAAAGCTTTCGGATTAAAGCAGCGTATAAAACTTTAGCAGTTCACACTATCTGTAAGCATTTATGAACATAAACGCTCCTGATAGTGCTATGATTTGGATCCCCTGATGGAGAATTTTTTTAAACCTGGTCATTAAATCTACACCATAGTCAACTACAACTGCCATGTGTTTAAGGGTATGACAGCTGACAGATCATTCGAGGCATCTACGTCAAGTCCACCTCACTTTGCCTGTGTAAAACAAACAGTCAGATAAATGAAAACATTAGAAGTATGTAAACAAGTAACAGCATTCATATTTTCTATTCCATCTTTACAAATTTGAAAAGTGTCTGGAGAAATGATTTTTATACGGTGGCAATTTGGCACAAAGATTTTTCATTTTTACGTGAGGTCATGTAAGGACCTAATATTCTGGATCCAGGAAATTCTATTAATTTGAACAGAAGTGTCCAGTGATACAGTGGGATCCTATCCAGACTGTAACATGAGTTACGCAATATATTTCCCATGATTTTGTTTTTATCAGTGTTATTCCTAACACTGATAAAAACAAAATTTCAAAATAATTTAGTGATCAGCATTAACGCATTTCTCATCAGATGTTGTATTAATCACATAACAGCTTCAGTACATTGTAATTTAAGGTTTCCTTCTATATTTTTTAAAATTAAAATACCAATACTGACTTAAACCTTTAAATATGACAGTGACTTACTGGAGGGAAAATAATCTTTACTTAAAATCCAACTGGTTCAGTCATAGATCCCAGAGTCCTTCAACACACGATCAATATTTGGTATAAGTTTTCTCTCGTAGTCCCACAGTTTTGTGTCTACAATCAATTGATTTTTTTGGAGGCTCCCTTGTAGGGGTTCTCTGACATGTATAAGCCTGGAAATGTGAAACGGAACTTTTAACGTGTCTCCATAGTTATTCAGGACAGAATGCACTGATGTCTGTACAACTTCCCTGGGGTTGACAATCATCTTGGTTGGATTGAAAACGTAAGTTCTGTCAGGTTCTCTGTAAACGTGCTCCAAGATGTTGATTCCTGGCACTTTTTTCCACTGTGGCAAACTGAATCTGCCGTCACTGTCATAGACTGTTTTAGGGAAGATGTGATTCTCAAAAATGAAGACATTCACAGAGGGATGTTTTTGTTGGAGCTCTTCCATGAGTAGCCCCAGTGTGGCATGCTGGTATGGAACAATTATTTCGTCAATGTCATTCAGAAGAAGGTACTTAGACCTGTACATGTTTCTGTAGATACAGTCATTTAGAGTAGTTAGCTGTCCATAGTAATGGATGTCACCTTTATGCTCCTGAAAATTCCATCCTTTTGAGGGGTTGAGGAAATGGTCAATGGGCCATGGTTCAACTTCCAATATCCCCTCTTCCTTGTAGTACTGCAGGACCTTCTCTAGGTCTGGACCACAGCTGGTGTTGTAGATGTACACCTTCTGTACACCCAGGATCTTGTATATTTCTATGGTCTGTACAAACTGTAGCACATTGTTATAGTCTCCAAAGAGGTTAGAGATGCAGGCGGTGAAGTTGTATGGGAAGTCGTGTTCCACTTTTTTAATGTTTTGTATGGGTAAAAAAGTTTTACTGGAGATGTCTGAAACACTGGGAGAATTTGAGATGGTGATGTGTGTAGGACTGCAGCTTGGCTCAATGTGACACAACAAGTCTGTTGTGACAAACGGGAATCCAAAATGGTCGCTGTGCATATTAACCTCTGCTGTTGTAACAAAGTACCTTTGCGCACAAGATGCAACACAGGAAAGAGAACCAAGCTGGTTTCTATTTATTATACTGATAATGCGGATTGCACCGTTTGTTCTGTGATCTTTGTATGCAGAAACTATGAAGTGTTTTGTATCTTTAAGAGGTATTATACTTATTCTGTGGTCTTTGTATGCAGAAACTAGAATACGTTTTGTATCCTTAAGAAGTGTTAAATTTTGATCTTTATATTTGTATGGGTAAACAGGGTGATGTGTTAAAGGTTTTGGCCAGGAAACATCCTTATGAATCAGATACATAAAAATCATTAGTACAGTGAAAGTCATTAATCCAAATGACAATTTCATTGAATACTTTGGCTCCATGTAGATCCAAACAAGGGTTTTTAAACCTGGAGGAGAAAGACAAATTTCAAGTCAGTACTCAAGTGATTAGTAACACAAAGGGGTAAAAAAAAAAAAAACAGTCTCTGCAATAACACTAACCCATGGCAACACCTCCCACACCACCATCTTGAACACTGGCACTCTGCAAGGCTGTTTTGCTCAGCCCACTGCTGTTTACCCTTCCAACCCAAGACTGTGTTGCCAAATACAACAGCAACAACATCATCATCAAGTATTCTGAGGTGGGCCAGTTGTGGGCCTCATCTTCATCAGCAATGAGTTGGCCTACAGAGAGGAAGTGGAGGAGTCACAACAGCATCTCTACTTCTTGAGGAGACTGAAAAGAGCTGCACTTCTACCTCGCCATCCTTATTTATCAGCTTACAGGATCAATCTTAACAAGATATCTCATTTAACACCCTGAAAGCCACTGTACCTAGGTTACCACCAGACTAGGTTCCTTTTTGTGGTTTATTTTGAAGCTGTCAAGTCTTTTGGAGAAGTGCATCAGAGTCTTAACATCTTTCCAGTTAACATTATAAAGCAATGCTGTGAGGGCATTGGCTTGCTGGTGAGTACATGTCTCATGCAGACACTTTATAACTGGCTGACAAAAAAAGGACACATTTCACTACCAGCTAATGCCAGCTGAATGGCACAATGCCCTGTTAGTCCATATATAGTCCCCCACCCCCCCTGCAGAGTTTAAATGAGCTCAACATTTTAAAAAGTGAAATCCTTTCAGACTTCTTTAAACTCCTGAGTGGCTGTAATCATGAATTTTTTTATTCATCTGCATTAGTGATACACAGACCAAGCTTCTGTCATTTTGAAGTTTGGCTCTCAGGGGTTTTCAGATTTTCTTTCATTAAAATGTCAGCAAATATCCGCAGTGATGTTGAAACTCTCATATACAGTACTGTGCAAAAGTCTTAGGCATGCAACTTCAGTGTGTGTTGAGAAGTACAGGTAGAGTCTTATCTACCATCAGGGAGGTTTCTGCTTGGTCCCACATTCATTCTGCAGCCTGAGAATGACCTCAAACATCCAATCTCAGTCATACACAACTATCTTGTGCAAAAAGAAGGAATCCTGCGACAGATGGTATGGTCCCCACAGAGCCCTGATCTCAACATGATCATTCAGTCTGGGAGGACATGCAGAGACAGTCAAAGTCTGCAGAAGAACTGTGGCCAGTTCCTCAAAATGTTTGGAAGAACCTACCAACCTCTACTCTTATGCAAGTTTGCATAAGATAACTGATGCTGTTTTAAAGGCAAAGGGTGGTCCCACCAAATATTTATTTGATTGAGGTTTTTTTTATCTACTGCACTTTTTAGAAGGTTTTTTGATTAATAAATATTCATGGCATTATTTTTGGAACCATCCTCACTTTACAGCATTTTTCCCACAGGTGCCTAAGACTTTTGCACAGTACTGTAGTAGTTTTTGCAATGTGCATGTACTGTGAATCACCAAACCTTATTCCTTTTAAACTTGTTGCAAAAGTGTACATAACTGTGTGTGGATGTGTGTGCACGTTTGAGTGACAAAGTTCTTCATACGTACATAGAGCACGTACATCAGGTGCTTGGGTGTATTTGTGTGTATAAGCAAAGGATGTGTGGTAACTGTGTGTGGGGGGGTGGTTGTTATCATCATCACAGACATTATGAATTGACCTTTCGTACATAGCAACAACTCATTTCCCCAGACCAGGTTAACAATCACCCAACATTCACTTTGCCTGTCACAAACTATAAAAGGCATTTAGTTATAACTTTAAATGCACGCTACACTAGTGTGTGTCCAAAATTCACACCATAATGCCAGAAACATACTGTTTTCACTATGTAGTTAATAATGTACTCACTGTCTGAGCTGTGCAGTGTCTGGTTTTAGTGACACATAGAATAGTTCATTACAGCCTGAATTGGGGGGGGGGGCAATGCAACACTGTGCTACTGAAAATAATAGCTATAGTACAGGTATGTTTAATACTTTGGTATAAGTTTAACCCTTGGTGCCGGGGGGGGGGGATTTTTGGGACCCCTTTTTCTTTCCTTAGTGTTGCCACGTTTCCTGAAAGCACAAAACAGGGGCTTAGACTGCACCTCTCATTCACATGATCAAACTGCATCTGCCCATTTTAGTACAATCCACAAAACAGTTAATCACTCAGGTTTCTTGCATTTGATTTACATTACATTTGTGTTTTATTCAGGTTAATGAAACCTTACTAATATATCTAGTTTAAAAAGGTTTGCATACACAAATGCTCTGCTCAAGCCTCTTCACTGGCTTCAGGTCAGAATTTTCCCAAGACATAAAAATCCCTACCTTTTTCTGTCCCACACTACCCCAAAATTTTCATCTCTCCACAGCATCAATATGAAACCACAGTTTTGTACATGACTGCTTACTTCCTGTCCCTCCACTCTGTAGACACACTAAAAGCACTGCTCATTCCCCCTCTTTTCTAGTTCCTAAGCTTACAAAGAACAGTCTGCTTAAAGTTTCTTGACCATTCAACACGTTTTAAAGACCCAGCTCATCGCATGGTATACCACTATGCTCTTGCTTAAAGTTTTTAGTAGTTTGAATTTTGTAGCTTTTGATCTTGTCAGTTACACTCATACGTGTGATTTGGTCTCCCTATATTTGGTTTCTTATATATCCTGTGTGCCACTATTAAATCTTTACTGGTACAGGTTTTCATACATCCGGTCTGTGACATTGGGTCTATTCTCACAACACTCCGAGACAAATTTTAAGACGGCATCAAACTGTTTGAGAGAGACCATGAGACAGTGTTCTGAGGGTCTCGTACCCATGCTCTCAGTTGCATTCTGGCAATGTGCAGTCTCTTCTTTATTTTTATGGGCTTGTGTTTGGGTCCACTGTTTTGCACATCACTGAGCTTTTATTCCTAATTATTCTTTTAAATTATTTACATTTAAAATTTGATAGTGGTTAGTTTTTAGGGGAAAAAAAAATCAGTTAACTGGGGATAAGTGTTTTTTTTTTCCCCAAAAGCTGACGCTACTAAATGTTGGAGGATGTTTCTTGTTAGAGTGCCACTATGTGATTACTTTTAAAAATATAAAATGTACCGGGGAGGGGGGGGATCAGTGGACTGGTAACTGCCCCCTTTTTAGTATGGCACACAGAGGACACAAGGATCTCAAGGTATCGGAACATGTACAGTTCACTGTTGTACAGTAAAAGAGTTCAGCTATAACAAACCGAAACAACTGAATACCAACTTGCAGAAGGATTGAAAGTGAATACTAGAGCATGCAGGGATATGCCAGGTTTGAGATATGATCAGGTGTGGAATGTAGGTAAATGAAATCAGCCAGAACTTTTATTTCTTTTCTTACACATTTGGCAATCATGCAAATACAACTGAAACAAACACAAATTTAAATCCAGCCATCAGAACAAAACAGAAAGGACAATAAAACTTGATCACATTAACAGCACTTCTTTAACCCAAAACTTACCCTTTTCAAACTTCAAATCACAAATATCCACATCTACAGATAAATGCACTAATAATGTTAAGCTCTCTCACTGAAGTCTCTTTTCCAGTCAGTGACTTAGTCTTTTCATTTTTTTTTCCAGTCACACTTCCTGCTCAGTTAAACAATTTCAAGGTGCAACTATCAGTTTTCACAAGGGACCCAAGAGGGTGGGCCCAAAACTGTAGCTAATCAGTTACCGTAAAAACCTTACAGCATATGTTTCCAGAAACTGGTCCTTATGCAAAACAGCACCAGCACACATAATAATATACAGCTTTGTAGAAAAATATTTGTCATTACTTATTTTTACATGAAGCAAAAATGTAAAAGTGAATAATAGTTCTGTAATACTATTGTACCTACCCTTCTTTTATGCTTTGTTACTGTCACATCAGGAAGTTGCACCCAGATACCTGAGAGGGGGCTGACATGCTGCAGTGTCATTCAAACACTGCAATCCATTTTCTCCTGATTTCTCTGCTGCAGGTGGGTTGCCAGCATAAACCTGAGGAAAATTAAATATGTCTATGAGACCAACGCACAATAAAATAGCTAGTACAATAAACTACGACAATGGCCTTAATCTGAGGGGAATTGCTGATTCCACACTTTACCAGCTCTCTGCTAACCACAAAGCAGCCTGTTCATTTTTCAAGTTGTGCAATAGATTGTTGCTTGACTAAAGTTACAATTTTCTTGGCCACAGAGATGCTTTAATCTTAGTAAAGAAGGTGAGTTTCATACACTCTTGAAAATATATCTTGCATTGAAACAGCTTCTGGGATGCAGTAGCAGAGCAGGTTAAGATGGCGCCTCATAGCACCTGCACCATTCATTCAGCTGGTGTGGGCTTTGTATGTTCTCCCCAAGTCTGCACTCTTGCAACACAGATGGAAGAAGGCAATGCCAAGCCACATCTGTTCCTCCTTGCCCCAGAAACCATGCCAACGGTTACTTATGGGTTGGATTCAACTCACTAGTGTTTACATGTAAAGCATTTTCTATACTTTGCTTAAATGTCCGATCTACTACGCCAAATGGTTTGGCAAAGTAAGTGTTTTTTTATGTGAATGAAAGTCACAAATATAACTCTTTTAAACTTAGACCCTTACACTTTTCCCAGTGCTCTTCATTCTTTTATAGAGTTCCCAAGAGTGTCAGACCTTGCTTAACAGTACAAATAACTGCTTCCACAGCAGCTCCTTAGACAGACTTTGTGCCTCAGCAGAGGCAACTTAATATTTAACTGTTGTCTAAGAAACCTTGAAATAAATTGCATTTTTTCTAGACCCCAGTAACATATATTTACAAGGACACAGACTCTGACCAAAGAAGTCAAAGTAACAAACGGTCTTCAGTTGACTGTTCCCCTTGAGACAAAAGATGTGTACATAAGTTTTTGTGAATAATGAATAATCTGCATGAGCCGTGTTTTTCAGAAGTGACATCTTTTTGTCACGGTCCTTCACTAAGTATATAACTGTTAAATATATCTAAGTTCTTTTGAATTTATATCTATACGGACTTAACCGGAAATAACCATTGTAGAGAAAACAGGAAACATATTGCTGAGTGAATGTTCTTGCGGGTTTAACCACACGTGAAGCTTACTAAAGTCACCAAAACCCCAACTTAACTGAAAAAGAAAAAAAAAAATCTAAAATCAGAAAATAAGACGCGTAGAATCTCATTTGGACTAAGACTACGATGAAAACAGAGGAAAATCCACCAAATACCTCGTTTTCATTACAACCCCCAAAATATGTAATAAAATATTTCCTCTTCGCTTGAACCGGTATTTCAGAGAAGTGCAAACAGAAAGCTCTTGGTTTTCTCACTTACTGGAAAGACATTAAATGTGCACGATACCAAGTAATGGCCAAATAATAAGGTAATGTTTAATATAGAAGTCAGCTGCGCCATCATTTCACCTCGCAATCCGAAATATCTCTTTAGGGAAAAAAAAGGTACATGTAAAATATTTTACTTTCAGTTTAAAATGGGAAACCTTACATCTGTTGATAATAAACATACTGCCCAAGCTTAACATTCTTTCTTAAAAGAATGAGAGAAACACCTGTTGTAAACGGCTATAAAGAGCGACATTAACTTTCCAGTTATTACCTTTAATTGTCAAAGTGAAAGGTCTTCAAAGGGGTTCAGCAGCCAGAAGGTATCGCTGAGATCATAAACTGAATTTCCCCGGAATCCAGGTGACGGTTTTAGACTGTTTCTGCAAACGGTGCTCGAAGATAACGATTCCGAAGCTCTTCACTCGACGTACTTTGCCCGTGCAGGGCGGGGGAGCAGCGGGCTTCCTGTCAGCTCCAATGTGCGACTCACAAACCAAAAAAACACCACTACTGAATTGTTCCTCACTGAATTAATCTGCGACACACAGAATTTTGCGTGCAAATCGTTCATTCAACGTTCACTGAGTTTAACCTTCATCATAATACGAGAATTACCTGCTCCATTCACGCTAAAGTGCGAGAACGTATTACCGGTCGTTTGTAGCCCCCCCTAGTGGTGCTTTGCATGTATACAGTTATTCATGTGTGGCACCGTTGCGAGAGCGGTCTGCGCGGAGTCGAAAAGAGCGATCCTTCCATTAGCCCTTCCTGGCTCGCAGGCTCCCAGAATGGAGGAATAGATCCTGTATCTGCAAATACTAAAGACTGGATTAGTGTGCAGGTGATACATATACATTTAGGTGGGTCGTCTTGCCTTAGAACATTACGGATTGAATCCCCACTCCAGCTGCCCTAGCGTTGAGCAACTTACTCACTCTGCACTGCTCCTATAAAAACCACCCAACTTTGCTAAATGGGTAAATAATATGTTACTTTGTATACAGAGCTCACTTTGTACATCTCCACAGAGTAAGCCACCATCCAAAGTAATACATGTAAAAAGTAAGCCTGCTGCAATTTCATGCTCTTCCTTTGATTCACATGATTTGACTGTACTGAAGTGCTCCTGCAAAAAAAACACTGCTCTAAAGTGCCAGAAGTAGCATAAAGTTTCATGATAGCAGGCAGTATACTGTTTGGATAAGGCCCTAACCATGACCATGACAGTACCTGCTGCCAGAGCACTTTTATTGTTATTTATATTAGTGTCTAATTTATTTCACTGCTGTTCTTTTGTATTAATTGATGATGCTCTCAAACTTTCTTCCTATATCTGAAACTTGCTCCAAGGATCAGGTTTATGTATTTAAAGCAACAAGGATCAGGCATATATTTACAATATATATGAGTATTCAGTCTATGATAAGCAGAAGGTGGACCAAATAACAGAAGCAGTGCATGGAAAAGGAGTTTACCTTTTTTAAGTAACTTCATTAAAATGCAGATGCAAAGGTGAGTCATCCGAGGTTGACAGCCAGCTAGCAGTGTGTGTCAGGTATACAAGTGCTATACAAGTACACTTTGATATGTGGGCTCTCAAAGGAACATGAGGCAACCAAAGAGCAGGAGGATTGGTTACAAAATCTGCTGAATTATTTAACATGTGAAGGGGTGCAGTCTTAAAAAATAATGGCAGCTCATGCCATATGTGGACAAACTGCAGTGGCAAAGAAGAACAGTGGTGACAAGCTAAAGTTTGCTGACAGGGACAGACAAAGGATAGTTGCTGAACACCACAAACAGCACAGCCTCAAAAATTCCCTCAAAACTGAATTAGCACCTCCCACATTAATATACTGTTAGGTGATTCCATTATTTTGCCTTCTCCCACGTACAACACCCTGTGATCGAGTACTGACTCAAGCTGATAGCCGGCCTAACCACGGCTGGAGCTGTTGAAACTGGGTGAATAAGTGATTTTCTTATCTTATCTTATCTTATCTTTTCTCAGATGTGTCCTTGCTACCTGAGAGGGAAATCAAAGTGCACGTGACTTTGAGACAGACATTGTTTATTGTTTTTACCTCTGTTACTTTAAGAAGAGGAGGAATGTTGTTGAAGTCCAACAATGCCATCTTGCTCAACCTATTTGAAAGGAACAGCTAAATTGTGTCCCAGAAGGGTGGACTGTTTATTTTCATAGCAAATGTAACATATTCTTCAATCAGTAATGTGTACTGACTTCAGTTTTGCAGTATAATCACTATCTTGGGCTTAAACAGCTACAGCCAAAAGCTGGCAACACAAATATAAATATTTGACATACCAGATTTCTCAGTTCTTCACCATATAACAGTTGTCTTAGAGTGATTACAGTCAAAAAACTGCTGAAGAATATTTAAATATTAGGTTTTTACATGTTTCCAGAAAGCTACAGGAAAACCTTCTTTGGTTTCAGAATATATTTTATGGAGTGCACTGTTACTAATGGAAGTAAATCTCCCCATTTGTACTCTGGATTCTTGGACATCATTGTACTTATCTTAATGAGTATCTTAAATTAGGGTCACAGCCCAGTTTGACTTACTGTTTATTTTATGCCTCAAGAAAAAATGGCTGATTATATTCTGAAGAGAAATACACACATATAAGAGGAAAAAGAAAGACAATGATTAAGATACCTCCTTCCGCCTGCTTATCTAAGACAGACTAATATCAATTAAGTTAAGCTAAATTATAGGTATCTAGTAAGGACATGACCTCAAGTTTGTGACAAAAAGCCAGTGTCCATAAAGAAATACACTTGCAAAATTAACGAAAAAACTGATTAATAACTGGGTGTACCTCTTCCATGTGTTACAGTCATACAAAGTTCAGCTGTTATTATGGTGTGGGTGCTTCTCTTGCTTGTTCTGAAGAAATTTTTACTTGCCCTTTTTGAATAGCATTAATAAATCAGTGAGTCAAAAAGCAAGATAAAGGGTTTCGACAACTGCGACTATTTTTCATGTCTTCATAATTCCCCTTGTTATGCTTTTGGAGTAAAATAGTGTCAGTGCTCTTAATGTGAGGCCCTAGTTTTTATTACCTGCCTTTGGATAAAGTACAGTACAGGTATCCTTTGACAGACCAGTCTTGAACATGAGTTTTTTCACATACAAGTGAAATTATTTAATACCCTTTATCAAGTTTCGACCAAATATGAGGCTGATTTTTTGCACTTACAAGTAACAAGAGCTGAAATTTTTCAAAGTTCACACTTTAATGGTGATTATATCTTTAACTTATGAGATTTCACCTTACCAGCCAATTTCCAGGAACACATTACGCTCATAAGTAGGGGGTAACTGTACTTGTGAAACTTGCCAAAGCAATTTTATGATATGACACTGGTGAAGATAGAATGTTTTCTGAACCTTGCTCTACTGCCTCCTTCTCCTGTCCCTTCTCTCGGCACCAAATTAAGAAATTTTTCCTTGTTCAAATCTGGCTCTGGGTGCCTCTGGTCTTGGTCAACCCAGCCTTCCCTCACAGAAGGCCTCAACCCCTCCAGTCATTAGTTCAGGCAACATGACTCAAAAAAATATAAATAAATCTGTTTGTGTCTGAAGGTCAGGCAGGTTGCCAAAATCAAATGAGAAACAGAAAACGGAGGGGAGTTGACGTGAAAGGTTATTCATAAAAAAGCATGAGATACTGTTATGGGTTCAGCAATTGGTCAGAGTATCAGTGTTTTGATGCAGGACAGGAGGCTGTAAAGGGAGGCAATCATCCTTAGAGTGCCGAGGAACATAATGATCGTACAGCTAGTAACTGGCTAATAATTTTCTGTTTGGACTGAGCCCCCAGTGAGTAAAGAGAGTAAGGGAATCATTTCTGTGTGCGCTGACTTTTGAATGCTGTGTAGAAATTACTTGTAATGTCCATTTCAGGTACTCAGTCATGTGTGAGTCTTGATGGTGTATGGTAGGATGATGGGGGGGGGGGTGGTTATTATGATTATGATCCACCCAAACATTTTTCCCCCCAAACATGCCCCCACAGCTCATAGTCAGGCAGATGAAGCTTCTTGGACTTGGAGGTGTGTTTATATTTGAGCCATCCTCAGAAGAAATTGTTTTCAAAGGCTAATCTAAACAGAACACCTCTGTTATTGCAAGTGGGATGTGTAACCGTGAGAGGAGAGTTTGAAGTACAGTAGAAAAATTATGGGTCTATTTACTGAACGAGTCCCTGTGTGGAAATACCAAGATAGAAACTTGTACTGTAATCAAAGGGCAACAAAGCCCAGGGGGTCATACCTAATAACCTGCAACCGATTAACAGGGGTTTGAATCCCTGCTCCTGATGTAATAGCCTTGCAGAAACCCAAAGTGCACAAAATAATTATTATTATCCAGCTATTTAAACAGGTTAATTAATTTCAGCAGCTCGGTGTGCAAAACTAATGGTGTAAGTTGCCTTTCACAGAGTAGACAAGATACTTAACAATTAGAATATTGTCTACAGCTTTGAAATGAATGTGTTTAACGTTCTGTAAAAACAGTTTATAACCCACAAAAAAGTCTTGAAATTCACAAAGTAAGTTATAACCTTTTTGTTCCAAAAATAAAGGTGGTTTCCACACAAAATGCTTTAAAGATTTTTCTGTGTTTATGCCAGTTTCTTATTTTTTCTTCCATCAGATTCATTTTGCTGGTTTTTTTCCAACCATCCATCCATCCATCCATCCTTCATCGGTATCGGCTTTTTCTTGGTCACACGTGCACACACTACAGGCAATGTAGAGTGATCAATTACCCGGAGACACATGTCTTTGGACAATGGGAGGACACACACACAGACTCAGGGAGAACATGTAAGCTCCACACAGACTAAGCTGGAGTGGAAATACACCCAAACAGCCCAGGTGCTGTGAGGCTGCAGCAGAGCAATAATGAAGGTAAGAATGAGAAAACTATTTATGCAATTCCACTAAGAAATTTTTCCAAAGGTAGGCTTTGGAGTAAAGTAGCCTCTTGGAGGATTGCAGTTTATCTATAGCTTCAGTGGAGGTCAGGTCCCGCATCGCTCTGTTAGAGGAGTTGGTCCATTATTGTGTAACAGATAGGCATTTGATAATCGGAGGTCACTTCAACATCTTTTCAGAAGGCAAGGGCAGTACTAGTGTTAAACATTTCAAACATTTTATTCGCAGTTTTAGCCTCACTGACAGTTTTAAAAAGTGTAACCCCAGCGATCCAGGCATTACCTGGCGCAACAGTCGCAGGGCCTGTAGTCATTTAGATTACATTTAAGCATCCCCCTCTGTTGTTTTTAAGGGACTAACTTTGTCCCCCTAGTAGCCATCAGATCACACGATGGTAGAATTCTTTTTAAAGTTAGGGAAACTGACCCGGTGTTAGAAAGGAGCTTTTTAGATAACGTCTCATCCTACGTCCCCCAGAGCGCCCTTGGTAGCCTGGAAAGCCCCATCGCCTTGAGTGAGCAGGCCAAAGTGTTTGGTAGAATGAACCGGGGCAAGGTTCCTGGTCTTGCTAAGGTCCCCTTAGCTCTGGTCAGCCTGGACCAGGAGAAGGCCTTCGATTGAGTTGACCACCGCTTCTTGTTTAATACCTTGAGGAAGATGGATTTTGGCCCTCAGTTCCTGGGATGGGTGCGAATGCACTGCACGGAGGTAGGTAGCCGTGTTACTACCAACAGTTCCCTTGGTGGGTGGGTGCCCCAGTTTAGTGGAGTGAAACAGGGCTGCCCGCTCTCCCTGCTTTTTTACACTTTCTACATTGAGCCGTTGGCGGCCGCTGTTCATGTTCATCCCAGAATCTACGGTCTACACCTCCCGGGAAGCGGTGGGGAGGTTGTAAAGCTGGCCCAGTACATGGACAACATTACGTTCTTTGTGTGTTCGAACCAGTCTCTCGGTCGGGTGCTGGTCCTGGTCAAGGTGTTCGGATGCGCTTCCGGTGCAGCGCTGAATCTCAGCAAACCACTTATCAAGTACAGTGGTACCTCAGTACTCAACTGCTTTGAAACTCATTGAATTTGGTACTCGACACATTTTGAAGCGAAAGTTTTGTCCCGGTACTAGTTGTTTGTTTGGTACTTGAAGCGCAAGCTAGTACTTGCCACGCGTTAGTCACACGGTAGCTCTTGCCCTGTGCATATCCCCTTGTTGTAATATTGGAGTGAGGGCGCAGACACGTCCAGGCGTAAGATGTCAGAAGACAGGTGTGGGCGCAGGACGGTCCAAGGTCGTGGTCAAGAGACAGGCGGGGGTTGAAACCAGCAAGTGGTACAGAACAGGAACAGGTCAGGCAAGAACGGTGGTCAAAGGGAAACGAGGGTCGACAACAAGATAGACTAGCAGGAGAGTTGCTTGGTACGCTCACTAACAACATGGGTAATACTTCGCACTGGGGTGTCGGGCTACACAGATCTTATACCCTGTTCGGGGAAACAAGGAGCAGGTGCTGACGATTGTGGAGCTGGGCGGAACAGCAGGCGGAACAGGGGGCATGACACTTGTGGTCTCATCTTAGCCTCTGTGGTCATTTTGTGTATTTTTGCACTTTTGCGAGAACTCGGTACTCGTCGCATTTTCACGACAAAAAAATGTTTCAGTACTCGGCGGTTGCTCGGGACTCGTCGCACTTGCTAAAGTGGTAGCTCGTGAACAGTGTAGAACCCCGACATATTTGTCATTACTGTCTTGTACTTTTGTGCATTTTAAGTGCTAATCATGGGTCGCAAAAAGGTTAAGAGTGATACCACTAATCCTAAAAGGCAGTTAATAAGAACCACGATTGAAAAGAAAAAAGAGATCAGAGCTAAGTATGAGAGTGGTGCAGGGTTAAATTTTATTTTATTTTTATGTAATTAATTGCTTTTTTATCCATGTCTGTTTAGTTTTAAGGCTCTGTATTACAAAACAACCTCATTACTTAAAATTAGCCCAGTAAAATGTGAATGTTCTGGGGAACTTTCACTAATTATTTCTAAATACATCATTTCTTATGGGAAAAATCTGTTCGGTACTCATCGGTTTCGGCACTCGTCACGAGCTCTTCGAACGAATTAACAACCAGTACCGAGGTACCACTGTACTTTGGCAGCTGGAAAAACAGGGCGACGGCATCGGGGGTTGTTCCAGATGCAACGGTCCTCTCAAAGTGCTTGGGGTTAACTTCCTTGCGAAGGATACGGCCAGGGCGAACTGGGAGGAATGTTTGGCAAAGGCCAGACGGAAAATGGGATTGTGGAAGACAAGGTCCCTCTCCTTTATAGGGAAGACCTTGGCCCTGAAGGTAGACATCCTCCTCAGGTTGCTTTACTTAGCGCAGAAGGGACATGCCAGATATACCCTTGAAACTGGATTGCCTCTGCTTTTCCCAGGTTTATAACAGTCTGGTCGCTCCGTTGGAACACCCCCGTCAGCACATTGTGCGTCTTTGGCTGGGGCATCCGATGTATCACCTGGTGAAGTCCTGGACCAACATCGGGCCGAACGCCGAGACCCGGCCTGCTCATTACAGGCATGCTGTCAAGTGGGGTAAGACCACCACAGCCGGGATCGAGGCAGGCACCCTCCTGAAACACAGGGCCTGGTATAAGGCCCTGTTGGAGAGGAGGGGGACTCGGGCTCTGTTGAGCCTCGAGGATGGCACCTGGGTCAGGATTCAACCCAAGGGGCTCGACCACCACCTGCAGGACCTGAACTGGTGCTGTCTTTTGGGTAAGTTGCCACTGAGGGACACACTGTACAGGCACCATCTGTCCAGCCACCCACACTGTTCACGGACCTGTTGTAGCGAGAGGGAAGCCCTCGCTCATGCCTTTTGGGAGTGCGAGCAGGTGAAGGAGGTCTGGCTCTTGGCAAGTCACCTGTGCAGAAAGATTGAACCGCAGATGGTTTTGACCTACAACAAAGTGTTGAAGTGGTGGAACCCTGGCGTTCAGAAGGCTGAGGCCACCTGGGCGTGGCTGGTGATAAGCGTAACCAAGCAGATGCTCTGGAATGCAAGATGCCAACTGGTCCAAACAGGGGCAGACTCGGCCGTCCAAGGGGTTTTCAAAAATCCAGACCAACCTCAATTTAGGATGGAGATGGATGTAATGCAGTGGGGCTACACAGAAGCCAAAGAGAGGTGGAAAGGCATCTTTTGGCTGTAGCCTCAAGAGGTTTTGTGGCATCCTCTCCATCTCGGGTAAGTAACACACGTCTGTTTTTGCATACAAGGACCTGCGACCCCTATTTTTGGTCAGTGTATGTGTTTACTTTTTTTGTGTAGTCATGTTTAATGTTAGGATTAGGGTTTTACATATTTACTCACTTTTATATATTTAGCTGTATTTTTTGAGTATTTATTAATGTGACGCGATTGGTAGGAAGCAGACGTGCAGGCACAAGTTGGCAAATGGTGTTTATTGTTGAGAGACGTTCCAAGTTCATAGTCACAACACAGGCCAGGGTTAGATCCAGAGGGCAGAGAAGTACAAGAGGTGGTCAGGCTAAATCGGTGGTCAGAGACAGGCAAGGGTCGATCACGGGAAAGGCTAGCAGGAGAGTTGCTCGGTACGTTCAGTAGTAACATAGGCAATACTTCGCACTGGTGTGTCGAGCTACACAGGTTTTATACCCTACTCGGGGAAACAAGAAGCAGGTGCTGGCGATTGTGGAGTTGGGCGGAACAGCAGGCAGAGCAGAAGGCGTGACATATAATATATTTTGTGCATTTTGACAGCCACATATATTTTGCTGTTATATTTATTTATCTATTTATTTATTCATTTTTAAAAATATATTTTAGTTATTGTAGTGTAGTTAAGTTTTTCACAGAGGTGGGTGTTTATATAATGTTCGGGTTTTTTTTGTTTATATTTATCATTTGTTTGTTTGTTATTTCCTTGTTAATATTTTTGTGTGTTTGCCTTTAATAATTTTAATTTAAAAGGGGAAGACGTGTTTTATACCCACAAAGGTAGGTTGAGTTCGGCAGCACCCCGGAACAGGCCAGGGGATCACCCGTCTTCTGCGGTGGAGTCTGCCGGTAAGTTTCCTTTAACCTTTTAGCTAGAGCCTCAGGGTGTTTTTTTAACTGTCTTAGATCTTCACCGTCATGTATTATAAATATTTGTGGTTTTTAACTAGGGTTTTATAAACTAGTTTTATTTTTTACGTGATGGCTTTAATTATTTATTTTAGCGGTTCTATTTGTAGTTTTAAAAAGAATAAAGTCGGAGATGATGAATGGAGTGATTATAACTGTCGAAGGGGACAGTTGGTGATGCTTGACACTGTGTCAATGGATGTCCATTCTGATCTGGAAAAAAAGAACTTTGTCCAAGGAGCCGTAGAAATCTAGTAATGTTTATTAATCCCTAAGCTCACCTGATACAGCATGGAGCAGAATCCAGCAAAACATTTACCTTCATGGTGGGGGACCTAGAATATCCCTATGCAAATGAGAACTATTTATATGTAATATTCATTTGTGCCACTGAGTAGCAATACTTTGTACTGATGTTGTTAAGTACTGTACCTTAAACCCCAACTTGTGGTTTTCTCTTTCTTGTGCAGAAATTTACTTTCAAGCAAACACATTTTTGTAAACTTAGCAATAAAATGAAGAGATACTGTACTAGTCCAAAGTTTGGGTACGTTTACTGCAATCCATATGTTTCGATTTTTGAAATTTGCAAGGTTTTCCATTCAGATCATTAGATTTATTTGTTCTTCAGTTTTTTCTTCACAAAATAATACTACCCAACATGTATTTTTTTTTTACTGAAGCATCCAAAAATTTTGTCATGCAAATTGATAAAACAGTATTTATTTATTGGAGAAAAAAACTGTATAATTTATGCATTTAATGTAATTTTTAAATCTTCATTGTTTTTTTCTAAACTAGAGCACAAATGTCATATTTCTGTAGATTTATTCTAGGATTAATAAAATGTTCGTTCATTCATTCATTCAGTTGTGATATAGGTTTACCTTAATGTATTGTTGTGACTGGGTTGCAATAGGTACTGCGAGATCATGAGTAGGAAGCAGGAAGGTGAATCTGATAAAGAAGCCAGACAGAGTTAATAAATTGCTCGAAGGAAAATGTCTCTGTATAGTGCCTATGCAAAAAGAACTGAGTTCAACAATCATCATGTGAAGCCTACATTTTCAATATTATTTCTTTGTAATTTTGCCTTTTTGACAATTTATACTACACACAGTTATTAAAATAATTTAATACCTCATCCCTAGTTGTACTTCATCTGAAATATAAACCAGATGATTTAGTGGTTAGATTTTTTGCAAATATTTACATCCATACCATATTATTTATATATTCATTTATCTAGACATTTTTTTTATTTATCATTCATCCTATTCATAAAGACTGTCTAGTTTCCATAGATAATTACACCAACAGCTGTATCTATATTTAAGTGTGATTTATCAAGTTGTAAAAGAAGAAAATTTGTACTGTATCATCCGGGTCAGTACTCTGCTCAAGGGAACTAGAACAGGAGGCGAGACACTTGAGTCTTGGTTCTTCAGGCAGGGCAGCATCTCTGGCCACTGCACCACATGCACTTTATTTTCACTCCTTTTTCATGTTTTTTTTCTTTTTAGTTTAATTCAATTATGACATTGGCCCAGATTATTAAAAACAGCAAATTTGACAAATTCAGGAATTTAAGTGTAAATATGGAAGCAGAGAACATAACTGAGCACAATATAAGGAATTAGGTTGTGAGGAATACATCACTATATTGTGCTATACGTGGTGGTGTGGAAGGTATTTTCCTGCTTATTTTCCCATATATTACACTGTAGCCAGTCCTCATTCGTGCCTAGTTAGGATTAGCCGACTGGTAGTCGAAGAAAGGAAAATGAAAAACTCCCAGCAATGAAGAAGGAGTGAAGATTATGCCTCTGGGGGTCCCAGCACCGGTGGTTGCCATGCCCACCTGGGTGTTCATTCTGGTGTTTTCCCGAGGGCCTGTGTGAGTGTGTCTAGTACAAAAAGCAGTATGTCTGTCAAGGCAGACCTATAGTGTGTGGAAGCTTGAGTCGTAATCCAGGCGCACGGTTACCGGACACGTGTTTTTACGGGAATACATTTTTTTCCCTTTAGATATAAGAGGAATAATTTCTTTAGCGTCAGGACATTTGCTTTAGATGCAGATTTTTGGTTAAAAGTCAAATTCGGACACTCTGTATGTGCAGAGTGACAAATTATTTAATGTGCAGATTGCAGATCAAGTATTATACCTGGCACAACCTCCCAGTGAAAATAAAGAGACACAAACATGAAAGACAAATATTGATGGTGGGTAACTGATGTTTATAGTAAAGCATATAAAATAATCCACCCCTAAGCCACCAAGTATTAACAGAAAACATTACAATAGTTATAAAACAAACACAGTGTACAGCTAGAGATGACGGGAAAGATCCCCTCAGTCAGCCATTATAACACATGCATACAGACACAAGCTGGCCTGAATTTATTTAATACAGATAATTTTATGGCATCCTTTAGTATCAAGATTCCACCACCATCCCAAGCCTTGGTGAGAAAGGAGGAGGGTTGGGTGTGCGGCTAGTTACTCCACCTCGTAAAATTTGTAAAGTACAGACACATCAACAAGAAAGCCAGCCTCAGCCTTGGCAACAGGTGGGTCTTCGTCTTTAGGAAGATTCATGAAGCAGTGTGGTGAAAACCAGAAGTCTCTGGGAGCTGCACGGCTGACTACTCACGAGCAGGACAGTTAATATCGACACGTGGAAAGTGAGGACCATGTTAAACCCTAACCTGGAATCCTCAAGGTAAGCGGAGTAGAGACTGGCCAAGAAAGACCTTGAGGCAGACACCAAAAGGATGGGATACACCTGAAATCAGTTGGAAAAAAGATGCCCTAGGATTTCCTGTCAACATCCAAATACCTCAGTTGTAGATCCCAGAGTTCTTCAACGCACGATCAACATTTGGTAGAAGCTCTTTCTCGTAGTCCCACAGTTTTGTGTCTGCAATCAGTTGTTCTTTTGTGAGGTTCCCTTGTAGGGGTTCTCTGATATTTATAATTCTACAGACATCAGGAGGAACATTTAATGTGCCTCCATAGTTCTTCAGGACAGAGTACACCGATGTCTGTATGACTTCCCTGGGGTTGACAATCATCTTGGTTGGACTGAAAACATAATTCCTGTCAGGTTCTCTGTAAATGTGCTGCAAGATGTTGACTCCTGGCACTTTTTCCCACTGTGGCAAATTGAATCTGCCGTCACCCTCATAGACTGTATTTGGGAAGATGTGATTCTCAATGAGGAAGACTGACACGGAAGGGTTTTTTCTTTGCAGGTCTTCCATGAGTAGCCCCAGTGTGGCATGTTGATATGGAACGATTATTTCGTCAATGTCATTCAAAAGAACATATCTGGACCTGTACATGTTTCTGTAGATACAGTCATTTAGAGTTGTTAGCTGTCCATAGTTTTTGAGGTCAACTTTATGCTCTGGAAACTTCCAGCCTTTAGAGGAGTTGAGGTACTTGTCAATGGGCCATGGTTCAACTTCCAGTGTTCCTTCTTCTTTGTAGTACTGCAGGACCTTCTCAAGGTCTGGACCACAGCTGGTGTTGTAGATGTACACCTTCTGTACTCCCAGGATCTTGTATATTTCTATGGTCTGTACAAACTGTAGCACATTGTTATAGTCTCCAAAGAGGTTAGAGATGCAGACGGTGAAATTGTATGGGAAGTCGTGTTCCACTTTTTTTCGGTTTTGTATAGGTAAAAAGGTCATACTGTGGATGTCTGAGATGCACTGAGAAGTTGAAATGGCGATGTGTGTGGCATCACATGTTGGTTTCATTCTACACAGCAGGTCTGTTGTGACAAAGGGGAATCCAAAATGATCTGTGTGGATATGTACCTCTGCTACAGTAACAAAATAGTCCTGCTCTATACAGTAACCAACACAAAGAAGTGGGCTGAGTTGTTCCCTTTCAATAATGCTAATGATGTGAATTTCTCCATATGATCTGTGATCTTTGTATGCAGACACTATCAAGTGTTTTGTGCCCTTAATAGGTGTTATATTTTGCTCACTGGAGTTTGGACAGACATTGTTGTAAAACAAAGGTGTTTGCTGGAAACAAACATTAAGAGCTGGGTGGGGTAGAATCAAGAGTGCAAAAATGTTAAAAACCCACAGTTCCATTGCACTTAAGCTAGATTCTTCATGTAGATCCAACTGAGAGTTCATCAACCTGTAGAACAAAGAAAAGTCTATTAAAATTTAAGCCTCTACATTGCACATTTTAACAGTCATTATTTGGTATTTGAAATTTAGAAATGGAAGAAGAATTTTAAATTCAGAGGAGCAATGGTTATTGTCATGTGCAGCACCCAGAGTCACCAGCAGTGGTCCTCATAGGCACAACCCAACACTTCTCAGCACATCTGAACCCAGTCATTTGATTATTCAACTATGTAATCCAGCAAACCCAACCTTTAAACGGCAGAACCTGACAGTAGTCTGGCTGTGGGTGCTTGGCTACAGTGTAGAGAGAAGACTTCTGCCTGTGTTCATTTGATCCTGTTATCCTCCTTCTGCCCTGAGTTTGTGATCTTGTCTCCATGCCCTTCAGCCCCCAAACCTTCACATCCCTATATTTTGTTGTTTTCAAGTCACTGGGCCACAACTGTGCCATATATGTAATCATTACCAGCAACACTATGTATATAATCATCATCAGCTGCAAAACATGACTCTTAACTTTAACCCACAGATGCAGGGTCTGACTGGCTCCAACCACCTGTGTGCAGAACGAATGTTTGTCAAACAACCTTATACAACAGATATGTGGGTAAACAATTGGCACGAGGACAAGGCATGCATGCCGAAGCCAAGGTTTTACATTTTAGTTTTGTTATCGGTTTCTTGGTACGGCAGGTTACTACCGCAGTTTTAGTCTAAATTTCTCTACTGTAGTTGTCCCCCTCACTCGTCTACTCAGCCCACCTGTACAGTTCCTCTGGAATTCTGAATGTCAACATGCATTTGATTATGGAAAACTTTTACTTTCAAATGCCCCAGTTCTCACCGCTCCAAATTTTGCTACCCCCTTTTGCTTGGATGTAGACGCTAGTGCTCTGGGTGCAGGAGTGGTTTTACTACAGAAAGACCAATCTGGAATTGAACACCCAGTGTGCTATTTCCCATGCAACTTGAATAAACACCAGGTAAACTATTCTGTTATAGAAAGTCAGGCACTGGCCTTATTGTGGGCACTTCAATTCTTTGAAGTAGATATCTGATCTAGCTCTTCCCCAGGGGTTGTGTATACAGAGCACAAGCCACTGATATTTCTTTCTTGCATGCATCAAATTCAGCAACTGACTTGATGGTTTCTTCTTGTTCAGGAATACAACTTGGAAATTCATTGTAAGAAAGGCTCAGATAATATAGTAGATGATGCTCTTTCCCATGTCTAATGTTGTTGTTCAAACAGTTATTTTGCAAATGTGTGTTTGCTTTTTTGGGTGGGTGTGTTGCATCGCTGTTTGTTTTTCTTTGCATTTTGTCTCTCTCACAATATTTTCAGGATTGGGATCGTTGTCGCTCATGAGACCAATCAAGAGGTAACAAGTCACAGAATTGAAGCTCCAGCGTGAACCAAGGGAACCAGTCAGTGTTAGAGTAGGAGAGGCCTGGCTCATATAAGGAGGACGTTTTGAGAGAGACTTCAAGCTTTTGATTTCTGCTTCTTTTGGTTCTGTATGTATAAAACAACCTTTTTGTATGAGCATTTGCTTCATGTCAAGTCTTACATATGTCCTGTCCCTACCCTATGAATACTCAGTGCATGTATAAGGAAACACAGCAGGTAAGAAGGTGTGCACACATACACTTTCCACACGCAGGTGAACTGCTGTTAGACACATTAGGTAAGAGGCTGGGTGCCAACCCTGTACTTTTGAGTTTGGTAAGTTAGCTTAGTGTAGTCAGGTTTTTCTTTGGATGGGGTTCATTTGTATAGATAGGAGAATATCTCTAGTCTAGGGAAGATGTGTTCTGTTTTGCTTTGTTTCGTTTCTTTAGCGTCATTCAGGCTTGTTACCTTTAAAGCCCTTCCTTTTGTGACAGCTTGTTGCCTATTGCAGCATTCCATGCTAATTATTGTAGAAGTAAAAAGAACTTGTCATTAATGAGCAGCATATCCAGGCTGGCCAGTTTTTATTTCTTTGCCAGTTTGCTGTGCATCAACATCACACACCCAAACCTTTATCCAACTTATATTATTGACCCAAACCTCATCCCCTAGACTTGGACCAGGGTTATAACACAAAGGGAGCACAAAATGAAGATCCTCAAGTCCATGGTGCACAAAATAGGGGGAAGAAGTTAAGAGAATGACACAAATTTTAAGGTAAAAATTAAAGTAAGAAGTGGAAGGATGGTGATATGTTTTCTGCTTGTTAGCTTGTTCAGCTGGTTGAATGCCACAAAATGACAATCCTGGACTTGATATAAAGATGGACACCCAGAAGGGTTATAAAAAAATTTCTGTTACGTTTATTTGGCACTTTTTTCAAAGTAACTTGCAGTGAAAACCTATGTAAATTCTGTCACCTCCTTACACAGCTGTGCAACGTTCACTATTTCAGTTCAGGGTAAGTGCCTTCATAAAAAGCGCTACAGCAAGAGGTTGGACTCAAACTCTGTACTGAGTTCTTTGAGCAGAAGGCAGTAGTGTTAACCACCGTGCTGCCACCTAAACCATTCAATTCAGGTGTGACAAAACTTTCTCTCCTTTAATTGTATACTTTTAGATGCGAACTATATCTTCTCTTCTGTGTTTTGTGTCACTTTGTTCAGAAGAGAACTGCATAGAAAATACGTTAAATCAGATAGAATATATCTTTTCAGCTCAGTATATTATTGTAGATTTTTCTAGAAGAAAAAACAAGTTTACCATGAATCCGTATTATTAAGCACAATACAATATTATGGTATTTCATTTGATCCAAATATAGATTTTGGGTACCCTTTGCTCTGTTGGAGCATAAAAAGCTTATTATATTGTATAGGTTGTTCAAATACATTTACACAATATAGACTATGTAAACATCAATGGTAAACCATAGGAAACGGTGTACTTTATGTATTTGATCATGTAGGAATTAGCATGATGAAAATCCTGGCGAAAAATTTAACTAGTATAAAAAAGTAAAAATGCAGTTATTTTTTGATCCACTAAGCTGAGGTTCCCCCGTACTGATGTTTGGCTGAGAAAAGCTGTAAACCTGCTTAATATTTACCAATATAGAAGCAAGTTGAACTGGTGTTTATATCAAATATTTCTCTAGTTCTCCTCTCCACAGTGACTATTTGATTCATTTTAATTCATAGCCTTTCCTAACACCCACTACTTGTATAAGATTATGTGGGAAATGTGCAATGAGACCTGGAAAAACCTGTAAAAATGTAAATAAAAATTATGCTGCATATATTTAAAACAACTGTCCCACAGTTCTGAGTTTGTGGGGTCAGCAAAGATCCTAAAAAAAGGTATTAAACTGAAAAAAAAAGTCTGATCTCTAGTGTTCTGGATTGCTCAGCGGCTGTATAATAATAATATAATGTACAGCTGTAATAGTTATTAATAATAAAATTAATATTATAAAATATAAAGCAGTTACTGTTTCTGTCACGCTACACACTCTACGTGTGGGGCAAAACTGAAAGTTTGCCTTTCTTTTAAAAAATGTAAATATTTTTACTGGCTTTTCCTGGCCACCATTGGAGCAACCTTTTAAAATGCTTCTGTCATGTTTCCTTTATGTTCTTCATGTTTAGATTAATATTAATAATTTTTAACTGTTGTGTAAGAAAGAATTACATAACTCTATTTCTCTTTTCCGGAGTGTTAAGAACCAGAGTGTTGTTTACACAGTAACTATCAAAAATAAATAAATAAGAACACAGAGTAATTGAAGAGGATGAAAAGTGACAAGTTACCTTTTGGTGTTTTAACAGTCGGCTTTGTTAACTCACGTCCTCTTCCTGGTTCCACCTGACTGGCGCGTGTTCATGTGTATGTGATGTTTTGGCTCTTTGCGCAGCTGAGAAAAAGGAACCACCTACTGGTAAAAATAGTCCTTCTTCTTTAAGGTTCAAGTTTTGTTTAAACTGCCCGACTTAGTTTTTAATTTATCAAGTCATAAAGTCATCAAAAAGATAGCTGAACTCAATATCCGGTAAGTTAAAACAAGAAATTAAAGACATTTAACATTTACAAAAATGTTGTTGGTTAGAAATATTCTGCTACTTAACAGTAGAAATATTCATCTTCACATTCAGGCTTGAGGAGATTTGGCACAGCGAGTGCAGCCAAACCGCCTCAGAGAAATAGTCGAAATGTGCAAAGTGCAAAGGTAGGTCCGTGATACCTTTCCGTCCTGTGGCCGTGTTCAAATGCAGTTTGTGCTTTCACGATTTCATTCCCTTCTGTCCAGTCGCTAAATCCTCCAGTAACAGTTCATTACAGTAGTAGCCCATTACAGCAGGTGAATATTGTTTTTTCTGTTTTATACTGTTTTAATTTCTTCATTTTTAAACAACTGACTATTAAACTTTGGTTGCTATTACTAGTTATAATAACAAAATAATAAAAAAGTAACATATAAACACACAAATCCATATTACCTCATAAACTTTGGTAATTAGATAATTGGTGTTTAAATTGTTCTTTTTGGATATCCTTTTGGATACTTTTTTGGGTGAACCCCAAAATGAATCACAATTTTCCTCATAAGAAACAATAGTTATACCTTCCTGATAACTGAGTTTGTGGCATTCAAGCCATTTCTATGAAGCAATTACACTAAAATACCAGGGTGTAGATGTATTATACATACAGTAAAATACATTATACACACAGTATAGTGATTGTAGAGAGAAGTTTCTGTCATGGTAACGGCATAATGAACAAACTATTGATACAAAAACTTTTTTAATGAATATTATTACGGTTGTTATTTTTAATTATTTGCTTGCTCGGCTGCCATTTTCATCGAAAGCCACTTACAGGGATTTTTTTTTTCTACAAGGACTACAATGTACTTCTACAAGAACTACTTACAAAGTTGCAAGATGGAAATCAGGTGACGGCAGTCTAGGATAACATATTCTGTTGTCAGTTTCTTTTTGCCGAGCGTTTCTCACACAGTGACTCAGAGCGCCGAACAGTAGGTTAGGATAATGGAACAGAAAACAAGTATATAGTGAAGCTATAGATAAACTTTATATGTGAATGAGAACAACTATACAAGGTATACTATATTGTGTTGTTACTAAAAAAATTATTCCAGCATACAAATATAGTTAAATAGCATTTATAGTTAAGACAGAGCAATAAAAAGACAGATAAAATAAAAGAAAGCAGTGCTAGTGAATTATACCACAACAATAAGCCCTTGGCAACTGAGAAAAAGAAACAAACAATTATGACATCAAGGAAAATCTCCCTGTGGCTCCAAGGAACAGTGGCAGCCACCAGTCCTGGGCTGTTTTGCATGTTCTAACAGGACTAAAAACTAACTCTACTAGTATCCCAGAAAGTTTTTAAAAAATGTGAAGGCAAACCATGAAGTCTGAGAGATTTAGTATTGGGATTTTGCTTTATCGCATCTTACATCACATCAAGAGTTAGCAGTTCCTCACGTTATTGTTCACTTTACTTATATTGCCAATAGAGGATAACACCATATGAAGAATATTTTTTAAAAAGAAATATGATGAAGACATATAGAGTACATATTCTGATACATAACTAACAGGAAAAAAAATGGATGTTGTATCTTACGATACAGTCCAAAGATGTGATTCAGGTGAATTGGTGACTCTAAACAGGTCCCGGTATTTCTGTGTGTTTACCCCGAGATGGAATGGCATCCCAAGGTGTGCCCTTAGTTACAGTTACGTAAGTGTACATACATTAACTTAATTTCAAAGGGGAAGACGTGTTTGCACCCACCAAAAGTAGGTGTTCGGCAGCACCCTGGAACAGGCCAGGGGATCGCCCGTCTTCTGCGGTGGAGTCTGCCGGTAAGTTTCCTTTAACCTTTTAGCTAGAGCCTCGGTGTATTTTTTTTTAACTGTCTTAGATCTTCATGTATTATAAATATTTGTGGTTTTTAGCTAGCATTTTATAAACTAGTTTTATTTTTTACGTGGTGGCTTTAATTATTTATTTTAGCGGTTCTATTTGTAGTTTTAAAAAGAATAAAGTCGGAGATGATGAATGGAGTGATTATAACTGTCGAAGGGGACAGTTGGTGATGCTTGACACTGTGTCAATGCACGTCCATTCTGATCTGGGAGAAAAAAAAAAAGAATAACGTTGGTGGTCCTACAAATCTGCTTTCCGAGCCCTTTGTCTATAACACTGCCGACACGGATTGTTGCAGTATGCATCCAACACACCCTCAGGATCAGTATAAAGCCCTGGATCTCCTCCCACGTTTGGACGCATCAGCTAGTGATGCAACAAAGCATGATGGGCGCTGCAGTACCGCCCGACGTTACAATACACTGGGATGTGTGAAATGAATATTTAAGTATTAACAAGTATCGACTTGTTCCACTTGGCTACAGAACATAAACGGATCTTTGGTGGTTGCATAAAACTTTTTTTTAACTTTTTTTTTTCTTTTCGTCACCAGGCTCAGTTTCCCTTGTTCAGTGAAATTCGTTGTGGTTTATCTTCCTGACGGATGTAAATCTGTGTAACGAGTAACACTGAGAACAGCACCGCACAACGGCAGCGATTCATAGATGGACGCCGAAATAATAGTGTCACGACCCGCGTTCACGCTGTTATTGACAGAAGGCTCCGAAGACAAAGTTGTGGGAACACGAACTTTATTCTTGCGTGGCAATAACTAAAATAACAATAACGCCGGGTGGAACTATGGCTGCCATCATGTTTTGCTTGGCTGATGCTGTCATGCGACGCGGGATTGAAAGAGTTTTCTGATCTCTGTGTTATTGAACATCGTCGACGGGGATTTTTATGTACATAAATAAATAAGTATGTGTTTCTGTCCCCGAAACAGGGCGTTTATATTGGTCATCACAAAATAGTCTGAAATAGTAAAACAGTTTTATTTTTATTTCCAAATGCGATGGACACAGGTTCCTGATTACAAAAATAGAGTTCTGGAGTTCGTGGTAAAATCTTGAAATGGTCGATAATGTTTTTGTCACGCCCCCGGCTCCGGACTCCGCCCCTCCTGATTCCTGATCACCTGCACCTGCTTCCTCTTAGGTGGTGCCTATTTAGATCGGCGATTGCCAACAGACCAGTGCGAAGTATTGTCCCATGGATCATGTGTGTGTACTGAGCAGTTATTCTCCAGTCTTATTTGCTATCGACCTGTACCTGATCACCGATTTAGCCTCACCCTTTACTGTTTGTCTGCCTGCACCGAGTTGCTTTACTGGACCCGAACCTCACCTGCCTTGTGACCACGATTTAGGAACGCCCCTTTCAATAAACGGAGTTCATCGCATTTGTGCCTGCACACGTCTGCTTATTCTCTTCAACGTGACAGAATACTTCGCCACCTCGCAGACAGCAGGTATGGAATTCCCGACCGCTGGTTCCGCTCAGACTCTCGATCAATACCAGCGGTTGCTCGAAGGACTGCTGCAAGCAGTGACGTCCCTCACCAGACAACAGAACGAGC
>UFQX01000234.1:589478-606487 GCA_900497675.1 Arapaima gigas | reverse complement strand
AGCCAAAACAAAGTCAAACCAGAAGTCACACGTAACAATATAACAAAGCCAAATACACGTAGCCAAAAGTGTGCCAAAAAGCTAGCTTTGGGGGTGTCGCGGTGCTGCTTATCAAGGGGAAACCCGCCCCCAGGTCATCGGTTGGCACATTCCGATAGGTTGATTGTTGATGATTGACAGATGGAGCAAACCACCTGCGACACAGAACAGAAGAGAGACAGGGGAAAAACAGAAAAACAACCGCCAAACAGCAGGAGCAACACAGACACGTAACAAAGTCCAACAAATGGTGCATTCTCAGGTGACGTTCGATGACAGTAATAATAATATCCATCCACCCATTTGCCCTGGCCAGTGAACCTGAGCAGAGTTGTGTGGTTGGGATAATCCTGGAATTATTCAGTCAGTCACTTGACTACAAAGCTGCCGCCGGATGGGAAATAATCGTGATATATTTGTATGCAGATTAGCGTACTTTTATTTGTACATCTTTAAACGCTAATTTTTGTCCTTGTGTCTAACTCCATTGCTCAGGTGACACACCTCATGCATATGAGTTATATGATCTTCATCTGATGAGCTCACCTCTTTGATCTGTGAACATGGCTGGCAGTAACAGCAGGAAGATCCCATGATCATCTGAACTCCTTCCTGCACTAGTAGTCAATATAAGAGACAAGTGGAAACCTCACAGCACGACAGCACCAGGCTGAGGTGACGTGTAAGCAGTTCAAATTCGATTGTAAAAAAAGTAAATAAGGCCTTACGAAAAACTTTATACCTTTATGCATATAACCCTGTTAATACAGAGTGTTAGTCCCATTATACCGTGTCACAGAAGCATGTCACCAGCCCCAGTCACAAGTTTCAAGGGCTCAGATAATGTCTAAAGCCAAATGTCATAGCTCTAAACTTGTTTTGGTAAAAAGCTAAATAGTCTGGTACATTTTATAATAAAATAAGGTCTTGGATCAGATGTGCTCAGGTTAGTGGTTTTCTGCATAAAGCTCTTCAGTCACTGAAGGTAATAGGTAAGCCATTGTATGTGTGTTACTGTGTTTACAGGGTCCTGCTGTTCAGGAAGTAACAGCGTCACTTTCACCTGTTCAGCTCCGCCCCCCACCTCCCACCCTCCCGGGTCTCTATAGAACCTGCAGGGGAAAAACGCAAACACTCACCCGTCCTCTCAGACCTGCTGCACATCACCTCACCTGGACGGAGGTAAGATCTGCCATGACACACGCTCCAGCTGCGCATTTGCATGCCCTTCTTTCTGCTGCTTTCAGCTCACTCTTCATTTCCTATTAAGGTCAAACAACTGGTGTCGCATGAAATGGTCACCCTTTTATGGTTTCCTTCAAAAACTTTTTCCTTATCCATAACCTAATATGTTTTCAGGAACAACTTATATCTAGAGGCAACAGTGTTATTTTTTTACTGGAAATAGCATCAGAAGAAACCTGCTGTCCAAACAATATCTTAAAGAATTACAACCTGATGTTAAAATGCACCAATGGCCATTCAAGACTGGGGATGGCCAGTCCTGTCTGGAGGGTTGTGGTCTGCAGGCCAAGGAGAACCAGGCTTTCAGTCAGCTGGCTGCAGGTTCAGCTCCCAATTTCTGTGCATCCATGAGTAAGAGACTCAAAATTGTACATTTTCACTTAGATAATATGTAGGAAAATGCTGTAAAGTATTCAGTGGACTTCAAAAATAAATCTCTGAAACCACAATGTGAAGGTTTTTACTGACATAATCCAGTGCAGGTCCAGAATACTGTATGTGGAATCCACTGACAAAGTTTTTTTTAACTGTATTTGGCTGGTTCATTCAAAGCCTTTAATACTGACATATTTTGTACTACATCAACAACTTCCATTTTGTTAATCATTGTTGATTTATTGGTGATAATTATTTTCAGGTTACTAACATTTGCTCATTTTAGCATTTTTTTTTGTCACACATCTTTCAAAGTGCAGATACATCATCAGTGTCTTTGCTTGGGAGACACAAACAGATCTTAAGAGTTTTATGATGATTCTAAACATGATAAAGAAGTCATTCTTTCCCCTCCGGGTCAATAAGTCAGGTGCCACTGAGGAGGAAGTTGGACAAGAAATCTGGAGAAGGAACTTCTGGCTAAACATTAAACACATTGTAGATCATTCGATTCAAGTCCAATTTACTGATGCCTATGAGATGCAGCGTTCATCTAGCTATCTATCTAAAATAATCGGTAGTCTGACAGTAGCGTCCTCCGGTGAGAGTCAAACACTGGCTTCCGAATAAAAATGATGAAGCCAGTCATTTTGGTCATGAACAATGCTGCTGATGTCCACAGATCCCTGAAACTGGTCCTGTGTCTAAGGTGACAGTTTCTAAGGGGCAACTTTGGATGGTGATTCACCTGCAAAGGTCAACAAAGAGCATGTCGGGGGCAGGAGTCGTAAAACTATATGAAATGATTCAGTGCCACCACAGCTTTTGAGTATAGCAATAAAAATACAAATGTTATTTATTACTGGAGCTGCTCCTTCCTTTCTGACCCCTTTAAAAGGATTGATTTGCAATGACTAAGAGGAAGTGTGTTCTGTAACAGCATCCTTAACCATTTAAGGCCTCTATTACCTCAGGCCTTGATAAACAACATTTTTGTTGAATGCACATTTTCGTCTTTCAGCTTCATTTTGTTATTTCACTAACTTTACAAGAGTAAAGATCTTAGACTCCAAAGTTTGTTGCTAATTTCCGTCACGTCGTCCAGAGCCAGTGTGCTGAACTGAATGTCGGAGGAAATAAGAAACTTTTGTCTGAGATTCGATACGCAAAAATAAATATTTACAAGTGTAATTATATGGCTTGTCAGTGAGTGTGAACGGACTGGGTTTGGCATGTATTGCAGCAAGATAAATGAAAAGGGTGCTCTCTGGAACTGTGGTCAAATGTTTCATGGGCCCATTCATTTGTGACATCCCACGATCAAACGAATCTCACCATCGCTTTGTGTTTTTGTGTATCCGTGGCACTTTGAAATAAGCACATTTGTGCGAAGCATGAAGCCATGCAGCTGGACGAGAATGTCCAGTCAAAACTGTTTTCCATGACGTCATGGGACAACAAGAGAAGTGTCTTATTTGTGCGGTGGGCAAGACTTTGTAGTAGAAGAATCATCACCTTATATAAAATGTGAGCTAAAATCAAGATGCACTGCAAGATGTCATCCAGCATGAATGAGTTTACAGTTTACAGTTTTCCCTACCTGCCTGACCTCTGTGTGCCCCACCGTGCAGATGTATGCCCAGTGATTCCCAAAACCTTCTTATGTTTCAGGAAGAAACAGCAGCAAACATGTGTTGCTCCAACTTTCTACGATTCACTATGATTGTCTTCAACTTCATCATCTTCGTAAGTCAGAACACGTTGCCCATTCGGATAAATGATGGTAAACAAACTGTCACTTTCAAAATGACGTTGTCAACGCATCTACATAATGGCATCAGACTGGCCCTTCATTCATATTTTATGTAAATACGCAGTGGTCGAAAGGCCAGAGCTGCTTTTCAGCACAGGTGACAGATAAAAATTGTTTCCACTTTCACAGCACATTAACTATCGTTTATTTTGATGCATTTTTTTGAAGGTGCCATGTTTTCCCAGCAGCTTTGTTTACAAACATTTTAAGCAGTAAAGCCACAGAACTGTTTTAAAATAAATTCAACTAATATGACCTTTAGAAGACCCAGGTTTGATACACCACCTCCATTCTTCACGCTTATTTTTAACCTGCAATAATACGGGTGAGCCAGAGTTCTAAGGGGTCAAGGGTCTGTTCAGCCTTGTACACCGCAGGCAGCTCAAGCCTCGTGCCTCAGACAACCCACAATCCCAGCTCATAAAGTGTCACGTATGCAAACAAACTGCAGATGAACTCATTTTTCCTGCTTTTAAGTTTTTGCCCTTGGATGTTTATTCAAGAACACTTGCATTCATCTGTTTTTAGCTTTAGCTGTTTTTTCTTCAGTCTCTTGAGGCCTCTGATTCCTCTTGTTCTCAACATCTCCCGTCAAAGATACTGTTTCTCGGCAGTTTTTTTAGGTCTCCTACTACTAAGAAAATGTAACTCACACGCTCACGTAGCAGAAGGGCAGATCTCCGACAACACATCCAGCAACCAGTCTGTCTCTCCTCTTTCGGCTCACAGCTGGCAGGGGCTGCCATCCTTGGCGTGGGGATCTGGGTGAAGGTGGACAGTGAGTCACTGATGAACGTCCTGGAGATGGTAGAAAATGCTCCAGAAGAACTGAACCAGATCTTTTCTGTGGGCTATGTGCTGATCGCGGTGGGTGCAGTGCTGGTACTCATGGGCTTCCTGGGCTGTTGTGGTGCCATCAAAGAGAGTCCCTGCATGCTGCTTACGGTCAGTTCACTCCTGGGCTCCTCAACTGCTCACATTGGACCCATATTGTACATTTTCATTAAATTAACCACATTTAGAATAATGCTGAACCATGTCTGCAGCCAGTTTTCCATTTTAGATCTAACTTCTGCTGCATAAGTTGGGGTCACTGAAAAACGTCCTAATGGCAAAAATGCTGTAGTTCTCACATATATGAATAACATATGCAGTTAGTGACTTTGTTTAATATAGCAAAGGAATATTCCTAATTTGGAACTAGAATGGTCATTAAATGAAGCTATGAACCTTCTGTAAATTTAAACAGGAATTGCAGTTATCAAAGGTGAAGCAGTATTTAAGAATATTAGCCGTTTTTCATGTTATTACAGCACGATGATTTTCTCTTAAGCGCGTATGAATTTTGTGTAAGTGCACAGTATCTCTCTTTCAGTTCTTTGTCATTGTGCTGCTGGTGTTCATAGCCGAGGTGGCCGGGGCAATCATGCTCTTCGTCTTCAAACCTCTCGTGAGTCGCGGTGCCAACATCTCCCATAAGTCATCTGTCGTCCACACGGGCTCCACCGTCACAGTTGCTGCACTTTCTGTTGTCTATTTCAGGTGGAAGAGCTGATTAATAAATTAGGCACGCAAGTTGTTGAGAGCTTTAAAAAGGATTATGGGAAAAATGAGGACCTCACCGGACTTTGGAACTCCACCATGTCAGGGGTATGATATCCATTAATGCTTTCTCTTTACAAATACACTTGACGCTTACAGTTTGGGAGACTGAAGTTATTTCTATGAAGTTTCAGGGGGTAAAAAGCCTTAAACAACATGGCTTATATGATATATTCAGAGAAAGGTTGCTACTGCTGTTTGCAGTATTGTTCACTTTGTCTTTGAATAGTTTCACAGCTTTGGGAGGTATGTGCAGCCATGTAATGTCTTTTTCTCCTTTGCAGTTGCACTGCTGTGGATTTTATAACTACACTGATTTCACTGCGTCTCCTTTTAACTACATGACGGGTGGAAACTACCCAGACACTTGCTGTCAATCCAGCCCCTGCACAACTGAAGAAGCTGAAAAAGATGTAATTGTTCTAAATTGATTTTCTACCATTTTTCCTCCTTACTGTTTCTTGTAGTTCTTCTGTCTTTCTTTTGTAGCCCAGTAACTGGTGACTGTACTGTTCTTGTGAAATTCATTTATATAGCCTTCATATCAAGGTGTGTAAACCACCTCAATGTTTTTCTTGTTCACGAGGATCTTCTGCTGTGTGACTGTAGGGAACTGACTCAGACTCATTTACCCTCACAGAGAGTGACAGGCTGCTATCCTAAGCTGGTGAACCTTTTGGAGAATAATGCCGCCCTCGTGGGAGGCGTGGCCATTGGAATCGCTGCTTTTGAGGTACAGTACACTTTCAATCCGTGTCCGATCCATGTCAGCGTAACGTTGTCCAGTTGCTGAAAGTGAATTATATTTAGTAAGTAAATCCCGCATAAACTGCCTGTTTCTAAAAATTTCACATGCAGCATTGTGCATAAATATTTACCACCTTCACAATTTTTTGCATCTTTCTGAAGCTAAATTTGGTCAGACCTTTGTCAGTTCCCATAGGGAATGAAGGGAATCTGAGAGAGGAAAAGTGAAATAACACCAGTATTATTCATATGCCATTGCGTTGATGTGGAAGATAAGGGGCTGTGCCACCATACATGTGAAAAAGTAACCTTAACAATTAATAACTGGTTGCGCCACCTTTAGCTGCAATGACTGCAACTAAACATGAACAACCTGCAGCTGTTTATCAGGGTCTTCCATCCCTTTGGAGGAATTCTGGCCCACACCTCCATGTAGAACTGTATTAGCTCCTTCTGTTCAGTGCTTTCTCGTGGTCGAGCCAAGAGAAAGCCGAGGCAAGAGAGCCCTGCAGTTCCCAGAATGCTGTTCTGCATTTTCTTTTAGTTCATTAATGATTTCAAGCTGGAGAGGTTTTGGCAGCATGGTAGGTAGTCGCCACTGTTCTAAAGTTTCATTTGGATGGTATGGCTGTAACCACATGGTGAATGAGGTTAGTTCAGGTTCAGAAATGGCCTGAGAGATGTAGCCCTGCCCACATTGATAGGATTCAGAAACTTTTCTCCTGTGGTTCAGCATGAAATGATGAATCGCTGCTCTGAGAACTTAACTTTGCTGATATGGGTTTAAGTAGTTGAATGTCACAGCAGACAGTGGTGGCCCGAATCTGGCCTGGTTATTCAAACAAATCTCTCTAAATACCACGTTAATTAGGCTTTTTAAATAAATGGGACATTTTCTTTTTCCACACATATGACCAAACTTCTCATTACCCTCCATACCATAGAAATGACATCAGAACAACACTGGTGGTATTTTTTTTTAAATCTCTGACCCTATTCATATATAACTAGAAAACATCTGATCAAATGTAATAACAGAGAGCTGCAAAACTAGAGAAAACTGGTAAAGGTGCAAATACTTTTTCACAGGACCCTACATGTAAAACATTAGTGATGAGTGAGCAGTAAAATATGTTAATAGAAACTTGTGCACACAGAAAGAGTAAAGACGCTGGAAATGAGTTAAAGGAGCTGTTGGGTGCTCAGTGTGGCAGTTTGCTTTCTTTCCAGGTCGCTGCCATGGTGGTCTCCATGACTCTCTACCGGAAAAGTAAACGTCAGGGTCATTCAGCATAATCAATAATAAATCACTGCACCAAATAGTGGACAGTTTCCTCTCTATAATTCAACATTGTATTCAATTTTTGTATCTTCCACCAACAAACTTTCTGCATCAGGGGCATTTTTAACTTGTGTGAAATAATTTTCTGTCTTTGTTCATTGCTCATCTTTATTTACTATTGTAAATTATGTCTTTTTGTATCTATGTGCTACATTACAATTAATAAGCAGATGTGTTACTCTGTGACTGCAGATTTTAAGAGCATTTAGTATTTTTCATTATTTAAGATTTTAGCTATTTTTGTAAAATATGAAATGTTTAAAAATGTTGCTTAAATGTTTTCTGACGCACCAAAATCTCTAAGTATCTTGCATTTATCACATTTCTGGTGACCATACTGTTGTTCTTGTGAAATTCATTTATACAGAAGTGAAACATTAAAATTTTATTCTTCTGCCATCATTATATCCATTATACACAAGAAAAGGTTCAAGACTTTTGAAGGTTCATGTGTTTTAAGGGCTGCAGCAAGCAATATAGTGATCATAGCTTGGTGTTTTCGCCTATTGTTTGGTCAGAATTTAAGTTCCAGACCATCAAAAGTAACTAAGCTATGGACTTCACCATGCAAACTGTTGTGTAGCTTTTTAGGGCCTCTAGAGTACAATATGGGGGCACTAATATGCCCATATCAGACAGCCCTCCTGTGCTCTGAATCAGTGCCCCCTGCTGAGCAGTGTACCCTTGGGATGCCAATTCCAGCACACCTGGCAGCGTGGAATTCTGCTGTTTCTTCACCAATTTCAGAGGAGGTAATGTGGGTAATTTCTCTACCTGCTCAGTGCAGAACACCTCATCAGTATCTGTTCTGCCCTTATGATGTACTTTAAGGGCAACCATAAAAATCCATCTTCATTTGCACAGAAGATAGTCTTCTGGTATCCAAAGCTGTAATTGTGAGTAGATAATGTAGAATTTCTGGTTGTCACCTTTGACAGACCTCATTTTTCTCAGCTGAAACTTGCTGTGATGGGAACGCAACCAATGAGCAGTGTGTGTCAGTCCATCCATACAGGCACCTTACTGAGCGCCATAAAAAATCCCCGGTGGCCTAAGTTCCAATTGAGGTCAATTGTGTTTAGCTTTGCTAAGTGTGTTTCTGGCAAAAGCTACTGTTTTCACTTTCACAGCAGAGCTTTTGAATTTGTTGCACAGTTATGTAGAAAACAGCAGTAGCAATTCAGTGAGTCTGGGAAGGTCCAGGTTTAAATCTGGGTACCTCCACAATAGTTCTAACCTGGTTACTTATGAGGTGCTGCTCCATTTTCTACATATTCAAAAGCTCTTCAGAGACCCTGAAAGCTTTATTTTTAACATGTAGATGTCTGAGGACTGCATGTAGATTTTGCATGTGTTCAGCATCATCACCTCCAGTCACAAGTATGTCATTAAGATAACAAAGCACATTTGGATGTCCTTCCAATATCTAATCTGTAGTTCTTTTAAACATTGCTAGCACAGCAGCAGTTCCAAATGGACTGTTACACTAAAAGCCTTATCTCTATCATGATATTGCTGAGTTTTCGTCATTTGTCATTAACTCTCAGCTATGAGTGAACAAGAAAAAAGTCTAAGTCTCAAGCACTTCATTCCCTTCATCACGTCTGAGATGATTATACACACTGCACACATCACTGCCAGTATATGTTCTGAGGGGCACAAAATATATTGTTGGAATCACTGTTGGCCAGTAACTCACAGTTAGCATCATAAGACTAGAGAAAAACACTAATGAAGTAATAATAATAGAATAATAGAGCTGAACTTGCGATTCAGGTTTGGTATTGCAGTCAGTGGACAAAATAACATAAACATCACATGAAAGGAGTTTAAATTTGAATGAATTAAGTCACAATTACAAATGCAGCTGCAAATGTGAGTCTTTTTAGGTTGACTGACCAGCATATGTTGACCATTTTTCCCCTCGTGATGTCCCCACATCCCAGGAAGATAACGGTCCCACACACTGTTGATGGACTTTCCTTAAAACCAGTCAAGTCACGTTTAACAGTATCCATTAGAAACACCTCAGCTGACTGCTGCGGCCTTTTTATTGGTCGTTGCTGGCTGTCAATCACAGTTTTCCCTTGAACCAGCCAAGCGCAGTCGCCGCTTTTACCAGTAACTGTTTACCCACTGACTGTTTAGAAAAGGTGAATTGAAAAAAATTCAGCAGCAATAGTCTACGCATTCAGTTTGGGAGGCTGAGGGTCATGGAGGAGTTGCTGAGCAGCTTGCTTTAGGGTGAAATCCTGGAATCAAGTCAAATTCAGTCTATGTTCATAAAAAATGAAGTTATGTAATTATTCTGTCATTTAGCTGAAGCCTCTTATTTCTGCAGCAGGGTATTTACGCAGTTCAGGGTAAGTGCATTGCTCAAAGATGCTATAGCAGTGGAGCAAAACAAACCGAAAACAGCAGCCTTCAGGGTACAAGCCAGCATTTTATAACTCACATGAGTAGCATGTTAATAAAGGGTTAATATTTTCTCATGCATTTTGTTGTCTTGTCCGCCTAGTTCATGTACTGGCAGTACAAGTGATGGTGGAACTCAGGAAAAAAGTAACTTTCGATAAAACTAAATACATAATAATTCTTGATGCCACCATGTGAGCAGGGAATTTTATACGAGTTTGTCTACGTTGTTCTTGAACTGTTATTTTTCGAGGCACTTCTGCCTGTTTTGAACATGTCAACAATACATTAATTGTTTGGGGAAAACAAAAAACTGAAAAATCAAGTTTATTGTAACCGTTGGCGACACCTCCTCCATCTCACTTCGGGGGACTTCATTGGCACTTGTCAACTGTCAATAAGAGTTTTCCTTTAAACAAATTGTCACCTTCTCTGTGAATCGATAGCAACTCCTCTTCGCTGTCAGCTGACAGTGTTTTGCTTCTGAGGATTTAATTCTTAGACATTTTTGATGGTTTTCCCCATGGAGGAGCTGTCAAGCAGCCTGGTTTAGTGTGAAAATTCACGACCTCCAATTCTTTTTCTCCATCTGATGCCTTTGTCCAAACCCATTTCTACAACATGGTATTTACACTCAAGTAGTTTAGGGTAAGAACATTTTGCAGTTTCTAAATTGTTAATAAGAAAATCTTAAAGAACTATTGAAACTTACACAGGTTAAAACAGTACCTCATTCTGTCAGTATTATTGGTGTAAAATGTTTGTTTGGCTTGTAAGTGCTGCTGGAGGGCGGTGACTAAATATCTGATCACAAAACTGAACTATAAGCTTGATGTGTTAGGTGTGATTTGGAAGGGTTTGTTACTTAATATTGATATATTCAAGCATTTTCAATAACCATCTCTCCAATCCACGGCCACTGTGGTCCACAGCCAGTCCCTGAAGCACAGGCACGAGGCAGAGTACATCCTACATGAGAAGCGAATCCATCACAGTGTAAATGAAAGTAGATTTCATACGCTGTAAATAAATTTTAAATAAAAAGTAAATGTATACGCTGATCACACAAACAAGGGCAGTGCACACAAGTTGTACTGCTTGGAGATTGACTTTTATTTCATGTTTGTGACATATTTTTCTTTATCACAAAATGTTGCATCAAGGGCAGTGCTATGGCAGATCTTCACCTACGGCAATGTTATCACACATGTCTGAATGCTACTTTTGTAAGGTTTTGAAAAAGTGAACCCCGTTTCCTTACTCTCTGTTATAGGGGTAAACAAGTCGTGTTGCGGTTCAAGCCATCACCTTGCGGTCAAAGAATCTGCCTTTGAATCCATGCTCCTGCTGTTGCACCATCGAGCAAAGTATACGCTCTAAATTTCTGCAGTAAAAGTACTCAGTTGTCCGCATGGGTAAATAACTAGCTTAGTATAGAGTGTCTTAACAGGAATAAAGGTAGACCAGCTGATTAATGCTTGCAAGTTTTTTTCTTTTTACGTCTACATCTATTCAACTTGCTTTCAAGCTGATGTTGGCCTCTATCTAACTTTGATGCCCAAGATGAATTATTCCTATAAGATAATACATATATAAATGTACTGTAGTAGAGTAGTAGTATACATGCATGAAAATAGTGATTACTGTTTCCTATAGTAGTGGTATATATATATATAGTATATGGTATATAGTGGTGTGTGTGTGTGTGTGTGTACACACACCTCTATATACCACTATATACCACTATATATACTACTACTACCCATATGTGACTATTTCCACTTTCCGAGGTAAGAATAACATCATTTGACTATTGTTTTGATCATTGTACAACAGGTTTTTGAAATCTCACCCAAAATGGCATGTCTTCAACATCTGTATTCAGTCCTGAGGTATTTACTGATCGCGATCACTGTGATCATCATTGTAAGTACTATGTGCTTTTTTGCTGTTTTTATCTTTGTTTTCCTGAAATTACTTGCATCAAAAGATAAACATTTTAAGCGGGTGCAAGCGTGGCAACGTGCACAAGCAGACTGAAGCGCCAAGCAGATAACCAGACAAGACTATTGTAGTGGAAAATGGTGTCACTTCCAAAACATTTCATCTTGGGTAAAATTTGCATAAATGTAATTCCGAAAAATGTAAAAATGTCCATGTGCCACATGTGATTCACAAGAGTTTTAAAGGAAATAAATCCCTGTAATGCATTTGTACTTGTTTATGTGACACATACAATCAGTTTTTATATTCATTAGTTTTCTAAGACCATGTGAACTGTAAATAATGGCGACTGTGGATCCCCATGTTGGCTCTTTCAGATCAGTGGTCTTTTGACCCTTGGACTGGGTCTTTGGATCAAATATGGTACAGCCAGCTTTGTGGGAGTCATAGATTCCTACTCTATGCAGCTGACCACCGGCAGTCATATTTACATGGGAGGTGGTTCAATTATTGTTCTCATCGGCTTCGTCGGCTTATTCGGCGCCATGAAGGAGAACCATTGGCTCATTCTGCTGGTGAGAAGGGACTCGGGCTGAAATATTATGTCTTTCCCCAACAATCCAAAGATTCACCTTAGGAAACATTTTTACAAATATTTTTCCTGATTTTGCTACTTGGACTTTGGTAGAGGCAGTTTTCACATGAAGGTCCCTCATCTCTCGGCAGTTCTTTTTTATTATGACAAGCCTCTTCATCGCCGAAATCGTTGGGATTATTCTTGTGTTGGCGTACACCGACAAGGTAAGACAACTGGGTAAATCTCACCTACTCAATAACGTCAGCACTGAGTTACGGCACACAATACTTTTCAAGGATTATGACTTTATCCTATCAGTATCATGTATTTGTTGAAACTTTGTACCATTTGCATAGCCTACTGCTTCAGGGGAGTAAAGACTGTGCTAAAACCTTTACAACATGCCCATTAGCTAACAACGGACCTTCTTAAACACTTCTGCATTTGCGACGTCCGCTCACAGCATTCGTAACATTTGCCGAGTGCATCGTTTCCTCTTTTAACGTCGTGATCCTAAAAGCATTTATTAATGCCAGTCGGCTCTGACATGATCGAACGCCTACCGTTTCACGGTCACATTTGGTATCAAGCCTATTTTTGTCGGCACAATAATTGTTTTCCCCGCCTGAGCCCCGGTGGCGATTGCTTATTCATGTGGTTCGCCATTGTTCAGCGCCAACATTAATTAGAGTTGCTATAAAAACTGCTTCATTTCGAAGCCAGCGATAGCTCAAGAGAGTCTAGACTATTGTTTGGAAAAATGCTTTATCTGAAAAGTACAAATATTCTGCCATCAGAAAAAGACAGAACAATACACTTAATATTTGGATCAATAAAAATGTAGGAAAGGGTATGATTAGAGGTACTAACACTGCGCAGGTATAAATAACTGTTTTGAAACTAACTCTGCTTGTGTTTTAGGTTGACATTCTGATACGTGAGGCGGGCAAGAAGTCTTTGTTGCAAGACTATATGGGCACCGCAGCTTTAGATCCGATATCAGAGGCGTGGAACGTAGTTATGTTGAAAGTGAGTCATTTCTCTATATCCTATTATTACACATTTTACTACATGTTATACTGAATAAATTCTAAGACTGATGCTGCTGTACGTGAAAGTTCAACAACAGCTCTGGAGCATCATCATCAGACTTAGAATGAACTGTCCCATGTATTAGTTTGTGGCATTTGATGCTTGCTAAATATGAATAAATTTCCCTGTTAGTGCACGTTATTGTTAACAATACGAGAATATTAACAATATAACATCACCTCCAAGAATAGTGAGGTCTTCTGTTATTGTCTTGCAGGAATGTTTAGTGATAGCAGTGCCGGGTTTATGTTTAACAGCAGTGCTTTGTTTTTAAACCTTACATACTAGTTATCATTTACTGTATTGTTAATGGCATTTTTTTCAGCTTGGGTGTGTTCAGCAAAACTGCCCTTCCGCAATTTTGAACGCCATAAATCGTAAATGAAACGTCCTGTGTTCTCTTCAGTTTCTGTGGAATAAAACTCCACGTCTTACAGCTATGCTTGCCTGCAAGATGTGATTTTTAAACTGAAACGAATTTAATTTCCTTCCTTTGCAGTACAAGTGCTGCGGCTTTGTCAACAGAACGGTGGATTTTGAAAACTCTGTGTTTAGCGCCACCACGGGGCTCAAGTACCCCAACACATGCTGCACTGACCTCCATTCAGCTGCTTGTGATGGTTTCAACACGACCGATGCTGTGATTCACCCTCAGGTAGGTCCTTGGCAAAACTGTCCTGCCCCCCGTCCTGCCAATGTGATGTGTCTAAGGGCATTTTTGAAGATTTACAAAACATGCCATTCGTTTTATTGGCCGAGATTTATGTATGCTTTCCTCTTTTGGGCTGGGTTCATGTTTTGTCTGCCGTCTCTTCTCCAGGGCTGTTTTACCAAACTTGTTCAACAGTTTCACATGCAGACCGTCATCATCGGAATTATAGCAGCTGGAATCTTTGTCATACAGGTGGGTATGAGTTCACTACTCAGTGTGTGTGTGTGTCACCGTATCCTCTAACCATTGTTAAAGTCACTGCATCTTTTTGACCGTGACCTGCAGCATTAGTTTATCTTCATTTTGCTTCAGAAAACCTCAGCCTATTTTCATAACTAATACAAATGTAACTAGTGACTTGTTGCTAGCTGGCATTTATATCCAAAGCTACAGAAAGTATTTGACTCACCTGACCAGCTGGGTATTTCTTCCTGAGCAACGGAGGGTGTAGTTCAACACAATTCCTTAAGTCACAAGTTTGTGGCCTTGACCACAACACTGCCTGCTGGTCCAAATTAGTGAGAATGCACCATGAAAAATGGTCATACATTACAAAATATGTTTATGTATGTCTACTTCATACAGTGACCAACCCTGCTGTTTAAGGTTTGAAGCTGGCAGGTTTTATAGAATACAGTATCACTGCTGGATTTTTCCCTAAAACATCATGTCAGGTTATTTGCTGTCCATTCCATCCATGTTTAATAACCACTTTGCAAAGCAGGGTTGTATCTAGGACGTATAGGGCATGAGGTTGAGGACACCATACATGGGATGTTAGCCTATTGCAGGAAGCTCCCACATCCTCATTCACTCACTAAGGACAATTTTATAGTCATTAATTCACCTGAAACACATATCTTAACTTCGGGAGGAAAGCAAACACAAAGGTAACATGCAAAACTGCACAGTGAGTTAAGTTTGGACCTACATCCCAACTGACAGTCGTGCTGCACCATCATGCTGTGCTATATAGAGTTGTTGTTTTGTGCTTTTATTGATTCATAGACATCCACTACTTGTGGGTTCAGCAAAATAGTATTGGGGACTATAAAAGACTGTCTGGATCGGTGAACTAACCTGGCTGGGCTGTTTATATGACAAATAATGTCTGGAATGAAGATGAAATTATTGCTTTTTTTTCATTTGTCCTTTTTCTAATTTGCAGTTAACTTCCATGACTGTCTCCATAGTGTTGCTTATTAAACTGGGGGCCAGATCCAGTTAGATCCAAAGCCTTCCGGGTTTGTAACAAGTGAAAATCCAACAAGGAAGAAACAGACAAGTGAAGCTCAAATGTCCCCTCAAAACAAATCCCATAATAAGCTTTTGAATGTACACCCATCCCTTAAAAATAGCACATCATTTGATTTGTGAAACCTGCCCATTAGGCAAATTCCTGTTGCCAGAGGGGGGGTCACTTTGTCAGCACTTCTTATGGAGAAAAAAATAATTGGTTCCCGAATGTTATCGAAAATTGATTGCAATGCAACAATAAAAGGTATTAAGTATGCCAACGATAATATCGGCATTTAGAGAAATATTTTGTTAGATCAAAATGATGGCAATCTTTGTGATTTCCTTTCATTCCATCAATATCAATACCCACTTGTCTGATGCAGGGTTGCAGTGATATACATTTTAAACCTTGCACTAACCATGGAAAAATTCATATCTTATTTGTTTTTACTGTGTTTTAAAGAAACTTGCTTTTCTAACTGACACCTGGACAGCTTGTTTTAAACTGCATGTCATATGTTGAACAAGTGTAGTGTTGCGGTAGCCACTGGAGGGGAGCAGAACAGGAGTCCCGCAAACAGGAGAGGAATCATGGAAGCACTTAAGTCTCTTACCTCATGTTTAATGTTTTAACTGTGTTTTTACTCAGTGGTCCTTATTCCAGACTGTAGACGGCCTGAGTCGCACAGCAGCCGCGCTGCCGCTGCCACGACCCGTTTTCTCTAAAAACTACTGGCTGAAATAATAATGCAATATGAAGAGGTGGCTTTCTTCTATGGATTATTTTTTATCGCATTTTATTTTTTATTTTTATTTAAAATATTATTTAAAAATGCCTGCTGTACTGAATCGCAAGCCGTTCTCTATGCGTTGTCGCAAGCCGTTTTTCGACGCACGCAGCAACCGGAAATGTGTATTTGTGGGAATGAACACGACACGTGCTTTTATTGAAGAATCGTTTCATTTGTTTATTATATCCCAACAATGAAAGACAACCTTTTAAGCCCTGGTTCTGAATGATCTGCTTCATGTAAATTTCACTTTCCTATACACACATAAGGGAAATAACAAATTTGTCCCAAAGCGGGCTGCAGGGAGGTGTGTTGTCACAATGAAAGAATATAAGATTAACACGAAGTGAAACATCACCAGTAAATTGCCTCTTTTAATACGTGTATTTAATTTTTTTAAATAACGTACCACTCAAAACGATTAGCATTGTGTATGTAAAGAACTGTGGGGACAGACAATGCAGCCTGTCACTGACTCCCTGCTTAACAGTTAAACACTAAGATCATTTTCCAGCATCACATCAGTTCGGTGTCTTTTGAGATGACGTCAGCGCTGGTGGTCCATAGCATAGTTGAATTCTCCCTTTTTCTTTGTAAATGTTTCATTTGTAATGACAGTCTTCGCTAATCCTGTTTTAATGTCCGTGTCGGTACAGATCTGTGCTAAAAACCGCAGCCTTGCTTTTCCCTCAGGAAAGTTCAGCAGCCTTAAAAAATTGTCTGCAATTTTAAATATTGTTCTTAGCAACATCTACCTCTACGTCAAGTTTGTTCACTGTGTCTTTAAAGTTGAGCGTACTGTTGTAAATCCTCATTTAAATAAAGAATTCCTAACAGTATCATGGTGTGCAACTGAATGTCAACAGCGCCCCCTTGTGAAGACTACAGCAAAGTATGCAGGCTTAGGCACGTGGAAAATCATGAGCCTTTTAAAATAAACCTACCCCCTGGTTTACGTTTCTAATCCATTCATGAAAACTGGATTTAAACCGGGAAAAAGGAAACAGGGAACCTGTATCCCATTATTGCCAGCATGAAAAATCATTTCAAGTCAGCCCCCCCCCCCCCCCCCCCCC